>OY720111.1:14160391-14760391 GCA_963082685.1 Cyclophora albipunctata | reverse complement strand
TATAGTCTGTTTCAAAGTTCGAGATATTTTTTGTAAACAAAGAAATGTCTAAAAAAGAAATGTCTAGATATGTCACCGTCAATGTAGCAGGTCAGATGTGTCGAACCTTCGGGTAATTTAATTTAAAAATAATAATATTATAAAAATATTTTTTCCACGAGCCCTTTCTGAGATAATACGACGATACAAATAGTTGTAAAAGTCATAATATGCAAACGTTTCCACGCCACCTATGAGGTAGTGTACTTAGCGCGTTTTTTTGTATTCCGAAATACGAACCACAAATAAAATAAAATAGCGACTCTAAAAAAAATCCGCGTCTCTGTAGTGTTCCAAGTATAAATGAATAAACTTTACAAGAAAAGCTCTTGATAATTTTAATTTTAATGATAATAACAATCGTATAAATGTCAATACTACATAATCGTTTGAATAATTATAGCTATCGCCTTAATTTTATAAGATAAATAAATACCGTAAAATCGTCAAATTAACAAATGCAAGATTTTCGTGCAGTTATTTTGCACTGATATCACCTTTGTTTACAAAACATATCTCGAACTTTGAAATAGATTATAACACAATTTATTAACCAACATCATTTGTTTTTTAGACGAGATTTTAGATTATTATTTAGATGCTAAATAAAATTAATAAATGCGCATGCAATCGGCGCCAGTTCCTAGATACTCGCATGACTTAAAAACAAAAGCTCAACATTGTCTTAAGTCTGTAATATGTCATTGAATTGTTATTGAATTTAAAACGTTCATTTGTTTTACTTATAATTCAGGTACCTAATTAATAAAATAAAAGTTCGTAAGCAAGCCGCCTTAACAAAATATGACTATAGAAATGAACTGTGCCGCCACAAACCTTTCATTGATATTTTCATGACGAAAACTTCCACAAGATGTCACTGTACGGAGTTAAAACACGCAAACGTTATTTTCTGGCCTCTGTCGTAGTCAGAGCTATGTTAACGTTCAGTAATGGTTAAATTTACAAAAAAGGAACTGTGTATAAACAATTTTTGAAAGTGCAGGCCTTTCTGTCGTGCACTGATATAAATAAAGATTTATAAGTTGCCATTGTTTGGTGTGTGAAGTGTGAGCAGTCACGCATAATACAGTTACAGAAGAAGAGGCCAAATATTTAATAACTTTTTTACCGGAATGTGACCAAAATAAGCGTTATATATTATGACCTTGTGATTGTTTCAGTAATTCTTGACACCTAAGACTGCGATGTATTCAAGTCATACTTTTTTTTAATCTTAATAATAATTATTCTGTCAAAGAGGTTTAAAATAAAGAAAACGGTTTTTTTGTCAACTTTAACATAGTTCAGCAGGTATGTCTGTTAATATATTAACACTTAGTATATTAATTCAAATTTATTAATTTTATTACACTTAATATTTGAATTCAAATTTATTTATTTGCCTAAAATACATCACAGCCTGTTAGGGCCCTGCAAACTGAAATAAAGAACTTAAAAATAGTAATATAAATAATTCATATCTAATACAATAAATACAACTTACATGTCAGGGCATTAAGGGCTAACAGAACAAAACACTTAAACACTCTTTTAATCAAACAAATCTTGTAGATTGTAGCAGGCTTTGCCTATTAAATAACTTCAGTTTTTGTTTAAATTTGATTACATTATCTTCTTGTTTTATATGTTTAAGAATTTTATTGTTCATTTTTATAGCCATTACATAAGGACCTCAACTATAAATTTATAAATGTGAAGTTTGATAAAGCTAACCTATCTCCATGCCTTAAATTAAGATTTTTGATAATTATATAGATTGAGGAAACATTGATAAATTGTTCTTAACAAATACTGATATTTCATATTATTATATATTATTAATATATATGGCATGGAGATAGGTTAGCTTTACCAACCTCAAATTTATATATTTATTGTTCAGGTCCCTTATGTAAACGTATGAACAGGTTAAGGTAGGGATATAACATTTAATGAATTGAGGTTTTGCACTGTCTGTATTTTTTTAAGTTTGTTATAATTTAATGATTTTATTATTTTATTAGCTTTAGATAGGTATATATATAATATACATATTAGATGGGTATAATATATATACCTTTTTTTAAAACGGCCTTGAATATTCTATGTTGTAATAGAGTTGAATAGTTTGATTGTTTTGGTTTGTTTAAACAAGCTTATATCAGGAATTACCTGTCCGATTTCAACTATTATTTTTGTTATGGATAGCCACATCCAACGGGAACGGGAACAACGCGGGTAAAACCGCGGGGCACTGCTAGTGAATAATATTTGTAACGTCAAAAGCCTAAGGTGGAAATTCGGAATTTGACGCATATGTATAAGTACTTTTTCTTAACTTTTTCTCCGGTTATATGAAGATGGATAATAGATTCGCCACAAAGTTTGAATCGAGTCGATCGAGTTGGTGAGTTCATGAGTTGTAGACAATGTTGATGAGTTTAACGAGTGACAATTTACTAACTAATTTAATGACCAGTTGACGACTTGTTGACGATATGTTGACGATAGGTCGACAATTTGTGATGTCTTGATGAGATTAGATTGTTTGTTAATTGTATTTACTATCTGATATAAATCATGTATACGGCAAACACATTCACCAAAAACATTATAATTATGCTGATTTTCATCATCAGGTACAACATTGGCACCGTAATCAAAACCGAAGCGCACTGCTAGTATCACATTAAAACATACTTACCTAGTAGGTATAACTTGCTTTTATTACAATTATACGAAATAATTTAACATTACGACATTTGGTTTGTTGCCAAAGTGCTCCTCCGTAATGTTACACACAGACAGACTACACAGTTCAAATTAATGTATATAAGTTTATGCCAACGGGTTTTTTTAGTATCATTCATTTGCAGCCATAATTTTGATTGTCGAGGAATAAAGAAAAAACGTTGCCAAATTACTGACGCATTTTGGAAAAGTTTTAAGATAGCGTGATACATTGCGAGATTCTGTGGGTTATCAAAATAATGAGCTTTTACTTAAGTAAGTACTTGTCTAGTTGGTATTAGGAAGCTCTTGACGAGAAAAGTGCTTCCTGGATCTTAGTTATTACTTATTGACTTAAAACGAACAGTCCGAAGTCATGTATTTTTAAATTCACATTAAAGCATTTTTTCGCTATGAATAACTTGTTTAAAACATGTTTCCTACTTTCAAACATGACCCGGGTCCAACCCTCATTTGGCAAGCGTGGTGATTATGTCTAGTCCTCCTCACTGTACCGATATCTTCAGTGAGATGGGAGGCCTTCGCCCAGCAGTGGGACATTATAGGCTATTACTTTACTTTATTTTTTAATAAATTATACTCAAAACATAAACATAAGCGTTTACTCGCATACACTATAATCCAAATTAATTAACCGAATCGTTAAAACGACGAGTGTACTCCGGAACTGAGCTAATTGAACATGTCCCGAATCTGAAGCTCAAATGAATGTATGGAATGATGGAGCTGTCATCAATCAGATGCCTGATTAGCTAGGAGCGATTACGAGTAATCCGCTGCTTTGGAATCGAACTATGTATGTGTTTGAACGAGGTGTACTAGTTATAGTTAGATTAATGTAGTATCACTTGGTTGAATTCAATTTGGTGGAAAGTGTATTGAAATTGGAATATAAGCTTTGATTTCCGTGATGGTGCAGTAGTTTTAGTATATAAAGTAGTAATAAATAATAATAAATAAATATACCTGGACAAATTCACACACGGTTAATTAGACCCAAAGTAAGCTCTAAGCTTGTGTTATGGAATCTAATTAACTGGTACTACTATATATACATACACAAATACTTTATAAGAATATATAATTGACACCCAGACGTCGTCGCCAACAACTATGTCTGCACATATTGTTGACTCCGGGCGGGAATAGAACCCGCAACCCCCGACACAGTAAGCGCTCTCACTGCCACTTGGCCAACGGGCTAGTCAAACTAAGGGACCCGTTACAATCTTAAGAAACTGTTTATAGGAATGTTTTTTTAAGCTTATTAAATTCTATTAAGCACAAAACATACTAGTTATTAATGCCAATAAGGGAGCGCCGGTACACAAAGTCGCGGGGAAAAGTTAGTTATAAGAGATAATTTCCAGCGTTTTTACTTTTATAAATTCGCTATTCGTCAACGTTGCATAAAACGCATATACACGGTCGAATTGAGAAACCTCCTCCTTTTTTGAAGCCGCTTAAAAAAAGGTTAGTGAGGTCGATCAACCATAGTTTCGGGGTGCTTAGATCGCCTACAGCCGTCCATCGTCGATATAGATGAAACTTCATCTTCGCCCTTTGATTCCATCACCTTAAATCTGGCCAATATTTTGTTCTCACCCCATGTCCCCGGGATACATGGAAGATACAAAAAACCCCAGAGTGCGTGTCTAATCATACTTGACCAATAATAATATATTTTGTTTCATATACGAGTACGCTTTACCCAACATAGAACACCAACCAATCTTGAGACGTCCCAAACCGTCTTTGCAGCCCAAAGTCAGTGTCAGTTTACACTGGTTTATCTAAAAATTATAGTTAGTATTGGACATAATTTACTTTAACATAGAGGTGTTGACATTTTTATGGCCCAACTAGTCATAGCCGACCCGATTTTTCCAAGAACTTTGTCATACTATAAACAACGTGCGATAAAAAGGGTTTTGAGAATAATGTCGCTTAAATGATTATTATGTACTAGAGTAGTAGTAAAGTAAAGTAATTAGCCTGGAATATCCCACTGCTGGGCAAAGGCCTCTCATCTCACTGAAGCTATCAGTACAGTGAGGAGGATTAGACATAATCACCACGGTAGACTTATCCTCCTAATATTATAAATGCGAAAGTTTGTGAGGATGGATGTATGGATGTATGTTTGTTGCTCTTTCATGCAAAAACTGCTGAATGGATTTGGATGAAACTTTACAGTAATATAGGTTATACATCGGAATAACATATGGGATACATTTTATCCCGAAATTCCTGCGGGAACGGGTACAATGCGGGTAACACCGCGGGGCGCAGCTAGTGGGACATAATAGTCACCGTAAACTGTTTAGTGAGATAAATAAAAAGACCCAGATGAATTGAGACTCTACTCTTTTTGGAAGGTTTTAAAAAATATTCCCATATTCAAGTACTAGCAGCGCCCCGCGGTTTCGAATGTTGCTGTTGAGTGTAGTTTTACAAAAAGAATTATTCAAATCGGATTGATTGTTTCTGATAAGATAAGCGCGTTCAAACAAAAAATTCAAGCTCTTGAGCTGTATTATTAGCACTCGCTAGTACATATCCAACTAGTAATTTAAAGCATTATAGAGATCTAATGACGACAAAGGAGACATGAGGTAACTATAATTTTAAAAAGCTCTCGTATTTACCTGTTTCTGGTTCAAGTGGGTTAAAATAATTGCCAATTGGCGCGTCCGTATAGCTGTCTTCTTAATGATATAAAACAGACCAAATAACGAAACAAGAAATCATTATATACGGTTGAGAAACCTCCTCCTTTTTTGAAGTCGGTTATAGTCAAAGAATCCGAAGCGAAGTCGCGCAAATACTAACTTTGAGAATTTCTTATTGAAATAACTTATTTTCGATATTTGCTACAAACTAGCTAACTTCATGAAGTGAGGAGGAACTACAAAGTTTCACGAGTTAACAAGAAGTGGAATATAAACACGGAGTGAATCGCCGAGACGAGTCAATATTAAATCTGTTGCGGCGAGGAAAGGTAAGAAAGTGTTCGAGAATCTCAGAATATTTTTTTATGAAATCAAAAACTTCATTAAACGATAACATACTATTCTTGGCGACCGTCAGTTGTTTTTAGGGTTCCGTACCCAAAAGGTAAAAATGGAACCTTATTACTGAGACTTCGCTGTCCACCCGTCCGTCCGTCCGTCTGTCACCAGGCTGTATCTCAAGAACGATGATAGCTAGACAGTTGAAATTTTAACTGATGATATATTTCTATTATATATAACAACAAATATAAAATAAAACAAATATTCAAGGGGGCTCCCATTCAACAAACGTGATTTTTTGCCGTTTTTTAATATACGGAACCCTCCGTGCGCGAGTCCGACTCGCACTTGGCCGGTTTTTTTTTAAATATATTTAGGCACTAAATAGATTTAAGAGTTCTTGTGTATATACAATAAACTAGCAGCGCCCCGCGGTTTTACCCGCGTTGTGCCCGTTCCCGTAGGAAATCCGGGATAAAATGTAGCCTATAGCCTTCCTCGATAAATAGACTATCTAACAGTGAAAGAATTATTCAAATCGGTTCAGTAGTTTCTGAGATTAGCGCGTTTAAACAAACAAACAAACAAAACAAACTCTTCAGCTTTATAATATTAGTATAGATGAGTTAAGTTTCAATTTCGTTGTACGTTTTCCCGTGGGAAGTTAGTATTAAAATAATATACATAGTATAAGCATGAATGCTGGGCAAAGGCTTCTTATCACACTGGCAATCTCAGAGTACTGATACCTCCAGTGAGATAAGAGACGAGGATAATTTTTTTAAATATCAAACGTTTTTACAAAATTACACAATAGTGGGACCGTTTTAAGCAAGTCCAAGCAAAACAAATCCTAGGTACTAATATTTATACATGCGAAAGTTTGTGAGGATGTGTATGTGTATGTTTGTTAATCTTTCACGCAAAAACTACTAGATGGATTTAGATCAAACTTTACAATAATATAGGTTATACATCAGGAAAACACATGATACATTTTATACCAAAATTCCTGCGGGAACGGGTACTTTTACGGGGGTATGGGGTGTTTTTATAAATGTTTGTTCACGCTGAAACGACTACACAACTTTACGAGTAGATACTGACACCAAAACTACTTAGCGCAAAATTATATTTACCAATCTTTCAAGTGAAATGCAAGCAAAACTGCGGAACACTACAAGTTGCAAGATATTTCCGTAACAACATATAGTCGTGTTTCAATTAGTTTTATTTGAGTGATAATTTATCATACTCCGTCCGATCCGGACTCATCAAGAATTAGGGCGGGTCTCCATTGATGCCGCGGAGTACATTCGTTTGAGTGAGAGGTATCGGTGCAGTGACGACGAATGATCATAGCGAAAAACTATGCTCTAGAATTACTCTTGATTTAAGTACCTTAATATTTGCACGCTAACGAGGAACTTAACTTTATGTAACACTTGGATGGGTGGCCGATAGTGGTATTTCTACCTGAGGGCTACCATGGTTCGGAGAGCACGTTAAATTAGCAGCCCCGGTTCTTTCAATCGTCTGACTACATCGGAGGCCTTGAGGCCTAAGAACTCCAACACCAGGGTTAGCGGCACGAACTTACTTACTTCTTTCCCCAGCTACCATTGATCAAAGTAACATGAAAATGAATTCAATAGTGCATGAGATTTGTCCGTACATTATGTTATATTATGCGGTAGAGTACTTTGTTATACACAGGTCCTGACTAACAAATAAAATAATAATGTCTTTTTAAACTTAATAGTTAAGAAGTGTCATGTGTGGAGTGCATAACATTAATGAAAAATAATGCGTAATACCCACTACCTGGTCAGTGGAAACGCGCCTAAATCCACAAAATTTTCCTCGTTCCTCCATCATAGATTACTTTGATTAATATCGACGCAGAATAGAAGCTTAATTGAGGAAACCAGAGACATGTAGCTGATGTAGGCAATATATGACTGTCGCGTCCGGTTATTGGTTGCTCTATGATAGTAAAAGTTTATGACGGTTCCTGTTATTAGCAGTAGGATCATGTGTTTATTGTATTGGCAACAATAATGTATTCCTATCGCTTGGTTTATTAAGGTTAAATGGGTTCTTTAGAAGCGTGAATGCGTCAATTGAAATACGTGCGACGAAGAACATCTGTGCCTCTGAGAGCATAGAATCACCGCCGCGCCGTGATTCTATGCTCTCTGCTCTGTGGTGCCTCTATTACTGGTATTGTAAGCTACGTAAATGCAATCTCAACATTCACTTGCTATTTTTCGAATAAAGAACACAAAATCATGGCTATTTATTAGCTTACACAAGAACTTTTTTATTTATTAAGTACGAGCCGCGCCTCGGCCCGGGATTTTCGGTAAATGTATTCCATGTGTTATTCTGATGTATAACCTATATAATTGTAAAGTTTGATTCAAATCCGTCCAGTAGTTTTTTCGTGAAAGAGTAACATACATACATACATCCATACCTACATCCATCCCCACAAACTTTCGCATTTATAATATTAGTAGGATCTAAAGCTGTATAAAAATAAAAGCCACTCGTTCTAAATTATACTTTGAATTGCACGAAACAGAACACTTACGAACGTCTTTTGTTTTTAAACACACTTACGGCGGATCCCAATATCGAATCTTCTATCGGGAGATCGGCTCAATCCAAGATTGCATGCGATCTGCGGATCGGTCTGTTATCTACATCCCAATAACAACGGATAGCAAACGTCGATCGATTCTCAGAATGGATTGCCGGTTGATCCTTCCCTCCCGTACGTTCCATTTTAAGCGTCTTCATGTTTAATGCGTTATAAACATAATAAATAATTTAGATCGTTATGCTAACTTTTCGGCTTTGACGTAGTCATTTTTACGACATTTATACAAAAAAACATACGTTTTATACACAAAAGTAATACGTCTTTTGACAAATTTCAAATTAAATGAAGTCACCAGCGCAAAACCGAGAGATACGCTCGATTCCAATATGCTAAGAACGGAACGTAATCTGAACTTGTTTGACAGACGTATCAGTGTCAGACTGTCAGTCATGTCATTTTTTATTTTCAAGCTATTTGTTTTATAATCGAAAAGAAAACTACGTAAAATAATTAATTACCATGGAAAGTGCTACGGTAAGTTTAACAATATATTTGATTGAATAGATTGTGAGTAATCGTGTTGAATAAAAGTTTCGCTTTATCCATGTAATGTAAATATTTCGAATTCCCGCTGGCCGGTGTGAAGACTCTTTCATTGTCGCGCTTTTTATTATGAAAATACATCTCATGTTTTTGTTTTCTAGGTTTCGACGAAGCCCCTGACAAGTGAGGAGACGAAAGTCTTGCTGGGCCCCACCTCCGGTATGAGGACCCTACAACAGCGTTATATTGGTCTGCGATGCGTTTCCACTCCTCGATTATTTATGACTCTGCTGCTATCTATAAAACCCAGCAAGATATTCTAAATGTTTTATGTGGCTTTCTTGTTTGTGTATTAAATTTTTGTTGTAACTATTATTGAGTTTTATGTTTTATTTCTGAACAGATTTCAATGAAATTTAGTATGAAGGTAGCTTACATCCTGAAATAACCAAAAAGGCTAATTTTTATCCCAAAAAATGGATGGTTCCTGTTGGATCGATAAGGATTATAATAAATGTGAAAGTTACAATCTGTAACCATAAGCTTTTCTCACATTACACATCTCACTACTTTATACTTTTAGAATTCAGTAAACTACCTATTGTTTGGGTGGGCACACCAAATTATACCAAATTATAAATGTTACTAAATTATCTTTTATTTTAAATATTTATTGGTAAAACTTATCTACACTATTTAGGTGCATTACAACATAGTTATTTGGTGTAAAGCATGGCTATAGCTTCAGAATCATTTTGAACTATTCTGCTGGCAGAAGATTTTGACACTCCCACAAAATCCGCTACAGAAATCCGCATTGAACCCAATGCATAAAATCTGAGTGTCAAGAGAAGCTGGTGAAGCGGTGCAACTCCATTATTTCTGTAAATAATAAGATGATTGATTAATGTTCATGCTTTCCTACACCTCTCGCAATGTTTTTACACTCTGCAGCTTTAGCTATCAGTAGCTTGGCCATTGTTTACTTACCGTTTTGATGTGACTTTAAGATGTGGTAATATTTCCGATAGAAGCAGCTCTACCGCAGCTTTGTTCATTCTAAATCTGAATGTGAATTCAGCATCCGTTAGGCACTGTATATGGTTTATACGAAAATATCGTCGTGGTGCTGATGGACCTTCGTCTTCATCAGTATCCCAGTCTGATAGAAGTTCCAAGACTTCCAAATCACTGTCACTATCACTATTAACTATTGTTGTAGACATTTTTTATTATTTAAGGATAAGTTTAATCTAAAATTACTATAAGAAATGCAGTTTTTATTTCGAGAGATTGCGCTTAATCCATCAATTATGAAGGATTGCCAAAATGAATCGTAGATAGACGAAAAAGGATTTGTCAAAATCCAAAGATTGGATATTGAAACGCAACAACTGTCATTTCCGAACAGAGGCCGATCCGAAAACCGTTAAAAATGGATTGGTGCCCTCCGATGGATAGATCGCATTATTGGATTGCCTTTGCAATCTGTAGTTTGGTTATTGAAACACTTTTTGTAACAAATGGATTGAAATTTCAATCGCAGATTGGTAAAAATGGATTGAGATCGTATATTGGGACCGGCCGTTAGGCGCTAATTGCAATTAGGAACGCTTGTGTATCTGCCCTAAGAGCTAAATGCTAAGCTTATTATTTTTTCAAAAACATCGCAATTTTGCCATGAGTCCTCAAACTGGACGCGTCGTGGTAACGCATAGATTTTTGATCGCTCACCCGCCCCGGGCCTACCCTGCAGCCTTCGTACAAACATATTGTTAAAAAAAGAAGACAAAATATTAGTTTAAGAGCTAAGGCTCAAAGTTATCTTTTTTATACCGCTATTTGTCGTCACTGTCGCTGCAAGGCACCTCCTCGACGCGTCTTTTCAATTCAAGCAACTCTTCTCCTTTTTCAACTATGTAAACTGATAGAATCTAATGTTACGAGAAGCACACAAGTCTATTGTACAATTATGATCCGTGCTCGTAGAATAGAATTTGTACACCACGTACGTTCTGCTAAAAGCATTCCTAAAGGATATGTTTCGTAGTGTTTGCTCGTTGGAAATATTCGGAATGCGGGAGCGAGCCGTTTAACTAGTGTTACATTCGCACCCTCTTTGAACTCAACCGTAACACTAATGTTTCGGCGGCAAATCCGTTTGCGTTCCGGCTTCGTGTGTACTCAGCTTTACAGCGGTTTGCCACAATTTTGCTTTGGCGCATTGGTTAACAAACTTCACAAAATGGTTCTAGAAAAAACTTCAGTTGGTATCTTGTTTTTATAATGTGACAAAATGAGCAGAATGGACACAATGTTTATAATTCTGTCCGGGAGCCCACCAAGGTAATCGGAAGTTATTCGAGCGCGTCAGAGATATGGGAGTTACCTCCTACTCTGTTGAACACTTTTACAATATATTGGCATACCATGTTAAAAGCGTTCCGTAAAAATTTAAAAATTAAATTCTTGCAGACTCGAATCAATCCATGGTAATAAATAAAAAAATAAATTGAACTAGTAATACTCGTAAAATAATTAACATGCTTTCTACTTCATAAACTTAAACATACCTAAATAGGTAACTATTAAAAAACTCTTTCCCAAAACCGTAATTCCGTTATCTGTTCAGAGGTTATAATTGAATAAACAAAATCAGTTTCCGCAATCGAGTAACGACACCTCTGTGTGTCTGTTGCGAAGTATAATGTTCTGTTAATTACTCTCTAAGCAATTTTAAATTCTAACGGTCACGAATACTGTCGGCGGAGAGACACGTGATAACAGGTACAGTCGGCGTCGTAAATGTGTATCAACATTCCATTTCTAGAGTAACTTCGAGCAGTAAAACGAGAAAAAGTTTTAGCCTGTAATGTCCCACTGCTGGGCAAAGGCCTCTCATCTCACTAAAGATATCAATACAGCGAGGAGGATTAGGCACAATACGCTTAATATACTATGCATGGCAAATGCGAGTTGGTGATCTCAAACCCATGTTTGAAAAGTAGGAAACATGTTTTCAGTCGACCCGGGAATTGAGCCCGGGGCCTTAGTTTTGCGAGTGCTCAAACCATTTAAACCATTTAAACCATTTAAACCATTTATTTCTACACCACACAAAAAACCACCGTACCGAACATATAAATACTTATTAATAAAAAAGGAGAGTTACGTACGTATATATATGTCGAATGTCGCTATACTCGACAGTTTTGGCCACATACGGTGACCTTTCTCAGGAGTTAGAGCGATCCGCCACCGACATATTACGTGAACGTACGTAATTTGCCGTTTCTCTAAATAATGTATTAAATTCGAGCAGTTAGTGGCCAACACTGGTGTCAGAATTTTAAGACCGTTTCAGGCCTCCGATTTAGTTTTTTTATTCTTCATTTTCTCCTCACTGTACTGTCTTCAGTGAGAGGAGATGCCCAGGAGTGAAACATTTACAGACTTACACTTTTTTCTTTCTTTAATGTTGGGTCGTGAAAAAAATGTGTAGGTACTTAAAAAGTAATATTTTTTTTATTAATTTCAAAAACAATTGATATGAGTCCGCATCGGCAACCCTCCGCCCTTGTTGTGCGCACATGAGGTCATTTAGGATGCTGCATTGAGGATCGGAGGTACAGGTCTGTACGAACGTCAACAGTCATAATGACTTAGTGTGACATTATTATAGTATGTCATACTGACGTAGTCTAAAACAGGGATTCCCAGCGTTCTGTGGTCTTCTTGATTTGTAAAGATCATTTTCACGCCCCCTTTTATGTATACTAATATTATATTGTTACTGTTAGCCCGTATTATCCCACTTTTGGGAAAAGGCCTCCTTTATATTATAAATAGGTAAATTCAAGCTAATATTATAAAGATGTAAAATTTGTAAGTTCGTTTGTTTATACATATAGAATTCAGTATTTTTCTCATATAACTGGTTGTACATACGAAGAATAACTGTGTACGTTCTGTCGTCGACTGTACCCGGCACGTCGTACGCCGGTCACGTTCTCTCTTTATTGAATAGTTACCGGCCTCGCTATGATTTTTAACCTTTTTTATTATATAAAATGGAATGAGATAGCATGACTTATCTCTCTTTTTATCTCAATATGGATGTAACTGCTATAAAGGTGGGGATTATTCTGGAAAGTTACAGGTAGTTTGGTTCGTATTTGTGTTTATTTTTTGCAGTATATATTATGCTTTAAGGCTTTAATCGGCAGACCCAGGAGAATAGTTTCAGTCAGGGTCCAGGCAGTCAAACCGGCTGGGTAAAGTTGCCTTTGCCTTTAGTGTTCATTTGTAGAATATTCTTTAGGTCAATACTGTACTCAGAAAAGCTGAAAAGCAAAGCACAGCCGACTCAATTTGAAGAGATATGTTGTGACCTTAGAATATTTTAAAAATACTACTCATGAGGTTATAAGAAGAGACAAAAACCCTTTTAGGAAAATTGTTATCCACTACCGCTCTCGCTGTCGCTGCACCGTGGCGCTCCTTAAACCTTAATACTGAAAAAAGAGTACGTCGACAAATAGAGTCTACAAATAGTCTCCTTTCAAGGCCTTCACGGAATTTACTTTGAATATAAAGATACTTACTTATCCTAGTAAAGAGGACACATTACTTATACCCTCGCTAGAGACTAGTCTAGAATCTAGAATTGTTTGAGCTGGAATTTCTTATATAATGTTAGTAGTTATTCATTCCTGTCGCGAACAGGAGATTTATATTGGAAAACTTTTAGCCTTATTTATTATCTTGACTGGTATCTTTTTTTTGGGTTTGAGGTGGATTATCAATAGAGTTGTCCTCCTGTCCTCCACTTCGTTGTTTTACTATGTTTCATATACCCCAATCATAACCATTTTAATTTGAATGGTCAGGTTGGCCATCCACTGGATGAAGAGAACCATTTGACAGCAAAGCGTAGCGTCTGTGTATGCGGTCGACCGGCGTCGTAGCACAGCTTATTTTCGTAGTATTGCTACGGGCTACGGGGCGTAGCAGAGCTACGTCTATCACTACCGTTAAAAAACAAAAGAAAGACGCTTTTGTTTAACAAAGAATCGAAGGAATCGTTCTTGAATGATGGTTCTTTTTCTTTAAAATAACTGTCTTGCTATTGATCACCATGACCGCTTATTTTATCTCAGAAACAATAAAAAATCACTCAAATAAATAACTATAAATCATGTAAAACTATTTACGCCTAAAATATACTTCTAATAAGTATTAACATCTTTCTTTGCTTAATCGGTTGAAACCAAAATGAAAGAAGATTTTAAGCACATCAATACTATGGAGCAATAGAAGTGCGTGATGATTTTTTCCCCCAGTAATTGAGTCATTCCAGTACTGTAGTCTGGCAACCCAATTAGGTACGGGTTTAAAAATACTTTGCATTTTTACTTAAGTAAAGTTACGAGGGTATCAGGAACTTCCTTTAAATTGTTTTAATGGAGCGGCGTAATCGAATATTTGGAATTGAAAACCTCTCAAAATTGATTAGAGAGGATATTTCGGAAAAGTAATTGGTATTGCTAGAGTGCGAGTTGAGAGCGTACTTAGCGAATTTTTGCCCAGTTTTATATTATATATATTTACATCGTTTAGCTTCAGTTAAAAGTGACTTTGTCGAGAATACTATGGAGATTTTAACTCTTTTTCAGGGATGCCACGGCCGAAAGCAACTATGAAGGTGGCGCATTAATTAATTATGATACTTTAACTATGATTCGCTCAGGCCTAAGTAATATGAAAAGGAAAGGGACAGATGATAAAATAGAACGTAATTAATAAAAATGGAATTTAAAGCGAAACGTTTTATCTTAGTTTGCTGTTAAACCCTCTCAAAGAAACTGCGCGGAGGAAGATTTATGTTTAACTGGAAACATCTGGATGTAACCGCTCTCCACCGGTTTTTACCGGATCGTTTTCAATTTCGTGTAAAGTATCAGTTGACGTTAGTACGTACTTACTTATTCTCAAATTCAAATTCAAATTCAAATTGTTTATTTGTTCATAAACATGGGTACATTCTTAGGTGGTAATCATTGTAGTAGAGAACAGCCATGTTTCACCTCAAAGGTATACGAACAGTTGACAGATAAAGTAATACAAAACTTATAGGAAATAAACTCAAAAACAAAAAATAAAAAATAAAGTGAGCAAACAACTTAAAATAATAACAAATGTAACAACTTGAAGTAAAACTAATAAAATATAAAAATATTAAACATTAAACAATAACCTAAATACTACACATCATTTAAAAAATCTTTTATATCATAATACGTATTTCTAGTAAGGTATTTATTCAGGACGGACTTAAATTTTTGAATTTGAGATATATTTCTAATTAAAAGGGGAATCTTATTATGTTCTTTCTCACGCTCTAGAGTAACTGTGTACCAAATTTCATTGAAATCGTTTCGGTAGTTTTAGCATGAAAGTGTAACAAATTTACATTCACATTTATAATATATAATATCTTCTATACATATAATAAAATTGTAGAAAAGTGCTGTCTGTACATTCAAAATAAAAATAAAAAAAATAGCAGGGGTTATTGTTATGTCGATGTCGAACCCAAAAATGTAATCAACTTTTTTTTTGTCTGTTTGTCTGTTTGTCTGTTCACGCTAATCTCAGAAACGGCTGATCCGAGTTGGATGCGGTTTTCACGAATATATTGTGGTATGCTTCAGTTATGCTTTAGTGTTTGTTTCATGTCAATCGGTTCATAAATAAAAAAAGACGTGTGGCACTCGGGGACTGCCGCGGTAAAGCTATTGCATAGCATTTTGTATCAACTTATGCAATTATAATTTAATACGTCTAATCGCACACAACGCCGTGTCGAAGACTGCCGAACTGAAACGACGTTAGACGATGCACGGCCTTCAAGCCACACCTCCTTGCCCGTCGGAGTGCGGAGCGTGAGGTTTTTTCGTTACGGAATTTCTGGATTCGGTCCCCGCGCTCAAGGCCCGCGATAGAAGCTATGCAATAGCTTAAAAGTTATGTCAAATTAAAGAATCACGTCGAACACTATTCTATGCTTATACATAGGCACCATTAATCTCCGCAACTATTTGACGGATTTGGTTGAAATTTTGTACCGACATATTTTAGAGCCTGGCGCAACATAAAGACTACTTTTTACCGCGGGAAAACATCCGTTTCCCATGGGAATCGGTAGTTTATTGTTTTTTTAACGCCTGTTCCGGTCAACGAACGACGTCGATCATTGTTACTAGATAGGTAAATTACAATCATTAATAGAATATGTTATAGCTACTTATTACCTTGGAATTGACTGGATTACCATGGGAAAAAAATTAAAAGGGCTCATCTAAATTCTTTCTACTTAAGTTAGTTTAGGCTGATATCATAAACTATAAGAATAATTTACCGAGGGAAATCATAGTACTCCCATGGGAATGAAAAAAAATTGTTCTTTTACGGCTGAAGGTAGTTTGTAAGCTGTTGAATTTTAAGAATAATGTCGAACAGATTCCTTCCAGTTTCCCGTGGGTCTGAGATGTTATCCCGCGGTAAAAAGTAACATAAGTGTTGTTATTTCCAAGCCTAAACTAACTGTTTGCCAAATTTCATCCATATCCGTTCAGTAGTTTTTGCGAGAAAGACTAACAAATATGCGTCTATACAAAGTTTCGCGTTTATATTATTAGTAAGAGTTAATTCTATTATGAATAACTACTTTTTTTCTCTGTTAGTAGAATTTACTGAAACTTTATAATAATTTTAATTTAATAATTAATTAATAATAAATATCTTTTAATAATAAATATCTTTATAGAGAAGTTAAATAAAAATTATCGGTTTAGGAATCGCGGTTCAGCTTAGGATGGACGTTTGTCGGTTGCATACGACGACTGCGCGCGCGGGTATATAAAAAAAAAGCTGCTCATAGTCACTATTCCACGCGAACGTTAAACAAAATATATTGAATACTAGCCTTGCTAGGTTATTACTGTTTCATATTACCTTTGGAATAGTCTCTTAATGAAATCAGAACAATTTATTCATAGCGTCATTATTATGGACTGAACGCCCGGATTTACATTTTATATTAAATTCAATGGTCTGTCGGCATCACCGGTCTATTGTTAACGATGTGAATGAAATCCAAGAGCATGTCGTTCACTGGGCAGTTATTGAATGTCTAGTAAGTAAGCATAGTACGGAAATCATTCATTCATTCATTCATTTTGAAAAGGTCAGTGAATAACCTGGTGTCGTAGTTGTTGAGACCGCCTCAAGGCCTCTGACATGATCTCATGATTGAAACAACCGGGATCAACTGCTGAACGTGCCCTCCGAAGCACGGTAGTGCTCAGATAGATATGTCACTAGCTGCACGTTGCTTTACATTCGCAATGAGTTGACATCGCTCAGCTAAACTTTACCGTGTGCGCTACGTCACGTTTACATATAGTAAGTAAGACATTTCCTATCTTTTTTTATTCCTAAATTGAAATAGTCACTTTTTTTAATTTGAAACGTGCAGAGTTTAACAACAGGTGTGATATAAGCAACAATGATTTTTGCCATTTGTAAAGCTCAACTAACTGATAAGTAGTTAGTAATCTTATATATAAAATTCTCGTGTCACAGTGTTCGTTCGCGTACTCCTCCGAAACGGCTCGACCGATTCTCATGAAATTTTGTGAGCATATTGAGTAGGTATGAGAATCGGCCAACATCTATTTTTCATCCCGTAATTCCCGCGGGAACGGGTACAACGCGAGTGAAACCGCGGGGCGCAGCTAGTATTTTATAATACAAGTTTAGCGAATAGTTTGGGGCTAACTAACCAAGTATAAAAAGTCCGCGGTATATTTATTTCATAGAAACTTGAATTATTCTCTCATAGATCTTGATTTTACTTTACGAATTCTTTTTTGCGTCTAATTATTCAGCCCGAAGTTCCTGTTCTCATCGTCCTCAATCAGAAACAATGTCCCAGGTAGTGACTCGGCGTCTGTTACTCCGCTCTACGCGAACTGTCGTAACACAAATAAACTATTCATCCGTTCTATCCTCACAGGACATCAAAGTTGACATTTTCCACATTTCTTCTCCCGGCCAGATATCTCGCAAAATAATTCGTTAAAGAAAATATTACAAAAAAGGTCCCCAGAAAACTTCAAAGTATTTCGGACCCATTTGGATAAAGCCGGGTCAAGGTAATTAGTTATTTTTCCATTTTTAAAACAGACTCTCTGCGCTCTGCCTTTTTTCGCTTAGCGGGAATTTACAAAAATATTACTTTTTTTAATATAAAAGCTTTTTCATTTTAGTTCGTGGGCTTTTGAACTTTTCTGTTTATTGAACTACGTTCATTTGTGATTATGACATGTGTACAGTAGACGTCACATACATTTGTCCACTTAATCACATTATTAAAATAACACAACGTGCAATTTTGAAAATATACGACGTTGACTGTACGTTATATTATGCGGTTAGTCACTATCAGCGGAATAATGAACAACGGATTCCACGATCAGTACGATTCACCATCGACATGTGTATAATAGTGTCTAACAAGCCCGTTGGCATAGTGGTTCATGAAAGGACTGGAGCTAAAGATTCAGCCCGTGATTCGAGTCAACAACACGTGCAAACATAGTGACGAGATTCAAGTGTCATACATATGTCTGTAGGTATGAAGTATTTGTGTACAATTACGGTTGTAACTGTACTATAATTTGAGATATCTTAATAATTACCTGATAATACGAGTGATAAACTGTACAGCTCTGTAATACGACTACTGTTTACATGTAAATTGTATTATAATTATGTTTGGTGTATAAAATTATTATTGTAAACTGGCTTTTATTTCTTGTCCTTATTCAAACGATTATTAGAAAGGTGTTCGGAAAATCTCAATTCAAAACTGAGATATGCATCTAACATTTGCAAGATTTAATTACGGGACACCTACAGACAGGTGAAACTAAATATCACATTTTTATTATACATTTCAGTAAAAGATATTATAAAATACACTTTTATATTATGAATATATCATATCGTATGATAATCATTATTTATTTTTTTACTAATATTATAAAGAGGTATGTAACTTTGTTTGCATGTTCGGGCTTATCTCGCGAATGACCAGTCTAAACTTCATGTAGAAACGTGCATAACGCAGCTAAAACCGCAAGGCACAGCTAGTATACTTATGATATCCGATATGATAATATACAGAAGTCAAATATTATAATATACAGATATTAGATACAACTACTAAAATGTAAATTGCAATGTAAACAATTCAATTCATAAAACAACAAACTTTGTCTTCACTGCACAATCCGGTTCAAAAACTTGTATCCTATGATTGTAGCACGAACCCAAAGATTGGTACAACACTAACTACGTGCCTCAAAGTACACACTATCAGTTTTCACTGGTGTAAATTATCACGTACTTTGACAAAGTTCGGGAACAGCTTTTGTCCCGTAACTGAATGGAAAATGGGACAAGTTGAAACACCAAACAGTTGTACATACATTAGGCGTGGGTAGAACTGCCTACGTTTACCTTACTTCGGTGTTTCTATCGTGATAGTACGGTTAAAGTATGACTATCATGAGTGACAGTACCATCGACTGCACCGTCTAGGCTTCGTAGTAGTTCCGCCTCAAGCTAAATGTGCATGAGCTCGTATCTCCATTGTATTGATGTCTGTACTTAGAGAGACAAATGACAATCGCTTCACATGTTGTTGTCTACTTTTAAAATGCGTAAGAATATCCTCTCGAACGTGTCGCTTGACGTTCAAGGGGATATGATTGTTAGTGACGTAGTCGTAAAAAACCATGGACTTATTATTAAAAAACTCATTTGTCTATAGGAGCTTCAACTATGTAGTCATTTGCTTTGTAATGAGATCATGTTGTTACTTTAGGGCTCTTGTTAACGACGCCGGGTAGTGATCCTATTTTAGTAACGGGTGACGGGCCTTCTATCTTCTATAAGTTAGTGTAGGAGTCTGATAACGTGACGGGCATGTATCTGTAGCCACAAATCCAACGGATGCACGGCCTCGGCTGTCGGTCCGATGCAGTGAACCGCACTATTTCCTACAATTGTGTTACAATGAGGGACTCGACCACGTCTTTTCTTATATACGTAGGTATAAGAAAAGACGTGGTCGAGTCCCTTCTTCGGTCTTCAAGTCTAGAGTTGATATCGATAATAACGGTAGCGCTTGTTTATTTTAACGGATCGTATAGGTATAAAGAAAACGTGTGCGTTACGCCAGCCAGATGTTGTCGAAAATCACCTTTTTTTTTCCAACAATAATTAGAAGTCCAGCTTCTTCAATTGTTGTGCTAATTTTTAAATTTGTATCGGTTATGGTTTTTTAGTTATTTGAGAAAAACAGATCTGGCTGGCGTAACGTTACCCCAGCCAGATGTTTTGTTAATTAAAGAGTTAATTGAAATAAATTGTAGGTAAATAATTAGAAGTGTATTAGTTGTAAATGTTGCCACAAAAATTGAATTTGTATCGTTTATAGTTTTGAAGATATTCAGGATCCCGCTGGGGTAACGTTTACGTGTTTGCTGTATCTCCGAAACGGTTAAGCGTATATATCTAATTTTTTGTACACAACTTCTATGAATTAGTTGTAATTTGTTTGCTAAGAAATGAAATCAAAATGATTTACCGTTTAAAAGTATTTTAATTATTTAAAAAACACTAAAATGGGTCCTGGCTCTTTAAATATGAGCTCTAAAGAGTTACTTGAAACGTCATTTTGTAGCTTATAACTACCTTTAAATGTTTATAAAGTTTCACTAAATTCCTGTAAGTATTTATTCAGTTATGATGGTTTTTAATTCATTTCTTGCAACGATGCGCTCCGGAGATTTTTAGTCACCATTTTACCGAGCTTCTTGTGGTTTTCATAAATAAATTTGATATCAACAATTAGTATTTTAGTTCAATATTCCACCTGTAAAATTTCAGCGTGATACATTTAGTAATTACGGAGATAATTAAAAAAAATACATTATTAAGTGCACGACCACGGCAACCCGACCAAGTATAGATGGTAACAAAAAAGCGGCCGCGTAGTACATTATGCTTACCTTTTGAAATTAATAGGATATTTTTAAACGTAAAGTACAGTTACGTACAGAAGTGTAAAAATAAAACAATATCATGTCAATTTGTGTATTTTTATAAAGAGGTAATCAAGTCTTATAATCTTACAAAGTAAAATGCGAAGTAGCCAGACTTTAGGTATACCTTTTTTCATAGCAACATACGCTCAATATAAATATTAGTTATTGACTGACATAATAAGAGCGCATTGAGATGATTGGCTATATTGTTATAAATAAAATTATATGTTTTATTAAATTTAAATCACAGATCATTAATATAACTAAGTAAATAAAATCACAGCGTCCTTAGTTCGATTTCAAATAATCTAATATTACAATAATCTTTCGTTTATGTATTGAGCTCTAAAGTAAATATGTACTCTATATGGTTATACAGTTTTAAAATCACAGATCAATAATTTAAAAATATTTATTAAAGTTCCTAACCTATATTTTAACACAGTACAATTTCAAAATGTCGACGTCTACTTTACACCATAAGGCACAGTGCGTGATAAATGCATTATATGTATACCTATAGTATCTGTTAAAAAAAAAAACAGATCATTAATAAAACTAAATAAAATCACAGTTTCCTTATTAAAATATTTACAGTAGGTAATGGTCCCATTTCAGATATCACAATATTCTTTTGTTTAAGTATTTAGGGTGTTGAAAACTTTGCTGACCAAACTTCAGGGTATGAATCTACCCATAAAATTAAACAACTTTCCCCAAGGAACATATGACGAAATCTCAAAAATAATTTTGAACCTTCCATACTGTATGACTCAACACCAGGCGTATTTTGTATGGGAGTTCCAATGTTCTTTGGGGACAGTTGTTCAGTTCAATGGGTAGATTTATACCCTGAAGTTTGGTCATCTAATTTTTCAACATCCATCAACATCAAAGTAAATTATGTACTAAATAAAGTTATATAGTTTTAAAATCACAGATCAATAATTGTCGACGTGAAATAGTAGGTATTTGTTAAAAAAAATCACAGATCATTAATAAAAAATAAAAAAATCACAGTATCCTTACTAAAATATTTACAGTAGGTAATAGTTCGATTTGAAATACCAAATTACAATAAATAATCTTCGGTTCATATGCATAGCACTAAAGTTTGTAAATACTAAATATATTTATATTGTTTTAAAATCACAGATCAATAATTTTTCAAATAAAAAATATAACACAGCACAATTTCAAAATTAAAAATTACGATGTTTACCTAATGAAGGTTTGTCTTTTAAATATATACAAATGATAATCATATATCATCAGATTGCAACGTGTAAATAATCATATGAGGCATTAGTATCTAAACCTCTGATAGTAGTAAATATAAAATCACACAAAAAAAGTATTAGTATATACGTTGTTCTACTCACCAGATTTATGAGTGTGATGGATGTGTTTTGTGCTGTGTTTTGTTCAAATCTTCCATAGGCAGCCGCCGCTCGCGCCACTATAGGCACTCATCTCGCCACAGACGCCACCAAATCGCTTATTTATTATGCCTACAATAAAGAGAAACACAAAGTTAATGTGACTTCTTAAATTTTTGTTTTAATTATAAGTGACCTCTTAGTTAGTTGGCAAATCAGGTTAGTAGACATAAAGTAGCTTACCTTGTTCATCTCTCACGAATTTATTTATTTATTCAGGTATGGTCCGTAATAGAAGCTCTTCACAGTTCACATATAAACAAAATTACAAAAACATTTAACGGAAGCGTATGCGCACTCACTCAACGAGACAATTTTTTGACTAAACCTAGCGAGCGATAACAACAAGCATCTTCCCCCGTCCCGCGTCCCAACGACGTGTTATCGACGCTCTCTTTCTTTCTTCAGTAAATTGCAGTGATGTTGTCTCATGATGCATAACTGTGCAGAACATCGAACACACGCAAATGCAGCGCGTTAAGAAAGTACAAAGTTTTCTATCTCTATCTAAATTACTTCGAAACTGCAATGGGATCGTGTTTGTACTAATTAAATATTTTTAAAATTCAAAGGCATTTGATGCCTTTGAATTTTATAATTTATAATTGCCTTTTTTTTACGATGATTTAATGTATTTATCAATTTACAGCAATATTTTAAAAATTAAAATATGTTTAGGGTCTACCTCACAACAGCTAAAATAAGATAGGTCTGTAATGAATAGTACAGTATTTTAAGTAGACACATGAATTGAAAACATTATAATTTAATCCATTCAAAGATAATTAATACATATACTATGCTATAGTCTCAAAAGTTTAATTTTGTACGCGACTGTATGGAGCATGTAGCATTATTATACTATACAGTTTAAAGGGTAAGCATAATGTACTACGCGGCCGCTTTTTTGTTACCATCTATACTTGGTCGGGTTGCCGTGGTCGTGCACTTAATAATGTATTTTTTTTAATTATCTCCGTAATTACTAAATGTATCACGCTGAAATTTTACAGGTGGAATATTGAACTAAAATACTAATTGTTGATATCAAATTTATTTATGAAAACCACAAGAAGCTCGGTAAAATGGTGACTAAAAATCTCCGGAGCGCATCGTTGCAAGAAATGAATTAAAAACCATCATAACTGAATAAATACTTACAGGAATTTAGTGAAACTTTATAAACATTTAAAGGTAGTTATAAGCTACAAAATGACGTTTCAAGTAACTCTTTAGAGCTCATATTTAAAGAGCCAGGACCCATTTTAGTGTTTTTTAAATAATTAAAATACTTTTAAACGGTAAATCATTTTGATTTCATTTCTTAGCAAACAAATTACAACTAATTCATAGAAGTTGTGTACAAAAAATTAGATATATACGCTTAACCGTTTCGGAGATACAGCAAACACGTAAACGTTACCCCAGCGGGATCCTGAATATCTTCAAAACTATAAACGATACAAATTCAATTTTTGTGGCAACATTTACAACTAATACACTTCTAATTATTTACCTACAATTTATTTCAATTAACTCTTTAATTAACAAAACATCTGGCTGGGGTAACGTTACGCCAGCCAGATCTGTTTTTCTCAAATAACTAAAAAACCATAACCGATACAAATTTAAAAATTAGCACAACAATTGAAGAAGCTGGACTTCTAATTATTGTTGGAAAAAAAAAGGTGATTTTCGACAACATCTGGCTGGCGTAACGCACACAAAGAAAACCGTTTCGTGACAACCCGTTCATGAAAACCCGTTGACAAAAATGACCGAGCGCCCTTACTCAGTGGAGTGCACTACGATGCAGTGGCATCGAAGGAAAAAGATTTTTTTGAAAATAGAACAGAGAGTTCTATTAGAAGAGCTCACTCTTCGGTGTATTTAAATTATAGTTCAATATTATTTTAACTAATCATTCGTTCATCACTGTATGTACTGTGGTATTCGTTCATCACTGTATGTACAGTCATGTGCAATGAAATGTATTCACGGGCAGATTTGCAAATAAATATATACTCAGAAAATTTCAAAAATTACATTTGTGTACATATTATTGAAATTAATACCGATTTGTCAAAATAGTGAAAACTGCTACAGTTTCTAAAGTGTATACATTATAATGAAATGCTATTGCTTACATCGTTATGAAATAATATCTTTTACATATTATTGTAATTCATAATGGATACATATTTTTGCATGTGATCGTGTATACAAATATCTGAAAAAGGACCTGTGTCCATATTTTTGCCAAAAATGTATACATTATTGTGAGAAACTCGGGTGGTTATATAGTATGAATTGTTAAGTGGCTATATGTTTTTGAAATTTTCAGAGTATACATTTATTTGCAAATCTGCCCGTGTATACATTTCATTGCACATGACTGTACTGTGGTAGCGGAATCGAATCACGTTACGTCAGAATGTACGATAAAGTGTGTTACCATTGAATAGAAACCGTCGGAAGCGTAATACACAATTAGATAAACCGGTCCCGTTTCAGGTGCTTTATGTGAAACGTTTGGAACAAACTGGTCGCTTTTTATGGTAACAAGTTGGAATTTATTTAGTGCTATCTAAAGGACAGTTTGTTGGTGGAATTGAATCAGGAATAGCTAAGTTATAGTTTGAACAATATAATAGCTTATAAATAAATAAATAAATAAATATACCCGGACAAATTCACTCACGGTTAATTAGACCCAAAGTATAATTGACACCCAGACGTCGTCGCCAACAACTATGTCTGCACATATTGTTGACTCCGGGCGGGAATCGAACCCGCAGCCCCCGATACAGTAAGCGCTCTCACTGCCACAGTGCCAACGGGCTTGTCTTATAGCAGAGTTTAGAGCAGAATATTTAATTATAAAAACTCCAGAACTTATGCTTCATGCAAAATTGTGGTGCGTTTGTAGTAAACTTTAGTTCTTTAACTTAGAGCTATTATGTGTTTTTAATTTAATTTTGTTGGCATTCGTTTGTTAATTGGTACAAAGTAAGGGGATAAGCTAAGCATAAACTACTGTTTTTTAAATTTGATGTTTATGTACCGACTTCAAAAAGGAGTTTCTCAATTAGACTGTACTTTTGATATGACTATACTAGCAGTGCCCTGCGCTTTCACCCGCATTTATTCCGTCACTGCTTACCGTTTAAACCTTTCCTGGACTACAACAAATATTTAAAAAAAAACAGAATCAACTAAATCGGCCCAGCCGTTCTCGAGTTTTAAGCAGACTAAGGCTAGATTACACCGGGGCAACACTGTGCGGCATTGCGGCATGCCACAAGGCCGCATGCTACAAAGTCAAAAATGTCGCACATTGTGGCAAGAACCGTGCGGCATGGCAACACCTTGCGTCACGTGGCAGACTGTCGCATCTTGTATCCGGGCACAATGGAATTCCATGCGACATTTTTGACGCACGAAAAATTTCGCATGGAATCCATTGTGCCCTTGCCACAATGTGCGACATTTTTGACTTTGTAGCATGCGGCCTTGTGGCATGCCGCAATGCCGCACAGTGTTGCCCCGGTGTAATCTAGCCTTAACGAACAGCAATTCATTTTTATTTATATAGATTATGTTTACCGATACTAAACTGCCTATTTTAAATCTATTCCCATAAGTGTATTTTATTAGGTAAGTAAGTTTGAGTGGGTCAGTGGCCAACCCTGGTGTCGGAGTTTTTAGGCCGCCTTAAGACCTCTGACATGGTTTAACGATTGCAACAACCGGGACCGACAATTTAACGTGCCCTCCGAAGCACACTAGTGCTCAGATAATGCCACGGGTCCAACGTTGCTTAACAATAGCAATCAGTTGACATCGCTTAGTCAAAGTACGCCACGAGCGCTACAATATTTTTTGCAATGAGGTGTATTTCTAGATATTAATGCTTTTAATTAAATCAACTATCGACACGAAGAAGAAGAAGAAGAAGATTAAATCAACTAACAGCCTCCGTGGTCCAGTGGTTTGAGCGCTCGGCTCACGATCCGGAGGTTCCGGGTTCGATTTTATACTTCTTTATACTTCGGTGACCAACCAATACGTTTTCAGATAAGTTTATTAATATTTTTCTATCCTTGTAATATTACTGTTTAATTTTCATAATTAAGGTGTGTAGGTGTGTAGCATTTTGTCATTATTTTTATTGCATTTTCTTTGATGTTGCTATAAAATTATCTCATACAGCAATTTAGTTTTTAACAAATTTCTAAGTATTACTAGCTGTGCCCCGTTGCTTCACCCGCTGCAAGCCCGTCCCCGTAGGATTTATGGGATTTTTATTACTTAAATTCCTGAGCGGAAAAAAAAGAATAATTAAAATCGGTCCAGCCATTCTCGCATTATAAATGGTGTAACTAACATGACTTTCTTTTATTTAGATTTGTGTGATGATATAAATAAATAATTACTTAACTTTTGTGTAATGTTTACAGCATCACAAATATTTTCTATCAAAAATATTACAGCTTTATATTTCATTTCTCAAACTAATGACGATTCCATTACTCTAAAATATCTGCCTTATTAATGTTAGTACTGAAAAAATACTTTTGTTTCTTTGTCTGAAATTTCTGCTAAAAATATTGGGACGCTTTCAGTTGATTTTAAAAGAAAGATAAAAGTAGAAAAAGTAAGTCGTTCCATAATAGATTAAAGAAACAGGTCAACATTTTATAGACATACTAATTCAGACTCTGGAGATAGGAACACAAATGGCGTCCCAAAACCGTGTTATCTTTTCAAAGTTTGATGTATAAATTTTATGGTGGATTTCTTATTGATTTTCAGACTTATAAAATGCTTCTTATATCCACAATAGTGATGATACTCCTGTAAATCTTCAGCATTGTTATGATATAACCTATTCATAACTATATTATTAAGGTCACAATAACCCTATATTGTACAAATTCGCAAATAACTCTTTTTAGGTTCCCGTGACCACGAGTGGTGTAATCCGCTCAAAACGGGCACGTATGGTAATATTACATATATTTAAACGCGACATAATCCCGGTTCACTAAGTATAAATAGATCCTTTGTAAATGAGTGGGAGTCAGTTATATATTAAGAACTTTACCCCACAAAGGGCGCTGCTACCCACATCCGTACAATAGTTTATATTCAAAGCAATAACAGCAAATATTGTTTTTCGTAATGCAAGGGCCGGGTCGGCCGTAACAATAGTATCTACGGCTGTAATCTGTGTCCTTTACCCTACTTGCGTAGTTTGTTTTTATTGAAACTCTTTACTATTAAAACAATAGGCCATTGTCTTTGTCTTCGGGTCTTAACAAAGCTTTGCAGTACGATTGAGGATGTTTATACTTACTCATTGATACTGTTCTGTATACTTTGGGCTCATTTGTATTTAATAGCGATATTGTCATTCAAAGCGTAGATAATATTAAGTTTATACATTTTGTTTGTGATCGCGATCTTTTATTAGAACACCAAATAACAACTTTGGTAAACTTAGTTAATTGAAGTCGGCTTTGTAAACTCTGCTGGATTTAAATCGTACTTGAACTAATTGGTTGACACGAAGCATTTAGTTTCATAGGTGTGTCTGTGTTATCTATACAAATAAAGGTGTCTCGATGCGAATCGTCAAATGCTTCCTTGGTAGAGATTTAATGAATGTTTTTGATAACATGTAATGTATACAAAAATTACGTAAAATGAAGTGTCAATAGCGGCAGTAACAGTTAGTGCATTTTGGAAACCACGTTTGTTTTGACTTTTTATTCGGTTTCAATTCAAAATAATTCTACTAACATTTATGAATGTTTTTATTAAAAACTTTGTTTTTAAACAACACAAACGCTGTAATCTGTACTTGCGTTTGTTAAAGCTTTCAAACCACCTAAAAGCTTCCGTGATGGTACAGTGGCCACTATCTCTTAATAACCACTGGGAATACATTAAGTGCTTCAGAAAACTGGAAAAATAGGTCAAACCAACTCACTTTTCTTTGTTAATATGGACCGTTCAAATATGTTCCAAACTTGAAATTGTAGATTTACCCTTTTAGAAGGGCCAAACTGTCTGTATATATAATTTAAAAGGATAGTCAACCGATAGCTTTAGCTTTCTGTAGCTCTTAAGGCGTAATTTGAGCGATGATAATTCATAGTGATTGTTAACCTAAGTGGACCTACTTGTATAGTGTCAAATTTCAAATTATTTTCTTTTACAACTGATTCTACTTTAATTCTAATTAACAAATGAAACCCTCTTGAATATACTCACATAAATACTATTATCATTTTAAGTTTTGAAACTCCTTGTACACGCCTTACCCCTGTTTCATCACAATCGAAACTACCGAGTCATTTTCCTTTCATCAGTGAAAGTTTAAAGCGCCTGACACCCGCCATGATTGACGCGTAAAAATGTAATCGCAACGACAATAGAACGTCTCCCACGTACGTTGACGGTCACACCGAAATGTAACATTGTAACATCTTAGACCTACGTTACGAAAACTATTTAAGTGTAGTGTTATGATTGACGGATGGTCAAAATAACTGCTCAAATTGATCTTGATCAGCAATATAGCACAATTTTGGAATAAGCATACGTTTTAATATTATAATATATTATAATAATATAATATACCCGGACAAATTCACACACGGTTAATTAGACCCAAACTAAGCTTTAAGCTTGTATTATGGAATTTAACTAACTGATACTACTACATATACATACACAGATACTTCATAAGAATATATAATTGTCACCCAGACGTCGTTGCCAACAACTATGTCTTCACATATTGTTGACTCCGGGCGGGAATCGAACCCGCAACCCCCGACACAGTAAGCGCTCTCACTGCCACTGTGCCAACGGGCTTGTCCATTATTAATTATTATTTATGTGTTAATGGGAAATGTCATACCGCCTTATTAATAAACGCTCTGTAACTAAAACACTGTTATAAAGTGTTTTGTCTCTTTCGCTCTTTGGCAAATAGCGTATGTCGGAAAGGGACAAACCATTTGATACCTAAATTGCTGTTAACAAGCCTTTATGAATCAAACCCTTATTGTCTGTCTAGCTTCTCTTGTTGTATATGTCTTTTTGTCCTTATTTACAAATACATAAATCCATGAAAAATGTATATTTCTGTCAATGTAAATGTAAAATATGTATGTGTGTAGATTTTACAACGAGTGCCAACACTTTCGAGCACCGTGCGTGTTGTACTTTGCATAATATTTATTTCAATATTGTCGCTCACTTAAAGTCTCCATTATAAAAGGTATTTTATTTTAGAATTAGAGGTAGCTCTTGTTGCAAAGTTAAGGAATTCACAAATGTGTGCGTATTCCCATTGATCAATGCGGAAAAGTTATTGTTTTAAGGAGTTTCCCGAACTCTTTGTTTCAAAAGGGCCCTCGAAAGTATTTGGATAACATACGGCACACGTGGATACAGAATACACAATTAAACAAAGGATACTTCGCTCGAAGACTTTCTCGATAAATAATTCTCGTTTCTAAAGTGTAGTTGACGAGGGTGCGATCAGTAACTTCCCTATAAAATGTGTGCCTTCAAACAGTGTTACTTCTAAAACAAACTTATCGCGTTTGGTGTAAATGTGTCCGTAATAATTGTTTTATAGCGTGCGTTGGCGGGACTCGGTGCTCGGCGAGATCAATAGCTCGCGAACTCCACCGAACAATGTTCTCTACGTTTATTTGTTAAGATTATGTACTTTCGCAACTCGGCTCGCAGTGATTACGGGAAATGGCATGTTAATTTTTTTAAATCTTATTCTTTTATGTAGTTCTCAGTTGGATTTATATCAAGAAACTTTTTACTTTCGCACCGAGTGCTACTTTTAACGGATTTATTTGTTTTATTTAAGCGACATGTTACTGGGTATATTTGCGAAATAAAATTAACTAAGTATTCATTGTTCATCTTTCTTTTTCGCTTCGACCGTATCCAGTAGAGTTGAATCGATCAAAATCAAAACAAATGTAAATACCCACAAGTTCGTTCTCCGTAATGAACATATTTTTTCCAAATACCGCGCGAATGTTTGTTAAACTGAGTTTTTATAGCCCCTATTATTAATTGTATAAAGTTGAGAACCGTAGTAACTTCGGCTCGTTTTGAACAAATGAATTGCGTGCTGTAATAAATACAATTTACAGCCGAGCCAAACTTCAAACTGTGGATTCCATTAAGTAGGAATTGTTTCGCGAACAGTTTGTATGAATGTCTGTGAAAATATTTACTCTGTGGATTCACTGGTGGCTTGTGGAGTGTTTCAGAAATACGAACTAGCTATTGTATGTGAATTTTGGAACTATGAATGTGGGTTATGGTATGTTGGAATAATACTTAATAAACATTTTAGATTATTGTTATGATTTTTATAGATTTTGCTAAATTCACATTATACTGGTTAAACCATTAAACCCTGGAGTCGGTTTTTTTACGGAAGGTACACCACAATTTTCAAGTTTAAAAGTGTTACGCCTAAAACCCAACAAATCAGCACAGAGATAAAGATTTGATTCCCGAGATCATGGAGTCCCACTCCTGGGCAAAGATTCTCCCAAACAACAAGAAGGACCCAGCGTTTTCAATATACTCACTGTTTTAAATATGACTTGGGTCTTGATAACCAGGTGTGGTGATTTTCCCCTTAATTTCTAATACTGGTAAGGGTCCTTGTTTTTATTCTGATTGACTGACTGACTGCCTGATTGACTTAGATACAACGCCAAGCTTAAACCGTTAAACGTAGAAGAAACATTTGTCATTGTAGGTACGGGTCCTAAATGAGATTTTTGAAAATTCCACTCCGCAGAGGGTTAATAGAGTGAAAACGAAAAGTTTATAAAACTTTGGAACAACAAAAACATGAAACAGTAATTTTATTGTACACAATTTTATTGTATTTCCAAAATAACACGTCATTGTCACGTTTTACATCTTCACTGCAAACTTTAATTATTTGTTGACGTAAATCGCATACAAATGAATATGACTGTTGAGTACAGGCTCAAAAATAATGAATGCACTATTTCATAATATTGTTAAAATACAAATGATATCTGTAACATTTCCCGTCAAACTTTTAAACACAATGTTTTATTGAAATGATTTTCCAATTAAGATTTTAAATTCAGGTTTTGAAAATTCTATTCAGATATCGAATCGTTACAGTTGTTTTTGGTTGATTTCCTTTTGAACTGTTTATTGCTAATTTATATTTTTATTTAACTTATTCGATTGGAAAAATACTTATTATATATTTTTAAATTAGAACTGTATGCATGTTCAGAAATAACCAAACTTCGTACCGGTTTAGCGATTCTCCTTTAAAACTGTAATCGGTACTTTATCCCGCGCCGGCCAATTCGTATCGTCGGCAAGTATCCTTATTACCTGTAAGAGCTTCTATTAAATTACCTTGATTCGTTCCGTAACCGCAATACCAATAGTTCCGGTCCTGTGATACCGGTATTTCGAGACATTTGAACGAAATAGAATCTCTCTATTAGTAGCGTATCTTTTAGTGTCCCCACAACATTGAGATACAATAACAGGTTCACAGTCTTTTATGTAACGATATCTTTATGATGTACTCTTTGTAACGTTACTTGTATTATACCGTTACCTGGCATAAATGTTAATTATGTAGTTATTAGTTATTTGTGTGACAAAAGGACATTGCCCCAATGCTATGGACGAATGAAATGGTAAAAAAGTGATGTGACCTAATTAATTTCCTATTTCGTATGTTGTTTGAAATGAAAAAAGACGTGTGGCACTCGGGGACTGCCGCGGTAAAGCTATTGCATAGTTATTTTTTGTATCACTAGATGGCGTTAGTGGGGAGCGTGAGGTTTTTTCATTACGGAATTTCTGGATTCGGTCCCCGCGCTCAAGGCCCGCGATAGAAGCTATGCAATAGCTTAAAAATATTAAACGATAAAACGTGTATTTCCACGTAATTTTGAAGTGTTTTTCATGTTACCGTTTAATGATAATCTAATTGAATGGTTTTCTTTGTATAACATACCAACGCCCTTCAACAGACTTAGGGTGAAATTTAATAAAATAACGAATCCCTAGAGGAATAGCAAAATATTGAAATGCTTTTAAATACATTTGAACGTTATTGCCAACGAAACTACTCTGTCACAACAATTATCTGAAAACTACTACTGTATTATTTTATTCGTTGTACTTTTAATAAATTACCTAATGTCTCCCAAAGTACTAGCGCCGGCCTATAATCCTATAATCGGCTGGCAACACGTCAATTCAATTCATTATTCAAAACCAACGGTCTATATTTTTAAGGAACCGCTATCAACAAACCACTTTGAAATATAAACAAGGAAACTCATTTCGTGAAGCACAAATTTAATGTTTAAATAAACAGTCGTTTTCTGTTGCGCTGCATGACTTGTGTTTTACGGTATATTTTAATACCGGCACCGAGTACCAGTGTCGCACGCAATAACACTTACGAGCTAAAGTAATACCGGTATTACGCGAGGCAGGTATCGAGAATACCGGTGACGTCACGACTCTTCCAAAGGCCACCCTTTATTTGAGCTTTGAAAGCGAAATCTCAATATGAGGCCGCTTTTTTCATATACAAAATTAATTTTTAGGGAGCGCGGTTTAAAAAACACTGCGTGTTAGGAGAGGTTCATTTTGGATATGTTGTTTGATCTCAACGATCAGATACCTCCTATACCCTTTTGTGGTCTTGCAAAATTGCAGGGGTCTCGATACTCACGGCTATGGACAAAGCAGTTTACTCCCACCTGTTCTGTTGAGTAGTTCTGTTGACAGAACTACTGGGACTTTTTTACCATTAGTTTTGTCCACAAAACAATTGGGAATACAATTCTCACTTGGTCTGTTGAGTAGTTCTGTTGACAATACTAACTATTCGGTAGGTTAGGGTTATTTTTTTTTTTTACTAGATAAAAGTCAGGTGTAAAGCATAGTCTTTTAAGTCACAGAACTAATGGTAAAAAAAGTCCAAGTAGTTCTGCCAACAGAACTACTCAACAGAACAGGTGGGAGTAAACGGACAAAGCGACCAGTGTTTTTATAAAAATGAACATTAGACTAACATAGTTGACATTCTACTTTTCAAAAACTTTTTTTAAGGCAATAAAGTTAGAGGTTATCATCTAATCTGCAATTTTTATCATAAAATCGCTAGTATCACCCTGGCTGTGCCCGTGGTACTCCTTGCCTATAATATTTTGGACAAAGGCCGTAAAGAGCCTCAAATTGAGCAGCTTAAATCGGCAGCAATAAAGCATTTCAACAAAGACTCCAGTTTCAATTGTACCGGTTTTGTGCAACACAATACATGAAGTAAAGCTTAATTACCTGAAACTGGCGCTCGCTTGACAGTTCTGAGATAAAAAAGGCAAAAAGTTCACTTAATTCATTCTTTCGGTTGATGAAAAAAAGTAGTTTTGAGTTTAGCGTGAAATACAAACTGAAATACGCGGTCGGGGACTTTGTTTTACAATGTAAAGATATAGGTTATCGGTTTTATGTTCTTTTTTTGTATGTTGTAGACCTTTTGCCTTTCAGACTAGATAATCTATACTGAAAATGCTTTTATTGGGCTGACTACAGTATGATTTGTCTACGTAAAAAACGATATCTGAATATTGCCCGTCATGCTAAATAAATTGACGCGATTAAAAAAAAACAGTTCAAATAGTGTTTGTCAAACGTCGCATTTGGCGGTCGACTAATCTAATTGCGTCTTCTGACATCCTATCGTTACGGCAATTAGTTCACAACACCGCACTATTGACCGTAGGGTCTCTTACTTAATTGTAGTGTCAGTCTCCGCTGACCCGAGTTACAAATCGCCGCCCGTCTGTGGACGATCGCATATCGTTACAGACGTTACTGAGACGTTCGAGACAATTGGTCAGTATACCGCATGTGAATTGACCGTGAATTGACCATTATTGTCTATTGCTTGGTCCTACGGAAAAGACGCAGTACGAACATCACTTTTCTGTGGTTTGTACTAGTGTCAATTAATGCTAATCTAGTCAGACAAATTCAATCAATTATCTTTTTAAAAGCTCTTGCTAACTTGAGGCTACGCCGCCAATGTCAAAGATTCAGTAGGTAAAAATATGATGAAGAATTAGTGATCGATGTAAACTAATTTGACCGAAATTGTGGGACTAATTTGAACAATGACAGAAATTTACATCCAATGAGCATTTTTTACGAAAAAGAGGTAATAAGAAAATCTTCCTCCATCCACTTTCTTTTTGGAAGTCGTTTATAAAACATTGTTTGTTGTGTTTGCAGAAAATATCAATAAAAGGAAGGGAAATTGATAGAGAGAGAGAGAGAGAGAATGATATATAGTGTCGTTAGGGAATGGAAGAGAAAAGAACAAAATGGAAAGAAATCTAAAAAGTCTTTGTTTTGTCGGATGAAATTAACAAAAAACTAAAAATAAAATGTTTCACTAATAGGGCCCCAGAGTTTGAACTAGAATATTCATGTGTTATCTAATTTTGAAATGTAAAATAATAAAAAAAACTGTAACAAGTATTCTGTACTATCGTATCGCATCGGGACTATCGTATTCAAAAATATGTTCACATATCTGGTTGTAGTTTGAGTACATCCTTCAGCTTCAATATACAAGAATTTCAGGTATTTGTAGGTTTGTCGAGGCACATGAAAAATCAAATAAATCTATTGTCTATTTCAAACTGGACTTTTTAATAAACAGAACGAAATCATAAAAATCCAATCTATTCTATTCTCTCGTGGTTCACTCGAATTCGTTTCGGCTATTCATTACATCGATGTGTGGATTTAACAATTCTAGAAAAATGCAGAACAATATTTTTTTAAACTATGTAGGTATGTGGAAATAAAACCTATACTCAAATGCTATGATTTATTGCATAATACCAGTTCTATGAGAGAGTAGTTTAAACAAATTTGTGTGTGAAAATCGTTATAAATATTTATTTAAATTTGATGAACTTAGGGGTGGTACAGGCTAGCATTTTCTCTGCGTGTACACGGTCGTTTTCCGCGCACATTACAATTTGGTTTTAAATAATCTGACATGGCTTTGTTATATTAACTGGTACCAATAGTTGTAGTCTTTGCGCTCATAGGGGCGTCGTCGGCTCTACGTCATAAGTTGCATGTGCGTCAAAAGATGAGTGTACACGAGCTTCAAAAATGAGCTTATTCGATACTTGTGCGTATAAAACGCTGGTCTATTATTTTATAATATTCCTTGAAGTACGAGGATGGTTCTTTTCTTACGGAGAGAATAAAATACAAATTGTCTGAGAAGTTTAAAAATCTCCGAATTCCCACGGGAACGGGGGCGCTGCGGGAGAATCGCGGGGCACAACTGGTTCCTAAGAAAAGATCTTTGAACCTTTTGTATTTCCAGGTTTGCACAAACCGATTTACAATTTACAGTTTACAATTTACAGCCCGATTTACAATGAGCATCCTGTTAATTTCCTTTCATAATATCCGGTGTAATTACTTACATACAGTGCAAATACCGCAATCATTCAGTTAACAATATTGCATGTACGCCATATTTGTCTTACGTTGGTTCCATTTGCAATTTCAATTAATTTATTTAATTTACCGCCAAAATGGTATTAATTAATTTGTGTATGAGTTTTGAGTATTTTCGATAGCCAATGATATTGAGGAACGTTCATTACAATGAATTTACAAAAATGTTTGGTCATGGCGGCCGGATATTGAATTTGTGACCTTTTGTATCAGAGTCCCAAGTAAATGTTTCGGAATACGTCTCTCATAACTTTGTTATAAGATGGAAAGAATAACTGAGCTCGATGTGTATTAATAAACATGTTCAAATGTTTTTTGTAGGGTTAGGTACATAGTTTACTTCTACATAGTTTAGTAACAACACAGAGCATAGAAGCACCGCGCTCTCCTACTAGAGACGCCATTAACAACAATACCCGTGCGGCGAAGATGCGCTGAACTCAACTTCAGGCGCAAGCCGCCGTCAGTCTCTGCTAGCACGTTGTGGAGTGAATATTATCAAAAAAGCGGTAGTAATGCCTCATTGTGCAGTGATTTGGTGTCATAATCAAAGTAAAAACGTAAATAAACAAAATTCTGGCGTATCGTATCATAAGTAAGTTATAAAATGCAACTTTTAGCTGTTTAAAAAATGCAATCGAGGTTATTTTGAAACACAAAACCTCAAACGTAACCATGGTAACCATTAAATTAAAATGCGCTAGTGAGGTGACGCATTGGTTGGCGTAATGTCGATAATGCGTGTCAATCGTATCCTTGTACTGAATCGATATTGTAGAATTGATATTTTTTACTTATATTGAACCCAGACTAGAGATTTATGTTTTGTAGCTAACTAGTAAGTAATATTAAAATAATACAAACTATTATTTAAGGTTTCCTAATGATCCTTACTATTGATTGAATAAAAGTTTGACCACTAAATTGATTCTTATTATTTTCACGCCTAGCATACCTATGTATTACATGTATTATCATTATCATATAATAAAAAACTAAAATTCCCTAATCCTAAAATTTTAATAGTCATTAGTCCGATTTCTGCTGATAAAAAAAATATCGATAAAAACATCGACTCATATCGACATACCCATCTCTACATACAATACAGATACGTCAACTTTGAAGTAAAGCGTGTCATGATGTGAGTGAACGGTAACGCCTTCCGACACGCTAAGTTTGTATGAAAAGTTTTAAGAAAGGCGTCTCTAGTAGGAGAGCGCGGAGCTTCTATGCTCTGTGAGTAACAACCACTAGCAGCGCCCCGCGGTTTTACCCGCGTTGTGCCCGTTCCCGTGGGAATTTCGGGAATTTTTTTACATAAAAACCTTCCTCTTGAATCACTCTACCTATTACAAAAAACCGCATCAAAATCCGTTGCGTAATTTTAAAGATTTAAGCATACAGACAGACAAACAGTGTGACAGACACGAAAAAGAGACGACTTTATTTTATACTATGTAGTGAAGCAACATTTAAGTTACCAATCGTTTCATTCTTTGAGCCTTATTCATGCACGCATTTTTGCTATTAATTGGTTTGTCTCTATACATACACTATTTAACAAAGAGCAATATAGATAAGGCCTATGTCCAGCAGTGGACGTTCTATAGCTGTCATGATGTTGATGATGATGATGATGATTACATATATGTAAAACATTTTGTAACAGTGTTTTGGTTATATAGTGTACATGAATAAGGAGGTTTATGTCGATACAATCTTTATTCACGTAACAGCGAGTATAATATTTGAACTATAAAAACTAGCAAGTCTTTATAATGACGAATAACACTACTGGAAATATAATAAAATATTTTTTCAAAATAATCTTACTTAGCCACCGTAAAAATATCGGATTCCTAAACGGGGTCAAAACGAAAGGGACTTTTCGTGAAAACTCTTTGAAAAAGTCAAGTGCGGAGTCGGCGATGGAAAACGAGCGCGGCGTACCCGCAGCGCGTAAAGGAACAATTACTTCACAAAGGGCCCCTCGGATTCTCAATGTGAATGCATTACGATAGTTCCGCAGCACCGGATTATGACTTGACGAGGGACAAATAATCCCGAAATCAGCTTTCCTCCACACACTTTTTGTATTTTCCACCCGAGAATCGGAATCTTCTTCGTCGAAGTAGATTTCCTTAGTGAAAGGTGAACGTTTATTATTTATATCTTATTATCACACTTCTGCGAGTTTGTGTCGGGTTTCTTTAGATTATCCGGACGATTTGATACAATGTGTGTTTTTTATTTATAGAACAACGCTTCGTGTCGTTATGAATGAAGCGTACATTGTAATGGAACAAAAATATAATGACTGAATCAACATTACTATGTGAATACTATGAAGTCGGAAATTGCAGTTATCATTTTGATACATATACGAGTACATTCTACTCTAATTTAATTTCCACTCCAATTTCCACTTTCATTTCAATTTCCACTCCAATTTGTATGCAATAACATATCCCTCTCTCCCTCTACCTCTCCTCCCTCTCTCTCCCATACACACACACACTCCCTCTCTCTCTCTCTCACACTCTTTTCTCTACCTATAGAGTAATTTAGACATATGCTAAAAATGTGTGAACATTATTCATTGAGTTAGTTCAGTAGTTTGGCCACACTTTGGCACTGCACCTGGGACTGCACTAACTTAACAGAACTGTCTCTAACACTAGACTTATTAAAGGCAATGATAACCAACTCGAATCATACTAACGTTCGTTTAGTTCACACTTTGTATGCATGAATTCTACCTTCAATGCTTTCCAAAATGCAAATTTCTCTAGCCTGAAATGCCCTCCAACTTTGCCAAGAATGTGGCAATGAAGAACCTGTGAACTAGCTCCTTCATAGCCACGTTTACTGCAGCCCCCGACCATATTATCAGTTCTTTAATTTTATTTTTTTGAAAGGAAAAATAATATCCTACTTTTTAAAACACTGTTTTAACAATGGACAATTATTTGCCGCGAACAATCCCAGTTTTAATCATCGATCAGAGAGTAGCGTTAATAGCCGCTGCAAGTTACAAATCCATCCGAACAAGCAATTTATTTTCCTTTAAAAGAAATACTGCTGTAGCTCAGAAAAAAAACCAGCGAGAATAGAGGTTCCACTAAAATGTGTTTTATTCTTGTTCTTCCTTTTGGACCACATTATCTTGCTCGTTATTGGTCGGTGAAGTGATCTTGTTCCAAATGAAGGCGTTTGAGCGAGTTTACTGTAGCTGACTAGTTCAGTGAAATATACATGTAAGGTAAAAAAGGACATCATTCATTTTGGACCAAAAACTAAAAGTGCCGGCCAGAACAAAAAAATACTATATTCGGATAGAATACACAATTACTAACATTTTTTACTATGACGTCCAATCTGTGCGCACAATGGTGACGTCGTAATATAATATTGAAACATATTTTTTTTTGGCGATACCTAACCTGATACTCAAAAGAGAGACCCATTGACAGTAATATCGAAATCGACGGCAATCTCGGTGTTTTCGACCACCGAAGAATTAGCACTAAAGGTACTGTGGAGCCTGGGCGAAATGCTCAACAGTGACATGACCTATGTCATTTGAAAGGTCTTAAAGAGTTGTACAAGTCACTCCTTGACAGTTACATCGAAATCGACGGCCAACTCGATGTTTACTACCACCGAAAAGTGACCCTTGAAACGCAATTCTTCAGTGATCGAAAACACCGAGTTCGCCGTCGATTTCGATATAACTGTCAAGAAGTGACTTGTAAGAGCTTTCAAAAGACATCAGTCATGTCACTGTTGAGTAATACGATCAGGGTCAACTGCACATACACCTAGTGTTTATTCTTCGGTGGTCGAAAACACCGAGTTTGGCGTTGATTTCGAATTAACTATCAAAAAGTGACTTGTAAGAGCTTTCAAATGACATAGGTCATGTCACTGTTGAGCATTCCACTCAGGCTCCACAGCACCTTCAGTGCTAATTCTTCGGTGGTTGAAAACAACGAGTTGGACGTCGATTTCGATATTACTGTCAATGGGATACCCGTCTAGGAGTGACTTGTACAACTCTTAAAGACCTTTTAAATTACATAGTTTATTCACGAATATAAAAAAGTAAAGTAAAAAATGCAAGTAAAAAAATGCTATAAAATAAAACGGTTTCCCAAAACAGGTTCCTACCTAAAATATTACGGTGCAAATACAAATCGAAACGTTTGTATAGCGATTTAAAAATCAATCTGACCAACCCGTTGAGGGCCCCGTGAAACTATGCCAGTGTATCGGCGCGGGGCCCCCTCAGGGCCCGCCGGGCGTTGAAAGGCCCATTACAAATTCTGCCCGCGTTGTTGCGCCTGGCGTAAAAACTCCTTTTTTCCTTAATTCCGTATTCACCTTAGGATATTGTTTTCTTATTTAACATGTCTGCGCGTATGTAGATTTCTTTCTAAACTAATCTGAGTCTGAGCGTAACAAAATCACAGCACTGTACGAGTATACATAGGTATATATTATACTGGTTTGTTAGATACCATAACTGTTTTGTCAGTCTTGGGACGGTTGTCAGTACTAATTGTTTAAGTTTTACAATCAAAATCATCTGTGAGTATCTAGACGTCTTGTCTCCAGTGAGGCTCTAGTCCCTTTCTTATCTATACTCATAAAATTCACATATGCACAACGCGGGTAAAACCGCGGGGCGTTGCTACTGTTTTCATACACTAACTACAGTTACGACTGTAAGAAACTATGGTTCTTAGTGGCTACCTTTCTTTGATTAAACTGCTGTGGTTGATCGATTCGATCAAATTCCGGGTAACGGATTCATTTCGTATGTAAATCTACCGGCTGTAATAACAGAAGGGGGATGTGGTAACCGACTGGATGGAGATCGGTATTCGTAAATTAATTCAAAATTTTGTAGTGAATTCACGAATATGTTAAACTAGCAGCGCCCCGCGGTTTTACCCGCGTTGTGTCCGTTTCTATGTGAGTTTCGGGATGAAAAATAGTCTATACTAATAGCCTTCCTGTTGAATGAGGCTATCCATTACAAAAAGAATTATTGAAATCGGACAGGTAGTTTCTGAGATTAGCTCTTACAAACAAAGTTATAAAATTTCTCTTTATAATAATAGTATAGGTCCCGGATACCTATATAATTAAGTGCCTTTGAGTAAAAGTATGAAATCGAGTATCAGGCTGACTCTGATTTCCCTTACCGATAAAAACGTCTCAGCTAACCAATGATGTCAATACCGTGAGGAGGATCCTTTGAGTACTTTATAATTCTAGGATGGAACATCTAATATATAAAATTCTCGTGTCACAGTTTTCGTTGCCATACTCCTCCGAAACGGCTTGACCGATTTTGATGAAATTTTTTGTGCTTATCCGGTATCTATGGGAATCGGCCAACATCTATTTTTCATCCCGAAATTCCCGCGGGAACGGGTACCGTGGTTGAACTGCTCCGAAACGGCTCGACCGATTCTCATGAAATTTTGTGTGCATATCGGGTAGGTCTGAGAATCGGACAACATCTATTTTTCATCCCGAAATTCCCGCGGGAACGGGTATAACGCGGGTGAAACCGCGGGGCGCAGCTAGTAACATATAAACGTTCCCATTAAATGTAGCTATCCGTCAAGAATTATTCAAATCAGATAGGTAGTTTAAATAGGTTTAAATAGGTAGGTAGTTTATAAAAACGAAAAGCAATTTTCAGCTTTATTATATAAGTACTAGTTCACCCGTTCCCGCTGGAATAAAAAGTAGCCTATGTCCTTTCTCAGGCTCTGGACTAACTGTATACCAAATTCCATTCAAATCGGTTCAGTAGTTTTCCCGTGAAAGCGTAACAGTCAGACAGACAGACAGAGTTACTTTCGCATTTACAATATAAGTTAGGATTTATAGAATAAGAGGCAAATTGTATTACATTTACTCGACATAAACTAAAATCAACATGTACTCGTATATACATTACTATAAAATTAAATTCATATTTAACCTGAATAAGAAAACCTGAAAGACATGACGTTTTCTGTGAGTAGTAGGAGTGGGAGTAGTACTCAGTGGGAGCACTATAAATGTCAACGTAAATATAATTCAAATAAATATGTATCGATAATATAAAGCGCGTACCGTGTGTCTGTCCGTCCATTCTTATTAAAGCCCAGCTGCTCGGAATATTTCGCTACACTTCAAACGGTCACAGGTGTTTCTTCAAATGAACATTTCCATATTAACGGAACGGAATTACTTAAGAGGATTTTGTTGTAATACTTTAACGAGCTTTACAAGTTTTTATTACTGTGTGATTTCGTTTCAACTGTAAGCGGAGTAGAAGGGGATTCGGAATGTGGGGAATGAGGTGTGGTTTAACCGACTGAAAAGAGGAGGTTGGGAATTCAGATGTGTGATTTTATTAACTCTGTTACCATGAGAATTTCGGGATGAAAAAAGCCATTCCGTTGAAAGTGGCTATCCGTTACAAAAAAATAAATAAATCGGAGTAATAATATCTAAGATTAGCGCGTTCAAACGAAAACAAAAAAAACTGTTTATCTTTATTATGTAAGTGTACTTAGATTACGAAGGAGCGCACACTTGAGACAAGAGGTCTAGGGCATACAGATGTTTTTGTTTGTTATTAAGTACTAGCAGCGCCCCGCGGTTCCCGTGGGAATTTCGGGAATTTTTTTACATAAAAACCTTCCTCTTGAATCACTTTACCTATTACAAAAAAACCGCATCAAAATCCGTTGCGTAATTTTAAAGATTTAAGCATACAGACAAACAGACAAACAGACACGAAACAGAGACGACTTTATTTTATACTATGTAGTGATAGAGTATACGAGTATTAGTACAGGTGTATTAAATGCTTCCTAAAAAAGACAAATGAATGCTGTTATTTTACACTAGCACCACCCCGCGGTTTTACCCACGCTGTGCCCGTTCCCGTGGGAATTTCTGGACGAAAAAAGCCTATAAACTTTCCGTTGAATGTGGCTATCCATAACAAAAATAATAATTCAAATCGGACAGGTCTTTCCCGAGATTAGCTCGAACATACAAACAATTTTACAAATTTTACCTCTTTATATTATTATTATTTTACATGGGTAAAATAACAGCATATCGGATCTACCTGCTTCCATTTGCAAGAGCAGGTAATTGTATTTTTGTTACCACTTCCATACATCGATACGTCCATGCAATTCATTGTTCTATCCAAGTCTGAATTTATGAAGCGTCACCTAATCTTCACTTTTACCACACTCACTCCCGAACAAAATACACAGAAATAATGAAAGTTCCATTTTCAAACAGAATGAACGCAGCATTTTTCAAACCACGTCTCAGAAATAGAACGATAAATACGAGCAAGTACTGCTGGAGTCTACAGTATTAGCTCCATTGTAAAATTGTTCGAAATCGGTTCCGTCTTCAGATCTAACGTCGAGATAACACATGGATTGCGAACGTTACCCTAACACGTTCCAAATCGAATCGAAGAGGTCCAGACCATCCGGGCAATCCGGACGTCGGACCGTGTCAGGCCCCTCCGGATAATGATAGCACTCCGATATCCGGACCGATTCAAAATGGCTATTATTTTACTGGAATTTTGATTTGTTTGAATCGGAAATCAGTTCAGGCTTGGCTATTATTTATCGCTTGCTTCGCTTGCTACTTTCCTGGAGATGATTAAATGTCGTGTATTGTTTTGAGGAGCGCTTTTTATGTTAATATACATTGTTACGCCTCAGTGGTTCGTGCACTAGCCTGCCAAGACTGAGGGCCTGGGTTCAATTCCCAGGTCGAGCGAAATCATGTTTCCTTACAAACATGGCTCGAGTTTCGAAACACCAACCCGCATTAAAGAAGCGTGGTTATTACGCCCAATCCACTGCACTGATATCTTCGGCGAGATGAGAGGCTTTTGTGCAGCAGTGGGATATTTCAGGTTGATACTTTACTTAACTTCACCTTAGCTAATAAAATTGTGTGACATTCAAATATCCTACTAATATAATAAATGCGAAAGTTTGTGAGGATGGATGTATGTAAAACTTTACAGTAATATAGGTTATACATCAGAATAACACATGAGATACATTTTATCCCGAAATTCCCTTTTATTTATTTAACTTATGATGAATATTATGTTTCTACTTAAACGTTTCTTCATCTTATCAAAAAAGGCTATTAAGAAAGCATGCAGGAAAATCTTTCATTTTTATAAGAAAAATCTTTTAAATTACTACGAAATAAGCGTATCATTTACTTTACAAAAGTAAATGATACGCTAATTTCGGGAACAACTTGTCGGATTTCAAAAAATCGTTTCATATAACAAAGTCACATCCCACAAGAAAGTATATAAAAATAATACCATATAATTTTCTCCAAAATTTCTTTAGACACTATTAAGAAAATTAATTAATGCCCACTTCGCCGCCAATCACTGATCGTTCGACCAATGTTTTAAAAAAACATACTGTACTTAAATATCATTTGCAATAATAATCACTATATCACACACTTGAATCAGGTGTAATTAATGCAACGGTAATATTTATCAAACATACAACATGAATCAGATAACTCCACGTTGTCTAACATAAACATAATATTCTATTCGATTCACTCGATTCGTCTGTGGACTCATACAATATTGTTCCTATGACAAGAGACAGTCACTATTCATAATTAAACCATATTAGTTAGGAATTTAGGTTGAGAATTGGGTTCCATTTGCTTGAACAGGCGATGTTTAGTTTCCTAATATGTAGTACTAGCAGCGCCTCGCGGTTTTACCCGCGTTGTGATCGCTCCCGTGGGAATTTTGGGATGAAAAATAGCCTATAACCTTCCCATTGAATGTGGCTATCCATTACAAAAAAGAATTATTCAAATCGGACTGATAATTCCCGAGATAAGCTCGAACATACTATACATACAAATTTTACCTCTTCATAATATTAGTATAGATAAAGTGAAAATTTTATCCCCTTACGGACGTCACTAACATAGCAAAGAGGACCATTTTGGTATTTTCATTTTGGTATTGGGCTTAATGTTTCACTACCCTCACAAAGTCAGAAGCATCTAGTCTCACTATCACCGAACATTTACAAAGAGTAAAGAAAATGCTATAGAGATTTTCATAGAACTGACGACTATTCGTCAGTAACAATAAAACTATTATATCCTGAAAACAGTCAACTTCATTAGAAAAAAAAATAATACGTTACGAATTGGTGAAAATAATGAGGGAAAAAATATGCTGCATCAAAAGTTCCGGATATATCGTTAGGAGAACAATTGGCGTTGTATGAAAATATTTCAATCGAATTGGAGAAATAGGTCAAACTGGTTTTACAATATTAGGAGGAGTGGAACTAAACAAGATTTGCTGCCAAGCACGGGACCATGCTCGGCTAGATTTGTACGATGCTCCTATTACCGAGACACGATGCTTTAAATCTTTTAACCGAACTAAATGGACGCAGCTCAATACAATGAGAAATAGAAATCTTTTCCCCAATAATAAAATACAGGGAAGCGCTTTTGTTTATTTTATTGATACCCATACGTGATAACTTCGTATAAACAAAAAATATTATGGGAAAAGAAGGTAAAACAATATGTTTTATTTGATAAAGGTTAAATATAGATTTTATCACAAAAATATTGATGTATTATAAATCTTTTCGCAATTAATACTTCGAACGGAATAGTTCAGACCCTACCTTTTTGTATTCTTCTTTTAGGACTTTTAGGATCTCGCTCTATTAATTTTTCTCATCTTTCATCTCTAGATTTATTTTTACATCACAAATTACCATACCTACGTAATACTACGTATTCTCATAAAAATGTTCGTTAATAGCTCCTTCCGTTAATACTTCCAAAGTATTTAAAGTTCTCCGCTGAGGTAACATCAGTTAAAAAATAAATGCGCTCAAAAGTTTAATGAATAAATATTAAATATAATTGCGGAAAAGCTGTTCCTAACTCGGTGCACACAATATGGACGCATTTACTACCCTTTGGATGTGGTCGCGGTTAAAAATAACTATTAAAAAACCTTTTTCTTTCTCGCTCGTTTATTAGCGGGAACCTGGAAATTTAACGGCAAAAAGAGTTTTACTGTAAACACTGCAGGCTATAAGTACAGCGGTCATTAGAATTAAAAATGAACAACATTTTTTCATCCGAATCCACGGTAAAACAATAGTTGGACATATTTTATGTCGCTAATTGCTCCTGCAATCTCTGGGGCAATTCAGAATGACTTCGCTGTAAAAAGTGTTGCTAAAAGTTCGTGAATGTATAATTTATGTAGTTTTGTTCGACGAGGGTTGACTTGTCTATTCTCTATTCATTAAATAATTAAACGTATCATACCCGCGCTAGGGGCGACACTCGACGCAAATGTGTCCAATTAGCTCTTTGATAATGAATTACACTGCACATGCGAGTACGTCGTACGAGAGTTCGCGTTTAAACTATTTTACATTTAGTTCAATTAAAGTGAGTATTTATTTAAATTTTAGATGTCTTTGTGTCGTTTTTAAAGAGGCAGTTTTGACACTAAATTCATTTGATAGTTTCAATTCGATCGTGTTTGATGGTAAAATGAAACTATTTCTAATCAAGGACAACAACACCCAAATGACAAAACGATAGATAGAGAAAACTGTACAGAGTATAGAAATTGTATAATAACGAGGGTTGAAAGCCCACGCGAAATCGTTACAAGCAATTTATAACCAATCAGATCACGATTTATAACCATTTTTAATCATTACAAATTAACAATTCCTTTTTTACCCCTTAATCTAACACTAATGTATGAGCGCGAGCAGGTAACGGGGGTAAAATTACCCACCGCTAATTACCCTCCCCCGCCGGACCATTAAACCGATTAATGATGGTTTGTTATTTTAATTACTACCCCCGGGTACTCTAGTAGTTGACAACTTTATTCAGCTAATGGAAACGGTGATGGGGTAATTTTTGAAGAGTTTCTTTTGAAAGTTCCAGGGTTGTTTACGAGCTCTGTTTTTAACTTCTAAGTGCATGCATTAGGGAGGACAGTTGTCGTAAATATTGTGGAGTTAAAGGTAAAATGATGATGGGGAATTTTTAATAGTCAGTATTATGAATGCGTAATTTTTTAACTAAAATAGCTGAATTCGCAGGAAAAATTATGATTTTTACACTGTCATTTTGATGAGTGTAAACTTCTGGCTTTTAAACTTATTTAATATTTTTAGCTTAATATAAGTAATTTATTTTTATTGCCTAATCCTCCTCTGTACTTATATCTTCGGTAAGATCCGAGGCCTTTATCCAATTGGGAAATAACAGGCAAATACTTTACCTTAATAGTAATATTAGTAACTAAAGTCATTGACTAATTTTGATAAAGATATTTTGTTTTTGCAGACTCACGAACATAAGCGACTTTTTGTCTCCAAAGTTCTCACATAACCGTGTACTCCGCGGGTAAACCATAGAGAAGTGGTAGGTAGAGATACATCCTCGTCACATGTGCTCGTATCTCCATCGCTATAGAACATCTCATATGAATACAAGTACAACACTTTGAATCAATTTCGCCATGTTCTAACAATGACGAAGCTCTAAAAGGACTTTGATGTTCATATAAAGCGTACGTTACAGCCATTATCCAAGTAAATACTGTCACATTTAAAGAGGCGCACATTTATGTTTGTTTCAGTATCATTCAATCGAGAACTTATCACTACATAGTATAAAATAAAGTCGTCTCTGTTTCGTGTCTGTTTGTCTGTTTGTCTGTATGCTTAAATCTTTAAAATTACGCAACGGATTTTGATGCGGTTTTTTGTAATAGGTAGAGTGATTCAAGAGGAAGGTTTTTATGTAAAAAAATTCCCAAAATTCCTACGGGAACGGGCACAACGCGGGTAAAACCGCGGGGCGCTGCTAGTGATAGATAAAGTACGTTTGAGTAGGTTAGTGGCCGACCCTCGTGTCGGAGTGTTTAGACCACCTTAAGGGCTCTGGTATGATCTAGCGATAGAACCAACTAGCACTGACAATTTAATGTGCAGTAGGGTATCGCTATCGGAACGGCACCTCATCCAAGTAGAGCCGGGCTGCACGTTGCTTAACATAGCTAATTAACATCACTAAGCTAAACACAACTCAAGTAACGACTGTCTGTAGTATGTCTTTCAAACATGTCCAAAATCAATAGCTTTTCCACAGTCACTGGCTTTTCAATTGGGCGTGCTTGCGTTGGACAAAACATTCCAATTTCGAATCGGTAGAGAGAGCAGTTAATTTATGACGGAGAATCAGAGACATCCTGACCAATCCGAAATCACTAATTCCTTGTGGCCAGAGACGAATTCCTATTGAATTGCGAAATACTACATAGTATTTCGCAAGATATTTAATATACATAAATTAAATATCTTTATCTACACTAATGTTGTAACATTCTACTTATGTTTCCAATACTTGACTTATAATTACTACTGTTATAGCGCAGACAACTAAAACACTCAATTTAAGCAATTGCACATGATGTTATAATATCCACATCGATATCGTAAAATCTCATTATAACATCATTATAACGCCACCAATTAACCTGGCGAGCCTTATGTCAAAATCCTCATACTAGTTGTATAAAATTTTGATATTAGGCTGGCTTTTGAAAACAGTTGGGTTATACGTGAAAACTTCGTCGAAACTACTAAACTTACATACACAAAACTCTTTGGTAAGATCTCGCTCGCTCCTGATTGGCCCTACGCGCAGCTGCGCTCTCATTGGTTAGACTTTAATGGCGGCAAGTTCACTGTGACAATACACGTACGCGTGAAAAACTATTGTCAGCTTTTACTCTTGTTGTTTGATTAATTGCATTAGTGAAGATAAAGTAGTGTATGCAACTGCATATAACACGGGTATTAAAACACGAGTGTGAGTTTATGAAACGAGCGCAGCGAGTTTCATAATAGTAACGAGTGTCAGTTGATTCAGTCTTCCTTATATGACAGTTGCATAAACTACTATTATAGTAAGTAAGTACCGAAACCGACAGTTTAACGTGCTCTCTAGCTTAATAGTTTAAGAAAATTGAAAGTAGTATATGTACTGGTTATTTAATCAACGTTAATTAACCAACAGCCAACTTTGTTAATATTTTAGTTGAGAGTACAGCGCTCTCGTTATGGATAACTAAAATATTTGATGCAGCGTTGAGGATATGAAGAACTCTTGCTATTTACTTTAAAGCTCTTTTGATATGTGCACAAATATTGATATTTTTATTACGCTAGCGAAGCGGTGAGTAACAGCTAGTATTTTGAAATGGTAATAGGCGACTACGGCGTAGTACTTCGTAGCATCTCGTAGCACCTCGTAGCTTATTATTGTATTCATTGTACTTCCGAAATATTATTATATTATAGGATATTATAACTCTTTGGGTTTGGTATCAATCAAGTGACACTTCTAATTATTTTAAAACCAAATTCAATTTATAGAATTTACAATTCTACAGTTTTATTAAAGGCGTCGCAACACGACGCTTCAATGCTTCTAAATTTTTCAATTCCAAAGTCAGTGTGCGATTTCATACGTTGTTTGTAACTGAAAAGTCTGAGAAAAGGTTTACACTTGATATTCGCTCAATTTGAAGTCAAAGCATTCGATTTCCAGTCGCCAACGAACCGGAGTATCCGTCAGCGAAACTTTGAATGAAGTCGAACGAGACGAAACATCGTTACTTCGACACTCGAACTACCTTCCTTATTTTCCATTTAAGAATTAACCCTAAGACTTGAACGGTATTTCGTTTGAATTTGGAACGTGTCCTGACTGACAATATTGAAATTTTCACACCAAATGTATGAAACCGTTTGTAGCGGAACATGTTGGAATAATGTTTAAATGTTTCGGCAAAGGGCGTGAGTATGCAAATTGTGTATTAAAAAAAATAAAATAAAAATGAAACGTTATTTTGACATGTGTCCAAATGTTAGTGATGAATAGTAATTATATAAATCACTGCTAAATGGAATTTAATCTATTTTTTCACATCACTATAGTTTTAACTTTATCACGCAATATACTAAATCTTGATATCTTTGAATAAGACATTGTGTAAGCCCATTGAATACCTCTCGGGGCCTTGCGGGTCCACCTAAACTTTCCGTAAAGGTACGTAAACGTACCGTAAATATATACTATAACTGTATACTTGTAAAGTATTATGAGGTTACATACCTTGACCGTCAGTAGCAGCTGATGACTCCATGGTTTGTTCTTTTTTACCTGAAGGGAAAAATAAAGTATTTAATTAAACATTGAAATTAAATGTTAACACCCTCACCAACAACACTGAAATGTTAACACCCTCACCGCGTCATTTAATATGAACCAAAACAAACTCATTTACAACTGTGACAACTTGTTTTTATACCAAGACTAGCTGTGCCCTGCGGTTTCACCCGCATTTTTCTATCACTGCTTACCGTTTAAACCTTCCCTGGATTACGACAAACATTTCAAAACCAGAATCAGCTAATCAGGCCAGCCGTTCTCGAATTATAGCGAGATAAACGAACCACGATTGATTTTTTCATATATATATATATATATAGGATTAGATTTAGGTTTAGGATAAGGTTTAATTCTCTTCTCCTTCCTTAACAATAGCCATCAAAAGCCCTGTCAAAACCTAACCAGTGCTAATGGACGATATTGATTTTAATACAAAGTAACATCATTGTAAACAGTGAAACAATAGAGATGACAAGTTATCTGTTATATTTTTTTGTATTTGTTTGAACGCACTTGTTTGAGAAACTACCACTGCGATTTGAATTATCCTTTTTGCAACAGATAGCCTTACGCATCACGTTCAACGAAAACGTTATATGCTATTTTGCATCCTGAAATACCGACGGGAACTGGCACAACGTGGCTTATACTACGGGGAGTTGATAGTATATAAAACTAACGCAAATTCAAAATAATTAATTTGGTGAAGCCTACACATTAAACATAATAACAATACTATAAAAAACATAATATTATGTGCTACTTAGATAAACTATAGAACCCCCATCCCACAACAAAAACCGTACCTTTAGCGAACAATAAATTATTGAAAGGAAATAAAGGAGTCGCGGTAAATTGCTATTAATCCTAATATATCGCGGTCGCGCAAAGCCGGGGCACGCCATTAGTCACAATAAGTACTAATATGACACGAGGCTTTGCGTAAGGAGCGTAATAAAACAATTTTAGTGAGCCCTAGTGGTCGACCCTGCTTCAGCCTTCATTATTTGCCATATGAAGTCCTATCGAAAAGGGTTAAGCACCTCGAGGTCGTGTTGATACGAGCATGTGTATAGATATCCCTTGTTTTGATACGGTTAATTGAATATTGCATTGTGTTTCAAATTGTAAGATATCATAGTGTTGTATATGATGTATATATTGTATATAATAATTAGTTTATAATATCCAATGTTGTAGTAGTTCTCGTGGTGTAGTTTTGTAAAGTGATGATAAAGCATTGCCATTGTTGAGCGACGTGCAGCTTGGGTGGCCGATATTAGCATTTCTAACTGAGAGCTACCGTGCTTCGAATAGCATGTTTGATTGTCGGTCTTTGTTATTTCGATCATAAAACCATGTTGGACGCTTTTAGGTGGTTTAAAACCCCGCCAGTAGGGTTGCCAACTCACCAACTTAAAATACTTTAACTTTTTTATCAAATGATTAGCTATGAAATATCACATTTTGATGGTATGCATGTACCAATCAATAACATTATGTTAAAAACCTTTTAAAAAGACTACTTAAAATAATACTCCATTGCCCTCTAACTTATACAAAATCAATAATTAAATAAAGGGATTCAGTATAAGATCAAGTGTTATTCAAATCTTATTAATCATCTAGTACACAAATACGAATACGCAAAAAGCAAATACTACAATAACAATACAAATGATTATTCCAACCAATTTCGAGAATATTCTATATAACAAACAATCAGAGGCCACAACAATAGTTCTCATTTCTCTTCGTACATAATTACATAGACCGTCCAACACTCGCATTACTTTACATCGTCTTCAAAGGGTCCTATCGACTGGATTACACATCCCACAAAGGAGAGGGTTAATACTCCACAAGAGGGTTATTACGTTAAATCTATAATATTGTAAAGTTTGAATGTATGTTCGTTAATCTTAGAAACTCTATTTGAACCAACAACCTTTTTGCGTCCTCCGATCTCAAACCCTTATCAAGGGTTTAATTTATCGATACCTGTTACTGTAAAGCCTTGTTGTTGGAACGACCTGTAATATTCGGGGCAAACGCTGTCACTGTGGTTATTAATATTACCAGAAAGTTTGCTCTGTATATAAAATATGCAAAAGTACCGTTAAACCGGTTATTTTCTTTGCGAAACTTGATTACTAATAAAACCATTTCTGGGTGCTTTACATTTGTAGTCGTATAGTATAAATACTAGAAAATTACATTTTGTATGAATATTTGTTGGAATGACAAATACTAATATGCTTTGTGTAGCGCCTGTGACTTAGTTGGACTAAGCGGTTAGTTCATTGTGATAGTTCAGCAACTTGTAGCTCAGCCCCTACTTGAATAAGTGGCCGTTAGTGGCTTTTCTATATGAGCGCTACCGTGCTTCGGAGGGCACGTTAAGCAGTCGGTCCCAGTTCTTTCAGCCTTTAAGCAGTCTTATAACTCGGACACTAGGGTTGGGCACTAACCTTCTCGAATGAATGAATGAATCAACGAATATGCCTTTTAATCTAAATCACATATTAGTAATGCTGACCATAGAGTGTTATAACCCAAATCCAAACAACACGACGTGGCACAATAAACACATTGATCTCATAATCCAATGATCATATTCTCTACAAGACACGCTACACACAAACTGTTTCTATTTTAATCCAATCAAACTCCATTCGAAGTTGTGTCGTAATCAGTGAGAAGTTCCGACGTGATGGGCGACGACCCTCGGTGTCAAATGCTTCAAACAAGCCATGGGAAGCTCCAGGGAATTACTATGAACAGAACTAAAGTTGCTTTGTAAAGAGAGTTGGTAAGTTCAATGAAGGTCAGCGGTCAATCAAACTTCACAAAGAACTTGGAGTCAGGGCGAAACTAGTTTAATGGTTTTTGTCACGATTTGACGTATAAGTAACGTATAGGTTAGGCTGTGTTTTATTACGTCCCAAGTTTTGAACAGGATAACAAGTTTTGAAGTCGAATAAGGATTATGTATGAATGTGTGGGATGTTTTTGTATGTTTATTTTTATTCGATGGGAGAAAGAGATGTTTATATTTCGGGAGATTGGACACCTTGACGACAAATTCATCACTTATAGATGAGACAGACATAGAGCATTTGTCCTTTTGGAAGACTCTACTAAGCAAAGTTCAAAAGACAAATTTGATTTTACTCATATCCCCAATTTTTGTTTTGTTAAGCATAATACTTTATTTCTATTGAGCTCGCTTACTCCCTCAATTACTATAATAGCTTACAAACTCAATATTAACGTCATGCTGAATGGAAATAGCGACGTAGGCAGTCAATTACCTTCTATAGACAGTTAATCAAAAATGAATGATGCTTTTGCTATCTCCGATCACACGCCGGCTACTGATAACCAAGCCTAATTACACTCCCGCGGATTCACAAAGGGGGAGATGGATTGAAATGACCACCCCCTTGCCCCCTACTTGCTAAAGTCTATGAAAAAACTGAAAGAAAAGAAGGATAGCTAAGAATTCCCCTGTTTGATCAATCCCTATATTTTTGACGACTTCGATTTCGATTTGGTTTAAACTTGGTCGTGTTTGGTAAGTTAGCTTGTTATTACGTATTTTAACAGCCTCCGTGGTCTAGTGGTTTGAGCGCTCGGCTCACGATCCGGAGGTTCCGGGTTCGATTCCCAGTTTGATTAGGGCATTGCAGGCTGAATCACCTGATTGCCCGAAAAGTAAGATGATTCCGTGCTTCGGAGGGCACGTTAAGCCGTCGGTCCCGGTTACTTTCTACGGATAGAAGTCGTTATATGAGCCATGTCAGAGGCCTTTGACGGCTCAATAACTCTGACACCAGGATTGGTCAGGTTGACCATCCACTCGATAAGAAGAAGATTATCCATGTAATGTAATGTAATGTATTAGCCTGTAATGTCCCACTACTGGGCAAAGACCTCTCATCTCACTGAAGTTATCAGTTAAGTTATTGTTATCCATACATTAACAAAACCAAGAAACAAAAATAAAAAATAAAAGTGGTTTAATTTATAAGTTCGATTACGTATTTTGTGTTAAATAGTGGATTACAATTTAATCGTTAGATGTGGGCGGCCTTTAGACGGTCTTATAACTAGCTAAATTAAGATTGTTTCTAACCTACATTTCGATTTAACACGCCTACCCGTCTTTCTCTCAAAGATAAATTTTCATTCTTAAATGTTGGTGTGAAAACTAAAATACTTTATTGAAGTTTTAAAAATAGCGGTTCATTTAAAAGTAAGTTTAAATGTTTGTAAGCACGGTTCGAGTGTCGGTGACCCAAATTCCTCGTGACTGAGCCTCTAGTCAGCACATTGACTATCTGTGAGTGTTCGTTAACTACAAGCGGGGATATTACTGGATTCTGTTAGTGAGTGTTAAAGATAACAATGACCAGAATTCACAAATTAAGATGCTTGACGGTTTGAGAGGCGTTGGCGGGACGATCTCATCACTTTCGAGGGATCGGTGGAGAAGGCGATAGGTTTGGATGGTTGGCGAAGTTGGAAAAGACTTTTGCCCAGCTGTGGGACAACATAGGTTAGGGAGGGAAAACTACGCATACAAGATGACGAGTTCAATTGAACGCGAGCATAGCGCACGTCTTTCTGAGAGCTGGTATCTAATAATCCAATCCGGATTTTCTTTAGTTCGGAGTTTTCAACACTATTATTCCAGACGCCGGAAGAGGGCAACAAAAACTAGTTCACTCATCCGGTTATACCCGGATCCGGATAAATGTGACCGAGATCCGGAGATACATTTTATCATTGTTATGTTTTAGTTTACCCATTATAACTCATCATATCTATATCAATAAATCGATACATATAAATACTGAATTCGCCAGCTCATATACTCGTACAACAACTTATCCCTTGTACAAATGAAGAGATGAACTAACTTTGCTAATAACGTCCCGTGTGTAAGAGTACCTAACATCATGATGCAACAAAGTAATACAACATAACATTAATAACGGAGTTGCCAGTTGATCGGTTATGAGATGCCAGCAGATTAGCTAACAGTTCCATACCGCGGTAACTATATGTATATCTATGATTAATTACTAATGAAACTTTGCCTGGTCGTAATGCGAGGAGCAAGTTTAGACATGCGCGTCGTCTATTGGGGAACAATAGGTACGTGCATGGATAATTTGCTTCCACTAGCATATAGATTGACTTGTTATGCCCCGCGGTTTTACCCGCATTGTGCTCGTACCGCCCTAAACGTGACTATACATTACAAAAATAATTATTTAATTTGGACGGGTAGTTCCTTAGATTAGTCCTTACGAACAAACAAAACTTTACCTCTTTATTATATTATTTGTACAAGCAGCGCCCGCGGTAATACCCGCGTTGTGCCCGTTCCCGTGGAAATTTCGGGGTTTTTTATACATATAAAGATCCTCTTGAATCACTCTATCTATTAAAAAACCGCGTCAAAATCCGTGCAGTAGTTTTTGAGTTTATCGCGAACAGACAGACAGACGCGGCCGGGGACTTTGTTTTATAATATGTAGTAATAGGAGTATAATATGGGAATAAACTTTCGGCTTACTAGTCACATCTTTATATCTGTCCTGTGTCAATTGGTCCGGGTATATTTATTTATTAATTTATTTCTCATGACCATTCAGGCCACGTTAGTAAATCGACAGTTATATCATGGCGTGTGTGGCCACAAAGTATAGAACTTTGTGGTATGGCTAACTTGTGATAGGATAATTATAACTCTATTTTATTCAATACAGCGCCATTAAGTTATACAAATATATCTTCTAAAACTGTTAGAAAAGAAGCAAAGGCCGAAATATTCTGAAACGGTATAACCGCTGTTTTTATACAAAATATTTATAGAAAGAACTTGACGTATTTTTTTAATGACAAGCAATGAATTAACAAGTTAATCATAGCATTGTGTTACCGTCAACACTTCCACTTCGCCAGTAAAGTATTTTGTTTCAAAGGCCCGTAATTACTCGGCATTTTTAGTCGCAATCCCTACATTCTGGAGGCGTAGCTAGAGGGGGAGGGTAGCGGGGGTGGTCGTCAACGTTATAATTTTTCGGGTGTCACTGGGTAATAATGATTAACAATTTAGAAATGATCGTCACAATAATATGTCACTTTAATATAACAAAAATCTATAAGGGTTCCGTTTTTTCCCATTTGACTACGGAACCCTAAAACACCTATCAAATGGCGTAAATTATCGGTCGTGCTTCGTGCTCGCTGAGTCAAAATCTATAACATTGCATTTAGGAATGACTGAATCAGAGACGATTATTGCGGTGACGAACTGAGCAACCAACTGGATGGCGCCCACAGTCCACAACGACCCGAGTGCATAAAGAGAACAAATATTCTCAGACTTTGAAAATCTAAAACAATAACAATAAATACATCAACAAGCCTTCATCATTGGCAGTAAGCAATCGTTCTTCTTCTTCATCGAGTGGAAGGTCAACCTGACCAATCCTGGTGTCAGAGTTATTGAGCCGCCAAAGGCCTCTGACATGGCTCATGTAACGACTACTATCCGTAGAAAGTAACCGGGACCGACGGCTTAACGTGCCCTCCGAAGCACGGAATCATCTTACGGGCAATCAGGTGATTCAGCCTGCAATGCCCTAACCAAACTGAGGATAGTCTCACAAAGTGATTTTTGTGAAATATCCCCACCGGGAATCGAACCCGGAACCTCCGGATCGTTAGCCGGGCGCTCAAGCCAAAAGACCACGGAGGCTGTTAAATCGTTTTATCACCGACATATTTTGTCATGTTTTATTTAAATCTCCATATTTTTTTTATGTAGAATCGTTTAAAAAATTTGATTTTGATCAACCAAAAGAAAGAAAAATATTTGCTCGCGCTACTCGGTTGGTCAATCATGATACATTGTTCCGCACAGACAGGGCTTCGGACAAAGCTTCCAACGCTCAAACCCGATCGAGATGTGGACTGAAAACCAAAAGTCAATTTAATATTTTAAATAAACACATATAATGATTTATTGATTTTGACTTTCGATGGGGTGACCAAAGGTAGCACCGCTGCCTATATACTCGAACAAATGCTGACAGAAAAATATTAATACGATCCGCATTTTATAAATATATCCTCAAGGGATAAAACGGTGTCCTTTGGGAAAAATGAATTAATTTACATAGGATGATATCCTGTCAAGAGTTGATAAACGAAATTTCATTTTGTGACATGAATTTTTTTTGAAGGCTCATCGGGTATCTAATATATTTCTCGGTGTGTTTTTGCAACACTGTTTGCGTTACAACGGAAGTGGTATATTAAGGGGCGGTCTATTGAACTGTGTGCGATTAAATGATCGCGTAATGCTCGTGTTGCGACGTGGTTTAATATTCCGTAGCGCTTGTGGCGTAGTTTGGACAAAAGATATTAGCTCGTTGTGGTTGTTAAGCACTCGCCTCGGATGGACTTGGATGGATACTTGGATGGGTGGTCAATAGTGGCATCATTTTCTGAGTGCTACCGTGCTTTCTAAAGCTGGTGACCGCAGCTTTCTTCTGTGCCTACCTAATACTGGTATCGGTATTTTCTTCCGAACAGAAGCCCTTGATATGAGTGAACGATGTGAACGACCGGGGCCTTAGAGTATAGTTCCTTTTGGAAGATAGCAGTGTAGAAACAACATGTCTCACTTATCATCGCACAGATCGATAGAAAGTCGAAGAATCTCCGCGCCTAATGAACTTCCAAAATTAAAACTAAATAAACGAAACCATATTCAAATCATAAACGATTTGTACCAGAAACGATACTGCAAATAGCCGCCTTTCCTTGCCACGTCATTAGGCAACCGGAAAAATACCGGCGACACTGGGAAATTACTAATTGCTCAAGTTAGTCGCTAGTTAGGTGACAAAAATTAAATGTTGTTTCGTAAATGATGGTGATATTTGTGAGAGAAGTTTGCTTAGCAGGCCGCTGCGATGTTTTACATATTATCACGAGTTTTGTACAGTTTGCGGGTGGACTTGACGCCAGGGGGCGCCACCGGGCGCGGACCACCACCCTGCGGTCTCTTCCCGCTCACTATGCTCTACCCTTGTGCTACCTCCAAACCCGAAACAAATTAATATTTCATCGAAGGTTAGAAACCATAACCTTTTTGTGGGTCTCTGCCATCGAGTTGAGTGAGTTTCAGTATAGAAACGTAATCTTTGATTGAATTTGTTATTGAGCGATTTTTACGGTATGCGTCACTTTGATAATAAGTATTTAATTCGCGGTTAAGGCCTTCTAGGTGTGAGGGGTGGTGCCACGGAGCGAGACGTGCTTTACGAGTTTATTTTAATAGAACACTAGTTATTGTTAGATCTTATGTTTTATTTCAATCAATTTGTACGTTCAATTCAATGGTTTGATTGAACATTGTATTGTCGTCTAAACCAAAATAATGTGTGTTCAGTAAATCAATTTGGCAACAGAAAGTAATAACGTATTTAATATAGCACAAAGAAATAAAAAAAAGTGCAAGCTAAATAAAACCGTTTGTGTGTGTATACATTTTATTTTTATCTCCTTTTCCCATCTGATTACGAAAATAGAATAAGTTTAAGATACAGTAAGCCGGTGTTATTCGGGACATTTTTTTACACAATGTTATTCTCTACAATGGTTGTGTGTATGAATGCTAGATTTAAAGCTAATAATGGCTTCGCTTGTGAAATGAAATGTTTATTATTGCTTGAATGTAGTTACATTAGGTCTTACAGTTATAATAATTATAGTTCCATACATTCTACCACCACTGTGGCGTGCAACTGTCTTGTAAGATTACACAAAAAAAGTTTAAGTTGTCATTATATAAATCAATTTACATTATTAACAAGTTGTAAAATTAGTTACTTCTATGTCACAACTTATAATTTAAATATTCTTTGATGTGACTATCAACACCTAGCGAATTTTAGAATGTGCTGTCATTTCCGAGAAAGTAGCCTAATAACCCGACAAGTGGTGTCATTTGATACGTGTAAATATATTGTTGAGTTTTAGTAGTCATTAAGTAAATCATTATATTTATTTATTTATTTATTTATAAATAAGTTCTAGTAGGTTACTGGCCAACTCCTTTTTCAGCAAAAAAATAATATTTAGAAACCCCCTACACAGAAACGGCTTCACCGAATTTTACCAAACTAAGCTAAGAACCTGGCTTTCAAAATATTAAAAATTAACAATAAAGCATTATTTTTCCATCACGTTTTTTTTAATTGTAGCAATTCTCGATAAATGTAGTATGCGCGAGGATACATTTTATTTATATTAGATGAATGGAAAATGTTACCAAATGAAGATATAAATGTGGTGTGTTTTTAGGGCACGGCTAACTTGGTCGCGGCGTAACTAACCCCCAAGAGCGAGGCGACAGTTGAAAACGCAACTCACTAGTCAAAAGAGACCGAAACTTTACAATATGCCAGACGCCGGGGATCGAATCCGAGACCACTCGCTGTACAGGCGATGCTCTACCACTGAGCTACGTCCGGTACAATATTAGGGCTGAATTTACGCAACGCTTGAATCCGGTGCGGATTTGTTCATGAATACGTAGACTCAAAGGCTTATATGATAAGAGTTCATTTTAGACAGTTTGAAATAGAACATCTGTCGTGTTTGTCTTTATCAAATAGGGAGAAACAAAAAAGGGGAACCAGAAAAGAGGGCCTTTATTAGCCGGTCTGCTGTTTTTTAATGATTGTTACCTGATAACTCCGTCGTTTATGAACCGATTCAAACTTTCGGCACATCTTTCGGTACCTATATTTTATACAAGGGATTGGTTATATTTAAAACTAGCAGCGCCCCGCGGTTTTACCCGCATGTGCCTGTTTCTGTTCCCGGAATTTCGGGATTTTAATATAATATAAACCTTCATCTTGAATCACTCTATCTATTTGAAAAAACCGCATCGAAATCCATTGCCTAGTTTTAAAGATCTAAGCATACATAGAGACAGTGATGTGATAGTTCTTATATAAACTTGGTTCTGGTCGATTATGTGCTTGCATGTTTTATAGTAAGCATTTTGCGTTAGTTAGTTCAATTTTTTCGTGTTTGTCAGACAGACGCGGTGGGGGACTTTTCTTGTAGGGCCCGTTTCCATTGAAGTTGAGCGGTGCTCAATTATTGACCTATTACATTGTATTACGAAGATTAAAGAAGAATGTCAATGCGTTGTTTGACAATCCCAATGCGCTGTGATTCATGTGATTGGCGAATCGGGTTCCGCACCACTCAGCTCCGCTTCTATGGAAATGTACCCTTATAATATGTACATAGGTGACTGTGATGAAGACTGGAGGCAGGAGTGACCTGAGGAGCGATTAGCGACTGGCGACTAGCGACTAGTATTTATTAATATATTTACTTGAATTTATTACACTTAAAGACTATAGATGATCTTATACAACGTGTCTCTTGCTATCGGAAGCGAATGAAATCTAGTATAATTTCAGTTTGACATCAAAACATGTAAATACACCTATGTCTCAGTGTGAGAGTAATAACACACTTGATCACGCAAGCGACAAGCAAGACAAATGATCTCCAATGTTTGTGTATAACATGCCTGTGTGTGTGTGTGTGTCATGATTGATGAGTAGGAATGTTTGACTGCCCGCAATATTAATTAGCTAGCTTGAATGTAAGTGTATATTCAGGTAGGTTGGCACTTCATCTGTGCGTAGGAGGTACAAGTAAATGGGCTTCTGTTGCTTATACTCGTATAGCTACTACCTGGATTAAAATATTGGAGGCCACAGTTCATATCTTACTTTTCCGATCGTCATAACAGTAATAGTACCATATACGAGTATATAACGACTTTTTTATAGATAGGTATCTATTAATAATTCTAAAAGAAGTCATTCCTTTATAAAAGTGACTAACATTTATTTAAAAGTTAATTTCTAATGTCCTATTTCGCCGCAGTCACTATATCGAGGCATCCCCATATACATATATTTGTGTCATCTAATTGCCTGTGCTACAACAGATCAACGAAATACATTTAATTAAACTAAGACGGTTAATCAAAAGCTCGATTACAAGTTAGTACTCAGGAAAGTTTCCTATACAGCAATCAATAAGTACGTGTCCAAACAAAAATCATGAATTAAAGTATCCCAACTCGACTATCGATATTCAGAGCAAACCAAATATTTACTTCTGTTTAATTCATGAGAAAACTTCGTTTTGTTAAACAAATTTCGACCTTATTATGCAAAGGGTAAAGGTTACTAAATTGAGATGCGTGTTGAAAAGCGCCGAGGCGAGGCGGCCAAAACTGTTTATTGCTAATAGATTTTGATGACAAAATATTCTAGTTTTAATGGAAAAGAATATTGGTAGTGTTTATTGTGGTTTCATTTTAATGCTGGTTACATACTCGTACAGGTGCGACAAGTCGTTCGAGCATAAATGGAGTCTTGAGCCCGTAATTGGAAGACGAGACAAGGTAACAAAATCCCTCGACAAATGTGTAAACCCAGCTTTATCAGGATCCTTGACAAGTACTAAAAGAAACCCACTAAAAGAAACAATACATCACTTCACGGAAAACATGATGAAAAGTAACACAGGGCATGGAAAAATACAGTACTTTTCCTGTTTTTTATGCAAATATTGTGTGAAGTGAAAATAAATAAATACTGAATCATATAGTAAGAAAATTCATAAACAATGAAAATATTATTTGTGATACACGTGTCGGAGTTTATCAATTTCGGATGAGTGGCAGGAAACTTCGATAAGGTCACCCAGAGGTATCCAGAGGGATTCCAAAGGGTAGAAGTATTTGGGTACTGGTTGTTGAGTAATAACAGTTTTATCCAAAGGCGAAATATCCTACTAATATTATAAATGCGAAAGTTTGTGAGGATGGATGTATGTATGGATGGATGTATGGATGGATGTATGGATGTATGTTTGTTGCTCTTTCACGCAAAAACTACTGAACGGATTTGGATGAACCTTTTCAGTAATGTAGGTATCTTATGAAATTTTATATTGACATTTTATCCCGAAATTTCTTGCGGAAACAGGTACAACGCGGGTAACACCGCGGGGTGCAGCTAGTAAAATATAATTTAAAAACAGTGTGTTATCTTGTATTACATACACTTAGACGCCGTGTGAATGAATCGTGAAGTAGAACTTATTAACTTACTTAGGACGATTTCAAGTGTTAAATCAGCGCTGGGAGAAGACATTGATGAAGTTATCTACTATATCAAAATAAGTCGGGTTTTCCTCCCTGACGCTATAACTCCAGAACGCACGAACCGATTTCCACGGTTTTGCATTCGTTGGAAAGGTCTCAGGCTCCGTGAGGTTTATAGGGAATAAAAATCAAAAACGGGAACGGGGGCGCTGCGGGTGAAACCGCGGGGCACAGCTAGTATCTAATATAATAAAGCGAAGAGTTTGATTTGCTGTTTGTTTGACTTTAAATGCGCTTATCAGATGTATTACCACTTAGATTCAAACAGTTCTTCTGTAATCATTCTTCTCATAAAGAAACCTATAGCTATTTTTCTATCCGAACAAAAACTAACTCATCCTATCCTTTTTTATCTTTTTGGAATTTGTTATCTACAAAATTTGATTTATCACCTACTTCTACAGGGTTATAGCGGCTCAAAAGATTGCCAAAAGACCAAGTGCCAGGATACTGTAAGTGTGTCAGCCTACGTACACGATAACAATCAAAATATCCTACCAAAATAAATTTCTAACCAGCGGGATTTTACCAGGTCACAATCAATATGGCTAACGTTCGCATCTAACGGTCGTTAAATTGGATTATTACTAAATATGTACTAGTGCCATTGTACCCGGGGCCACGAATACTCCATTTATACCAGCTTTTGCAAGGCAGTAGGTACTTAGGTGAGTGTGTTCACCTAAATATTATTTATTTGATAAAGGTAGAATGAACCCAGGTGTCGGAGTTTTTAGACCGCCTAAAGACCTCTTACATGGTCATATAGTATTGAAACCCGTTAAAGGCTTTGATTCATATTTTATAATGGACGTTTTGTTACGTTTTATAGTCTAACTAGCAGCGCCCCGCGGTTTTACCCGCGTTGTACCCGTTCCCGTGGGAATTTCGGGAATTTTTATACATATAAACCTTCCTCTTGAATCACTCTACCTATTACAAAAAAACCGCATCAAAATCTGTTGCGTAATTTTAAAGATTTAAGCATACAGAGAAACAAACCGACAAAAGTAGCGACTTTGTTTTATACTATGTAGTGAAGGTCGCCCATTACACATTTGTATATATTTTTTCGATGGATAAACCCTAACTAACTTTTGGAAAATAACAAAGTTAAAGCGGTTTTAATTTTCAATGTCCTTACCTTTATATAAACTCAATCTATACTAATACATTAACGCTGAAGAGTTGTTTGTTTGATGCGGTCACAGCATAGAAGCACGCGGCGCTCCTACGCCGGCCCGGCGGTGCTTCTATGCTCTGAGGATGCGGTAATGCGGTAATCTCAAAAAATGCCAATCTGATTTAAATAATTCTTTCTGTAATAGCAACATTCGTCGGAAAGGTGTTAAGGCTTTTTTATTCCGAAATTCTCACGCGACTTGTAAAACTGCGGGGCGCTGCTTGCACTAAAATATAAAGCTGAAGAGTTTGTGAGCATGTGCTTATATCAGAAAGGTCCAATTCGATTTCAATAATTACTTTTGTAATGGATAACCTCATTCAAGGGAAAGGTTAGTTCCAAATAAATTGCAAGCAACTACGCAACCGCTGCACATAAGAACCCCGTTGTAATATTGCCCTGAGCTCGATCGCAGTAGAACGCCAACTCCATAAAATACGAAATTATTATCTTTGTAAATGACAATTTTATTAATGGCGGGCATGAAATTAATCGTTGTATCCGGATTACGAATAACGAGCAAATCATTTATTTAAAGTACTGTCGGTTATTCGGTGCGGGTCGGGGCCATTGTGTGTAATCAGTAATGAAAACCTGACACCTGATTAATCGGGGATTAGATATATGGTTCATTTGATACTCGGGCGCATTAGTGGTTGGCCACTTTTAGACGTTATATGTCCGAGTTAACATTTGCATGGATTTAACTCAGAGTGTGCGAGTTTACTGGACTGTTTATACTGTAAGTCTCAAAATACTAGATTTGTCCAGTAGCCTAGTGTTGAGAGACTTGTACGAGAATACAGATCCAACCAATTATAAGGTGCTAATGTGATAGATGAAGTAATATTTAAATCATCTTTGATCTCTTTAATTTGCCTATATATCTAGTCCAGAGGGACTTCAACCGAACGCAATCTTAGAGCGAATTGCACAAGAAATTTTAAATCTATTTAGAGCTTAAATATGTTTAAAAAGCAAATGACGTACTTTTTAAATTGTGTTCTATTTGGTGGAAGATAAAATACAATTTTGAACGAACAGCTTTTGTTTCTTAAACATATTTAAGGACTAAATATATTTACGTTCAGTAACTCGTCATCATCATTACTAACAAGATTAGGATTATTTTTCTTGTAATTAATTATAGAACCTACACATTTGTATCCTCAGAGTATCCACACCGAATATCTGGGAGTGCCTTGGGGCAGCCAGGAGGACTTATATTGCTGACGATGCTTATCTTTTTTTTTAATAGGTAATTTTTAATGCTTTATTCTCAATTATTCGCAAATTCAAATATTATTAAATTAAATTATACGCTATAATAATAGCGTAATATAACCCACTGAAAAGCAAAGACATAGTTGAAAATAACTTATCGAACCTAAAGACTTAATGAAACTTCATGTTCAATGCATGACTACATGTAGGGTTTAATTAGCTAATTATAATTGACCGCTATTGAACAAGAGTTCGCCATCGCCTCCTGTGCATGCGGTATGTAGATATGAATCATTAACAATCAATTATCGCCATCCGTGCGTGATGCGTCGCACTTGAATCGGTAATAATCACCTAAAAACGTAACGTTTAATGCCTTAAATAAGTGAACTAGTAACAACATAGAATATAGGACATACAATGAAGAGATAGATTTGGTAAAGTTTTAATGATAATCTGTTTATTTAAAACTTCCGCGGTTTTACTTTATTAGGAGATTAGAGATTATAGGCTAATTACCCGCGTTGTGCCCGTTCCCGTGGGAATTTCGGGAATTTTTTTACATAAAAACCTTCCTCTTGAATCACTCTACCTATTACAAAAAACCGCATCAAAATCCGTTGCGTAATTTTAAAGATTTAAGCATACAGACAGACAAACAGACAGACACGAAAAAGAGACGACTTTATTTTATACTATGTAGTGATTAGAGATTATAGGCTAATACTTTACTTCTTTTTTACGTATTACAACTATTTGTCATATACCACCTTATTAATAATCGCGGTGTAACTAAAACAATGTTATACTGTGTTTTGTCTCTTTTTGCTCTTTGGAAAATTTCTTGTGTCACAAAGTGATTAACATTATGATAGCTAAACTGTACTTAATGCGCGATTATTAATAAAGCCCCTAGGTAGACGGCGCTGAATCATTAGTATTTGGGTATAAGAATCACATTGCAAGTAAAATGAAATACCTGATAATAATTATTTGCCAACAATTACTCAACTGTGGAAATACCTCAATCATTAATTTTCCAAGTCACTGTTTCCTTATCTTTACCAAGCTATGAAAATTAGACTTTTTACCACTGTCCTGAGAGTCGTTTTTACCTGTCCACTTGCACCTTTGATCTGCCGATATTAATCCTTACTACGTCGTGTTAAGGTACATTAAATATAGGAAGGATGTTGTTAATATTTTACCCTGAAATAATGGCAGATAAACAGACTCCTGGTATCGTTTTTTGATGGAATTTTGGGATAATCACATTCTTTAAAATTGGTTTCAAACATCAGACATTTGGTGAAACAGTGTTATATTTGTAACTCTTTTATAGAAGACTAGCAGCGCCCCGCGGTTTTACCCGCGTTGTGCCCGTCCCCGTGAGAATTTTAGGAATGTTTGTACATATAAACCTTCCTCTTGAATCACTCTTTCTATTAAAAAACTGCGTCAAAATCCGTGCAGTAGAATTAAAGTTTATCGCGAACAGACAGACAGACGCGGCCGGGGACATTGTTTTATAATATGTAGTTACGAGTATTACTGACAGTAAGGGTTATGTCAGGAGATTTGAATGCCGTATACCAAAATTCCTATCGTTTGATAAGGGATCGCACGTATAAAGTTTTTAAAAGTATCTTTAGTATAATAAGTCGCCATTGATAATGGTTTAGATAGGCCCAGTCTATATTGTAGTACACAATAGCTAAAGCTACATCTATAGGATATATACCGTATGAACCGCACCCCATACCAAACTCATTCAAATAATTGGAGCAAATTACCCCATAGTGGAAAAACAAAATGGATTTCATTGTATATTCAAGTAGGCGTACTAATATTTTAGTACAGATAAGATGGACACTTATGAAAAGTAATTCGCGTAGAATAGGTATCGCCTAAATAAACAAGCCATACGCAACGTTTTATTCGCCGTTATATTTAAGTACAAGACCTGAGCCATTTAAAAGGCGGATTCCAGATTAAATATACTCTGTTGAAGAATCCCTATAAAGTGAAAACTGATTCTTAATGCTTCAACGATTTCTCCGTTATTAGCTTTCATATTTTCGCTAAGAATTCGTTATGAATTTGACTTTCTCCGCGGAATATTGTTCTGCATTAAACAAGACTTAAAGAAGAACCCTCTTCATGAAGCGGCGATACTGTTTCGTTCTTTTATTTTACATCTCTTTGGAGTGGCGCATACAGAATTATTTCAGACATCCTTAACAGCGAAAGCTCTAAAGCGAAAAGTTAAGCTTTAGGGCACTCTTTTGATGTTATTGTGACATTATAATATGGGAGCGGTTCTGTGGTATTGAATTATGTTCAAATGAGATCAAACAGTCATCATATACTTCCTATTTAACCTACAGTGCCTCGCGGTTTTACCCGCGTAGTGCCTGTTTCTGGAGGAACATGGGGATGAAAATTGGCCTATGAACTTCTAGTTGAATGTGGAATCGAATACTAAAAGAATAATTCAAATAAGAATAGTTTCCGAGATGAGTGCGTTCAAACAAACAAAACTAAAACTCGTCAGTATATTAGCATAGGTTACATTGTTGTGTAGCATAAGTTGTTCAACAAACGTGTGTTGTTAATAACACATAATTGAAACGAAACGTTCGATAAGACGTAACCCTCTTTTGACGGGCAATGAATGAACACCCACTTTAATTAATATCAATCTATGACATCACTCAGTGGTGTCACACCTTCAAAGAGATAAAGTTTTCCACTGCATCGGAATTAACACAAAATACGTAGGTATACAACATCAGAATTTATAAGATTCGAAAGTGGGATTCGCCATAGTACATACAAATACTGCAACAGAAATTGTATCATTAAGACAAAAGTGTGATTCATGTTTCTATCCCATTACTGCATTATGACGAAGTTTTTGATAAGTTTCGTATTATTTCGAGTATCGATATCCGCGGTTACGATTACATTGGGCTCGATTGTTCAGAATAGTGATGTGGAAACAAACCTAAAAGATGTATTCAAGTATTTTCATCCGAAGTAAAAAACGGTCCGCCGCGAGCTCCGACGCCGCGGCTAATCTCACGTCACAATACACCGCTCACGTGGAGCCTCGTTACGCGCTTTGTCCTTATTTAATTGTACATTTTGACCCCCTTCCAGCTCCCACCACGCCCCTCTCTGCCACCCCGCCATAGATTAGACAATAGAAACTCCTCCACACCTCCAAAATTCATGTAATCCCGGAAAAATGTCCAAAAATGAAAAATGATCCGAATTATGGCTAGATAATTGTTCGCTCGGAAAAAAACAGTCCTTCGCTGGGGGCGTGGAGTCGACTCCCGGCCAGTGTTGTATATTTATGACGGGCATTTTAAGTATTCCGCAAAAATATGTATTTTGGAGGCGATTCGGGAAGTTTATAATACAGATGTTAAATGTTTTTTTCCGTTGTTCGTGACATGAGAGCGAAGTTGCGTAACTAGACTCCGTAACTTTAATTTGAGAGGCTTTCTTTGTCCGACCTTTGTTTCCGGCGATAAGAGAAGGTAAAGAATGTTTCCTGAAGGTGTATTTGCACACAACTTACGACGGAGTAAGACAAACTAAGATATCTCGTAGCGTTACGTCTCGACGTAACATAACATCGTTTCATAAAACTTTACCCCACTACACCAACTGCGACGGTATATTTTATTCAAGATAAACTGTCGGTTTGCCTCGTAAACCAAACTTGTTTATCAAGCCCTTACGGGGAATGAAATGGGACAGACGGATCGGTGCGAATAACTCGTGCTCAGTGTCATCGTATAGACATAAGTGTCAAAAGTATTGCGTAAAAGTAATAAAAAGAAAAAAAAAATTATGCTACACATGTAGTGCAGTAACTGTACACAAATATCAATATAAAAAATAATTCAAGTGCTGAATACTTGAATTATTTTTCTGTTTTAGACAACTTATGGTAGTTTTACTAAGCTTTGTTAGATGCGATTGTTAAGCAACGTGCAGCTCGGCCCCTACTTGAATGGTGGCAGGAAGAGGCATTTCTATCTAAGCGCTACCGTGCTTCGGAGGGCGCGCAGCAGTCAGAAGGCATAAGCATCGGACCAGGTTGTTTCAATCGATATACCAAGGCAGATGCATTAAGGGGGTCTTAAAACTCCTACACCAGGGTTGGTCACTGATCTGCTTGAAATGAATAAATGTATTAACCAAGTTAGGACCACGCATTTCAAAGACATATATAAGACAAAGATAAAGATAATTAAAAAAAAAAGACAATCGGTAGTTGACCGAATACGGCGACCGACAGCACTCGCCACCTAATTGTTCGTATTCGGCAGAAATTCTAACTAGTTTGACGACGTTCACTCGCAGTCGATTAAACTATTTCAACGACGGCTTTAGAACGTAATATAATTATAACGAGGAAATAATCTGTAACCGTTAATCTGTCCTGTAAATGACGACCCGTTAATTAACGAAACGGAACGTGCTAACGCAGGTAATCCTTCTGAGCGAGCAGCAACGGCGATGAATATCGGATTAGTGCAGTTAACGCACGGCAAGACTGACGTGCCACTTAATGCGCCCTATTTGTTTTGTGGTAAAAATAAATGCTTTTAATAATGAAGAAGAGAATTAATGTAAAGCTATATCTAAAAACGAATAGTGTTTATAATATTACGGTGACCTATGTACTCCGTATTAAAGGAATAATAAGTCAAAGATGTCATGCCCGGAGTAAAATTTCGAAATAACAAGTACTAGAGATTCTAGTCCCGATAGATTTTATTAGTAATGAACTGATAGAGTTCCAACCCCTATGGTTAGAAGCTCAGCAACAAAACACACATTTAGTCGTGATTCAACTTAATCTTAGTTCTTGGATTATATTTTAAACATCAATTAAAACTTGTTTTCAACCGGCTTCTCGCTTGCAGATAGGTCCTGTTACATTTTTACAGAAAGCTACGTCTATCCGTTTTGTGTTGTTTCAAATGTAACAAAGATAAAGTTGATAAAAGTTTAATCTGGTGTAGAAGAGCAGGCAGTAAACGAGGGGCGGGACGTCCAATGATGTTTATAAGATCTCCAACACGTATCCTTGAATACATTCCACTTTGGTCCTACCATCCTAGATCAAACATTCCAAACAAAACCAATCACTGAATACTACTATATAATATTATAAATAGGTACAATTTTGTTTGTTTACAAAAGTTACATAGTTTGTTCGTTTGGTTTTATGTACGAGCTAATCTTTTTATAAAATTTTTTTATTATAGATAGCCACATTCAACAGGAATTATATCATCACGGTTATAGATTATAGTAGCAGCGCACCGCGGTTTTACCCGCCATAATAGTAACACACAACTACCGCCGGTCTACTCATTACAATACAAGTTTGGTTAAGGGCACTCATTAAATAAAACAACTTTAATAATTACTATTTAATAAAGTATTTTATCTGAAATATTTTTGAATACTATGAAATATAAAAAAATATATTATTAAGGATTTAAAGACGACAAGAAGAAGAGATTTGTTCACAACTAGAGATAACCCATCGGTAGTATACTAGCAACTTGCTTATAAATTCTGCAATATAGACAACTATTCGTCTTTCATCTACGATTTCATTACGAATCTCGAAATCTTTTTCTCATCCAAGCATACATCGACAATTCCTTACAAAATTTATATTAAGATCTTTTAGTTCTCAAAGAAAAATTTAGCATTTCACATACGAGAATATGACCCGTATCACGTCGCGATAAGATTTACACGTATCTGATGAAAAGCAGAAGTCATTTAACTTTAAAATCAGACCGAACGGCCGTGGAGATAAAACACATTTTTGCATAAATCGATAATCGATTACATGATGTAGGTGCTTTTATTGGTGACTCTGCTTTCGTTATAGATAAAGTGTGATGGTTTACCTTTAGGTTTTTCCTTTGGGATGCAAAAGAAACGTTTTCGTCTCAAAAGTCATGAGTTGCCTGTTTTATTGTTCTGAACTGTTCTTGGGATATTTGGGAACTCAGCATTACGTCGTGAGCCATTATCGTTTTTCCCATTATAGGAAGATTTATAGAAGAGCGCTACCGTGTTTCATATGGCACGTTCAGTTACCGAATCCGGTTGCTTCAATCGTTAGATCATGTCATGGAAAACGTTGAAAAATACTCCGGCCTTTAAGAAGTCTTTAAGAGGATGAAAACCTCCAACACCAAGGTTGGCCACTAACCTACTCGCACTTCCTTTTTACGAGCCGTGTCCCGACAGTGTCCGACCTACATAGTTGTAACATGTATACTTCAACGAGTTGTTATATGTAGTATACAACTAACTACTAGTCACCGCAACTAACAACTAACTACTAGTTTACAAAAAAAATTGTTTCAGGAGTATTTCAATGGATGACGCGATCGTCCCGACATTAAATAACAAGCATTCTACGTAAAGGCACTGGTACAGCTAGTGGATCATCGTGTATCGACGGAGTCTCGAAGTTTTGTGGGCGCGGCACGGTGTAACATGAACTATAATTTGTTAATTTCCTAGCTTGGCGATTTTTTTCCCATTTTGTGCCCGTTCCCGTGGAAATATTAGGAAAAAAATAGTTCAAAACCTTCCTTTTGAAAGTAGTATGCTATGCAATACAAAAATAATAATTCTAATCAGGCAGGTAGTTCCCATGACAAGCCCGCACATACAAACAAAACTACAAATACCTGTTTTTTTTCTACTACGAGTATTAGAAATGTCTAGAGAAGAATTCAAGTAGGTTCTTGTATAAGAAGTTATAGGAACTTATTTTTATTTAAATGAAAACTGGTAGATTTTTCCGGAAGATTATGTGCAGACGTTATGTCGTCACTCTATAGATGGCTTAATTCAGTATCTAATACACGAAAGTAATGCCCTAAACAACCGACTAGGAGAGGGATCCGCACTTTCCCTTCAGGTGGTTTACGAACCCTACGAAAATATGCCGTGACAATAAAAACGCCGGACTAAAATGCCGGAGCGTCAGAAATTCTTGACCCACGATGCCGTAGAAAAAAGTCAAGTTTGAGGGCCAGACAAGTTTTTCGGTTGGGTTTGTTCTTGGAGCGCCTAGAAACTTCTGATGTTACGACTGAAAACCCCATTATGACCGACAATTTTAGGCGCATTGACTCGTAAAGATCGTCTAATCCCTATGATTTCTAATGCCAGAATCGATCAAGTCGATCAAGTAAGTAATCCAAATAGTTTCCACTGTTGAGCATCTAGGATTTTGGTTTGGGGGACTTGGGTATACCAGGGGGTATGGTATGTGTATGTTTTTCAAGAGTGGTTTCTTTTGATACGGGAAGATATTGGGAGATCGCTTCGGGAATTCTGGCCTTCTCCTGGATTACCCACTTCTTCTTCGACTGTCAAGTCACTGCCACGTCAAATGTAGCACATGTAATAAGATTCCCCACATTACAAAGAAGCTAGAAGTTCAGCAGGGCTAAGATATAAGTCGACAAAGGTTTTCCCTCCGTTTGTCTCTTACCTAAACCACTCATTAAGAGAAACATTTGACGTATCCGAGTACGGTCGTAAATGTTATAGTAATGCAATTGTGCAATTTTAAACATCCCGTGCATCATGCAGGATGTTATGATTGAACCCGAATAAAATAATCTGTATTGGCATTGTCTGAGTGCGACCCAGTTTGTTTAATTTTCGAGAACAGCCGCAGGAAACTATTAACAAGTTCATTGTAGCGCTCTTGGCAATCGCTTTAGTAATGTGTTAAGCAACGTTTGAATCAAATGGAATCAGGATTGGTAGCCGGTTGAATGTAGGCTAAATGGACGCAAATTATAGAATCCGTTTGGTTTTTGTTTGTTTGTTGGTTGCAATCTCTAACCTTGATAATTGGCTCCTCGAGTTAAAGGGCACTAACTCCTCTCTATCAACGATGATTATAGATGCGCTCCTACGCAGCAAGAGGTATGCATTTAAGTTGCAAAATAAAAGTCTGTGATATTATTGTAAATTGGTGTTCCAATTTGATATCGTTTTTTAGCAAAGCTACTTTTGGATTAGAGAACAAATTTTTAGTTGGGATCCCAATTTTTAAATTTTCTGTTTGAATATAATGGGACGTGTTGCGCACAAACTTCATTGAGTTCAGTTCTAATATTCCTGACGTGAATGAATATAAGCGGAGCGGTGTACTTCGCAAATTGGATACAAGGAGAAGTTATTACTCATATTTTGTCGTTTCGAAGACTTCCAAACTTTGGCCTTTATTCCAGTCAAGTGCAAACTTCACTCATCTTAGGTCTCGTTTCAAGTTATTTTGCCTTTTTGTTTTTTAATGTTTGAAGGAAAGGAATATTTGAAAATGTTGGTATTATCCGTGACTCATGTTATCGGCCTCATGGCATTTTTTCGTGTAGTTGAAATTAAAAATACTATGCGTTCGCCTTCGAACCTTCAACACCTTTCATCAAAATCGGTTCAGTAATGAGGTAATCTTAACAAAGAACGTCACAAAATAGAACGTATATTTTGCGTGTAGTATCATTATGCAAAACATTTTTAATTCAAACTTGTCGTCCTAAAATTGGGCTACTTATGTTATAACTAAACTGAGCTGAATTTAAGGATGTACTATAAAAAAGGTTATTATCTTCTTTCAAATAATATAAAGGTTGTATATCGCATCTCATCTATATCTCATACCTCATAAATTAATCCTGCTGTAAACAAAATCATAACTTCAACAACTAAAACTCTGCAACATCTACCATTTAACAATAGGTCAATATATCATCCGTGAACGAAAACAGGTCCTTAGGACTTCTAATGTTGATTGGAGACGACCAAACGAAATTATATGAAAAGAGACATTGGCTAAGGAATGCATAGATAATGAACGAATACAAAATATTGTCAGAAGTAAACACACAATCGTACGACCCACGGGGTGTGCACGTCAGTCTTTCGTGTTCACCTTAGCTGAGCTTTAATAGTGTTATGGAGTCGAACTAAATAGCTAATTTTGTAATCTAATAATAAATTTCCAACAAACATCAATACGCTATCAATACTTTATTATGTAAAAATGTATCAAATTTTGGAAGGATTTCTAACAAACTCCACCCGGCATCGCGGCATCACAACACAGCGACTTTGATAAAAAAGTAAGTTCCTAACTCATCAATGTAAACACATTAGACACATTTATAAACGAAAACATACCTACTTAATTAGCCGATAACATTATTTAACCGTTGTCTTATCGATGAATTAGCAATAATTAAAAATAACTAGTATGTTAAATCAACCGTTTAATATAATTAAAATGAATTAACTCTGTTTAAATGAGTGTCGTTAGGGGTTAAAACGTCAGTATTTTTTACTCAAACTACTATTTAATAAATATTTTTAAAACACGGAAACGTAATATTTTATCAACAAAATCAAACAATCGAAAAGACGCTACAAAGTCGGTTATAATCAACTTTAGTGGAGTTACTACTAACTCCTGAATGTTGAAGGTAGTTTTTAGGGTATATTTGTAAGTAAGGTTAAAGAAATATTTTGTAAGATTGTTATGAAACACGTACCCTGGTAGTTCGGGGCCGGCGAGTCGCGGGGCATCTCGGCGGGGCGTGTGTCTCGCGCGGTTTTCGCGGGCATACTGACTGCTGCCTGCTGGCTGCCGGCCGCCGGCCGCCGGCTGTCCCGGCGAGCTTCACCGCTCCAAACACCGATGTATTCTTTATCGATAAACCGACATGCTTGAACTACAGATATCAAGTTTATCTCACAATTTCTGACTAATTCAACATGTTACTTTGTTACTAATCACTACATAGTATAAAATAAAGTCGTCTCTTTTTCGTGTCTGTCACACTGTTTGTCTGTCTGTATGCTTAAATCTTTAAAATTACGCAACGGATTTTGATGCGGTTTTTTGTAATAGGTAGAGTGATTCAAGAGGAAGGTTTTTATGTAAAAAAAATCTGAAATTCCCACGGAAACGGGCACAACGCGGGTAAAACCGCGGGGCGCTGCTAGTGGCCAATAAAGAGCTCTCGGTATTTCTACTAAAGTTACTTAGTTAACATAATTCTTATGCTATTAGCACTAAGCAAAGGCATGATTATTGAAAAACTTTTTTTAAAGGGATTACGGCAAGTTCGTATCGATCAGAATTTAGATATATGTGCCAAGTTTGTCAGTTGTGAGTTAGACACATTTGTAAGGTGTACGGAGGACATTGGGAAGATTTGGGGTGCCCTCCGAAACATCGACTTGCAGCCCTAAGGTCAACGCATGCGTAGTACCCGCCCTTCACGATAGCTGGGCACCGAAGTAACCGCGTTGATTGATTCACCAACTTGTGCGCAGGTTACGCACGGGCCTTAACTAACACGCTCCCAAATATCAGGGACCTTCCCTACCCTGCCGGGCCCTTCACGTCGCCCAACAAAAAGAGGTTTACTTACAAAACCAACAGCTCATTTTAAATTGGTCGGTTATTAAGTAGACGTTCGCAGTGAGAGCGTCATTTATTTTAAAAATCGCGTCTTAGGTTTGCTCGCTCCCGTGCATCCCGATATCACCGCGGGAGCTTCCATTTGCCGGGAGGGGGTGATTCATAACGCTTATTTTTTACACTGACATTTTTGTGTTTTTCTTGAATTTATGTATGGGTTCGTACGCTAGGTTCAGTTAGCGATAGACCTGCTTAAGACCGATTATTATTATATTGGCGCAATTTACGAGTATTGTTCCCAACGTGTTAGGTATATAGCATCTATGAACAACTCGAAACTTCTTTACCTGATACTTATACTTAGGTACTACTATAGGAACGCGCTATTATCAGAAACTTCCAATGCGATTTCAATAACTCTTGTTGTAATTGGTAGCCACATTCAACGGAATCCCACAGAAACACAACAAGGGCACAACACGGGTAAAACCGCGGGGCGCTGTTACTATCAAACAAAGACGACGAAAGTTCCCCTGTAATGTTAAAATGAACTCTATGGTGATAGCCTTTGAGTCTACGTATTCATGAACTACATGTATCGATCGCACCGGATTCAAGCGTTGCTTAAATTCAGCCCTTACATTGAAGCGGACGTAGCTCAGTGGTAAGAGCGCTCGCCTGTTCAGCGAGAGGTCCCGGGTTCGATTCCCGGCGTCCGAAGATTGAAATCTTTAGGCTGTTTTGCCTCGCTCTTGGGGGTTAGTTCACGCCGCGCCCAAGTTAGACTATTAAGTTGGAAATACCGCTTTTTGTTATTTTCATACATGATTTTATGTTCGCCGTTATGTTTTTGTCGCCGCCGCAGGTGACAACTTAATCGAGTTCCAAATCAAAATAGAGGTTAACAAATAAGGTGCCTTTACGTAACTTTTTATAGAATTAAAATAGATGCATTACAAAATATATATATATATTTATTGTGTTGTAGTTTCTCTCACAGATTGTTGTTCATGTAATGAAATTTCCGTACCGAACATTTTAATAAAGCAACCCTATCTTAGGGGTGTTGTTTCAAGTCGCGAGTTTGTTTTAGTACCACCATATTGGTGAAGATGGCGCAACTGCCGTTTATATACTGTTAGACACAGAAGTTCGCTATGCCGCGACCGGCACGCTGCTACGCCGTGATAAACATTGCCACAAGCTACGCCAAACAGTAGAAGTTACTCGTTGTTGTGCGACCATTCTAAGAAGACCCACTGACGTTCAATCACCGATTAAATCGTTTAAAATGAAGATACAATTCAAAATGTAAAACCCATGTTTAACAAATGTTTCGTTAACACGATTAAAATAATTTGGATTTAAATCTTTGTTCGACCACCTAAAGTTCACAGCTACAACCTCACCTGCAACATCTATAATAATATTGTAAAGAGGTAAAGTTTGTTTGTTTGTATGTTCGAGCTAATCTCGGGATTCAACAGCTCGATTTTATTCATTCTTTTTGCAATGGATAGCCACATTCAACGGGAAGGTTATAGGCTATTTTTCATCCCGAAATTCCCACGGGAACGACAAGCACAACGCTGCTAAAACTGCGAGACGCTGCTTGTATATAATTAAATAAGTGGTAGTAGATAGTGCTGCGTATTGTTACTGCAAAGGTGAATACTTACTGGAAGTGGGCCCGCACTCCTGATACCTTCGCGTAAAGCTTATGTTCTAGGTACCACCCAGCTAATGTTCGGGTCTCACTGTCTTAGATTTGCTATCAAAATATAATTTAGTTTTAAAGTAAATAATTCACAACGATAAATATTATTAAAAACAATTCGAAGAAATTGGGTACCTCCATCTTTTTTTAAATTCGTTTAAAAAAGGATTTACTCGATACAAATAGACCTTCACCCTAAGGTAGGCCATAATAAACATAACTAGCAGCGCGCAGTGGTTTTACCCGCGTTGTTCCCGTTCCCATAGGGATTAAAAATAGGCTATAGCCTTCCCGTTGAATGTCTATCCATTACGAAAATAATTATAAAAATCAATTGGAACATTCTGAGAACATCACTGCGAGCGCCAGTGAGGCCCCGCAGTCTTTGCGCGTCCCGTAATCGATTACTCCTACTAACATTATAAACGCGAATGTTTGTGAGGATGGATGTATGTTCGTACTCTTTAACGCAAAAACAGTGAACGGATTTCGATGAATCTTTGCAATAATATAAGTTATCCATCAGAATAACACATGGGATATATTTTATCCTGAAATTCCCGCGTGAACGGGTACAACGCGGATAACACCGCGGGGCGCAGCTAGTATAATCAGGGAGAAATTAAATCAGATATAAAATATTTTGGATGTTCCGTAAGTAATAGCACCCACTGCGAAATAATGATTACAATCCTCTTCAACCGCATGAACAGAACGGCTCAGCTGTCGCCATCTTCACTAATTTGGTTGTACTAAAACAAACTCACGACACCGGTTCACACTCGCCGCTTAGGATAGGGTTGCTTTAGGAATTACAGAAAGTACTAGAAGTAGCATTCAAATGTATTTACAAGCTACACGCTGTGTCCAAAAACAGAACAAAGTCCCTCGCGTAGTGTTGTTAGCTCTCGCATTATTTGCCCATTTTTGGGGTAAATTTTGGGAGTTTCGGAGGTAATATGATAATATAATAAAAATTGTCCTTTTCTGTATAACTATGTACCTCCCTGATTATCTTAAGAAATAGATAGGTATATTAAATAAAACACGGTGTTAAGGTGGATGTTTCCACACTTTTAACGGGTGATGGAAAAATTATATATTTTTATTTTATTTTAAAGTATTCGGAAAACTTACAGCTAGGTACAAGAGTTACATAAAAAAAGAATTATAACTTAGGGCCAATTACAATTTTTCACTATCTAAGATGGCTAATATAGAAACATAATTTTATACCCGCTCCCCCTCTCCCCTTCTCCCTCACACGCACACCAAAAATTTGTTTAGAAATCCTATAGACTAACATACTTACTATTTAATAGGATTGTTAGGTTAGGTACATACGAGCCGCACTTACGCTTTATACTTTCTTTTTTCAAGTTGGTTAATTTTTATTATATTACTTATTAATATTCTACAACGAATTAAAGCCCTCAAAAGGTAATAAAAAGAAGGGTAAATCAAAACTCTAATATTGGCAACACTAACATAGATTGACGCATCACTCTCTATGACAATTGAAATCTGAGAAAATAATTAAATATTTAAATAAGACGATACCTAAATGCGATACTTACACGTGAAATGTGACCCCATCCTGTTTCTTTTTCAGACCCACTGCATTTTTACAGGTAGGAATGACACAAGACGGCATAGTTTCGTGAAATTGGTCACGGGTAAAACACGTTAGCGCGTTCCGACGGTCACAAAGTGACTGATCGGTTGCGCATCAAACTACTCTATTTAAGGGTCCGTTCACACAGACCGGCTCGGAGAGCATCGGCGCGCATTTTTCTTTTCACACAGACCGGATCGTATGCGCTTGGAGTTGGTCGGAGCGGAGCCGCCAACTATTTCACATAGACCGGCTGGAAGCGACCTGAAAGCGGATGCGCTCGGAGCCGGTTGGATGCGCTCGCAGCCGGTCGGAATCGCTCGCAGCCGGTCGGATACGCTCGCAGCCGGTCGGATGCGCTCGCAGCCGGTCGGATGCGCTCGGAGCCGTTCGGATGTGCTCGGAGCCGGATGGGTACACTACAAAGGCAGTACCAGTCTTCCGATCCAGCACGCAATCGGAGCCGATCGGCTGCGCGAGCGAGAAAGAGCACGCAATCGGAGCCGATCGGTTGCGCGAGCGAGAAAGAGCACGCAATCGGAACCGATCGGCTGTGCGAGCGTTAAAGAGCATGCAATCGGAGCCGATCGGCTGCGCGAGCAAGAAAGAGCACGCAATCGGAACCGATCGGCTGTGCGAGCATTAAAGAGCATGCGATCGGAGCCGGTAAGCTCCTCTTATTATTTCACACCAAGCGCCTTCAAGCATTCTTAATCACAAAAGCAGTGCACATGCAAAAATAAACCTTAATACAAATACTAAAAACTCTGTTTTCAACGTGATAAGAATCTGCTCTCCTCTCCGAGCCGGTCTGTGTGAACGGACCCTTAGGCTAGTTTGAGTAGCTACAGTATTATGCGCGCTCACGGGTTCTGGTTCTTCTGTATTCTTAGACTGTAAAGATATATCATATCACTTAGAACATAAATTATATAAAAGAAAGATTGTTGTAGTGTCTAATGAAATAAATATATAACCGGACTATAATATGTATATGTATATAATATATTTATATACATTGATGAACAACAACCTGTGAGAGAAACGACAACACAATAAAAATATATATTTTGTAATACATCATTTTTTAATTCTATAAAAAGTAACGTAAAGGCACCTTATTTGTTAACCTCTATTTTGATTTGGAACTCGATTAAGTTTCTTCGTGTCACCTGCGGCGGCGACAAAAAAGACCTACATTGTACGGTTTATCAGACGCCGGCAATCGAACCCGGGACCTCTCAAAATAACAAAAAGCGGTATTTCCAACTTAATAGTCTAACTTGGGCGCGGCGTGAACTAACCCCCAAGAGCGAGGCAAAAAAGCCTGAAAGTTTCGGTGCTTCCAGACGCCGGGAATCGAACCCGGGACCTCTCGCTGTACAGGCGAGCGCTCTTACCACTGAGCTACGTCCGCTTCAATGTAAGGGCTGAATTTAAGCAACGCTTGAATCCGGTGCGATCGATATATGTAGTTCATGAATCCGTAGACTCAAAAGCTATCACCATAGAGTTCATTTTAACATTACAGGGGAACTTTCGTCGTCTTTATCTGATAATTATTGTGTCTATGTTCATTAGTAATACAAACGTTGATTTTTCGTACTGAAATTGCGCAAGGTGGTCAACTGGGCCCGCAGAGCACTGAGCCCACGGGCTAAGTTGACCATTTTTTTTTCTTTAGGGGCGACTCGACCCAAGGGTCAACCCAGCCCGCTTACTTACCGCCTAAGAGACAATTCAGCCCGCGGGCGTAGGGCGTAGGTACTATTCGGTAGGTTAGGGTTATTTTTTTTTTATCGACTGAACCTGTGGGCTGAGCAGGCCCTTATCGGTAAATAGTAGTCGTGTGATTAGTGTGGGTCGAGTCACCTATGAAAAAAAACGGAGTGGGTAACTGAACCTGCGGGCTCAGTGCTCTGCGGGCCCAGTTGACCACCAAGCGTGAAATTGTTATTATTTTTTGTTTTTTTTAGGTATAATCCAAAGTTATGTTTTTAAATGTTGTTTTTAGCAGGAAATGCTTTTAATTTCTGAGGGAATGGGTCAGCTGAAATCACGGTCCACTTACCTACAGACTCTCGCAGGTCCTCTCGGGGCACGGATGCTTCGGGAGGTACCTGCATCGAGTGGCCAGGAGAGAACCCACTACCCGGTGCCATCACTGTGCTTGCACCGAAGACACGGCGCAGCACCTGCTCGAGATGTGCCCGGGGGCTACGGAGGCGCGACAAAGCCTTGTTGCGGTCGTTGGTGGTGACCTCTCCTTGCTGACCCTCCTGTCCAAGATGGTCACTGATGAGAGGTCCTGGGAGGCGGTGGTTGCATTTTGTGACACCGCTCTTCTCGCAAGAGAACAGGCAGAGCGGGCCCGAGAGATGGATCCCCTCTCGCACCCGCTTCGGCGCCAGCGGAGAAGGCGGAGGCGATTCTTCTGAGCCGCCCCGTCCTAACCGCAGGACCTCGTAGATTTTATCGGAACTGGGAGATCCGATTCTTTCCTCCAACAAGGGGAGGTTTACTGACCTCTTCTCCTAGGAGCGAGGCCCCCAAAGGTGACGGTGGCGCGCTCTCGTGCTCCTGAGAGCGCCGCCTCAGGAGGGAGAGGGGATGCTACGCCTTTCCTCTCCCTCCCTGAAGACGTGCTTGCCTCCGAGGGCAAGCAAGCGGCATAGGTGAGCTGTGGTACGTGAGTGCGAAAGCCGGACCCACGGCATCACCTGCTTTACCGCTGACGCAGGAACACAGTGACGGTTTTAGTGGGTATTACCCGCCGCCGATGACTTCTATGGAGGAATGGCGGTTGGGTCGAGCCCCACATACCCCGATGTTTACCCCACACCGGGGATGCGTAAATGCATTTCCTCACTTAATGCTTTTAAATACAGAAAAACTAAGATTTTATGTTAGTTTTGTAATAAACATTGTTTCAGATTTAGAATTATTGTTTTAACTACCTAACTATTCCATGAATGTAAAATACTAATTCAGGCGTAGAATTTATTTAGACGTCGTCTATACTAATATTATAAAGAGGTAACATTTCATCTCGAAAATCCCATGGGAACGGACACAACGCGGGTAAAACCGCGGGGCGCTGCTTGTAATGTACCTATATGGGTATGATTTACCCGGCCACGCCGACCGTGTTTGGTTTCGACACCACAACCACGCCATGTTCATATACCTGAGACATTTTGACATATCTGTCAAAAACGTACGAGATTAAAAATAATTGAGAGTGCTGCTTGATTTCCTACTTTGTAAATAAACTAGGAGCGTCCCGTGGTTTCACGGTGTGGCGTTGTGGTCGTTCCTGTGGGAATTTCGGAATGAAAAATAGCCTAAACCTTCCCGTTGAATGTCGCTATCCATTAGCCAGTACATAAGGCTATAAGTTCAGATGGGCGCGCGGAGCAGTGCGGTAAGAGCACAGAATAATAAGTACAATAAGAGCATTCACAATGACGCGAGGGTGGGCCAAAGCGCGGAGCGCCGAATCGCGCGGTACCATGCGTTCATGTAAACGACACTAGGGGTTTACCGCGATCTAGTACCGCGGTCGCGGTCGAATGTTCCGCGCGGCCATCGGAACTTAGCCTAAATCAAATCCACAAAACTTATTATCGCTCACATCCTGCGAGGTTGTTGACACGACTTTAATATTAAACTGAAATTCATATCTGATAATGAGAAGCAATGTGTACTTCGCTTTTCCGTGTCTGGATGATGATATGGTTGAGGTTTCAATATTGGCACCAGTTGTATAAAAAATTCAGCGCATGACCGGTAGATGGCGTGTATACCAATGGAAACTGGACGCCATTGTATATTCGGTCGAATTTGAATCTGATTTTATTCCTATCCATTTCAATTGTTAAGCAACGTGCAGTTCAGCCTCTACGTCTATGTGAAGTCTAGGCTTTAATTAAGTAGACGCGGAGCGATGCGCGACAAGCGTCCCGTTGTAGTTATGGTGCCGAAATAGTTGTATCATCAGGCATCGTCAGATCACGCATCCACATATCACACGTATACTATATTGCTACGAGTAAGCCCTTTTTTAAAATATATTGTTTAGTTCAATAAAAAGTTAGCCAAAAACCTCCTTTTTTAAGTCGGTGATTGGACGCCTGAGTCAACTTTAGTGAAGATACGGCTTTGTTTGAAAAGGGTAAACTTATTTTATGAATAAAACAACAAATTATCCACATATAAGAAAAATTTATTAATAAAAATACAATAATGCTACCTAATCAGCGGCTTAGTGCCACGTCCTCTACACACATAGGTACTTTCACGTCAGAAGAAAATAATATATAAATTACAATTATATTTTATTTAAATATTCATTATACTTAGAATAAATGTTTATATAATTAGGTAGAGCACGACTGGAGACCAAAACGGCCGTGCCTTCCTTAGTCTAGAAGATTAAATTACGAAAACGAATATACACGTATCTATCATTTATATTTCATTTTGTGAAGATTCATTCAAAAGAAAACATTTTGTAAAAGCTCCAAAAATGTATCTTAAAAATTTGAGGGCAAGTTCCCACTTGTCGGGTCTGGACTGAACTTACGTCGGCGCTGAGCTTGAACTGAGTCCGATCAATCGGTATCCGATCAAAGACGTTCGCTAACCGAAAAGTATGAACGTGCAAAGATTGAACAAAGAGTAACATTAGGGTCTGTAAAGTACTATCCAAAATGAAGGTGTTGTAATTGGCATACAAAATAACATTTACTAAATTTATACCATCCGATACCTAATGTTATATACATTTAAATGGTTCATGATGGAATATCGCTTATAACCGATTATTAACGTTGTGAGTTTAGGAATGTGATCATTAAAATAAGTTTAATAAATTAAAAAACTGTGATGAAACATAAACTGTGACATTAAATAAAATTTTAAAAAAACATCCAATCAAACAGTCGTCCAAAATTCACAAAGAAACTTAACATAATTTAGAAAAATAAAAATGCGACTAAAATGTATCACTTAAAACCTAGACATATGATTCTTAATAACACGTACACAAATATATAAATGAATATGTGTTAAATATTGCTTAAATATTAAAGCTAAATGCAAACAGAAAAAGTAAGTATTCCAAAACGCGGAGGGTCGACTTACACGATGTCACGCAGACTGAACCAAATACGATGATTCGACGATAACATGGCTAGAATACTATACAGACATTGTCCTTACATGTTCACAAACAAAACAAAATTAGATATTTTCTAATTATTAATCGTGAATAATTCTCCATCAAATTAACATTTTACATTATGTGATAAATCATCTGAGATGGTAAATTTTAAGAAAAGGGGATATTATAAAATGCTACTTGATGGATATTTGTTTCATTCAAAGTATCTTTGCTAAATTCAAGTATTTTTTTAAACACGTTTTGTTGGATCCGTAAAGTGGTTGTAAAATAGAGGCTATAATTATATTAATTTTTGCAATTTTACGATCAAATTGATTACAAAACTATCTCTATGAAATTTTAGTAAAATAACTTAATCGAGATAAGTGGCGGGAATGGTTGACGCCTTTGCCCAACAGTAGGGTAACAACAATAGGGCTAATAGTTACAGCAAAAATAACTTTAAATGAGAACCAATATTGCACATTATTAACGTATTGCTGCGGGTTTTTTTCGCGGCAAATAAGGTTGTTTTAGTATTTAAACACACTTACTTTGATTTCTCGACGTTTCGAGTGACGTTAATAATGTGTATTTACTTATTATAAAAGATTATAAGCGATTACCCAAACGACATAACCCAACCTAATTTAGAAGCACTTGGAATGTAAACGTAATGTTTAAATATTGTACAGTCATGGTATGAAAAGGTAATCCTCAGACATTCAGCTTTACCGGTTGATTACGACGAAATACGAAGCAATGTAATTATGCGATCTTCTTTGAAAAACGTCAACGTCTCGATTTATTAACCAATGGCAATTAGTATTATTCGATAGTATAAGTAAAAAACCAGGCATTAACATTAAAATAGTACGTAATGTAACAGCAAAAAGATTTAACGTTGATAAGAAGCTAGCCTCTACTCATAATGTACTAATATGTAGTATCATAATTGTTTTGCTGTATGATCAGTGCTTTGAACCTTAATAAACCTTTTTCTACAAAGACTGTACAATTATCATATATCGCAAAGGTTAAACAACGTGATTTCATTAATGAAATAAATGCAGACCTAAGCCGCTTTCGATTAAAGCATTTTTAGTCGTCCGGCTACGCAGCGCAGTTGTCCTCGCGCTCAGATGTTCTTTTGTTTTTCATACAAAACGAATGTAGCGGATAGTAAACGCTTAATTTGAAAAAGCCCTTAAATGAAACGTCATGTTTAATGAATGTTGATTTTAAAAATGATTTATAAATAAATCGTGCTTCCCAATTCGGAGGGTTTACAATATTGAGACGTATCCGAAACTATTCAAACACGAAGTGCTATAGATAATAAATACCATCTTTTGGATTAATTCAATGAATGCCTCTTGAGTTTATAAAGTGACAGAGTGCATAGAAGTTCGAGATCAAAATGTTATATTTGAAATATTTCACACCAAAAACGCGCGAACGATCAAAACATCGCAAAAGTTCTTGAAAATTTATAAACATCAAAGATCTTATCTTCATCACAATAAGTATTAAATTTGCCTAGTATAAACAATAACGTTAACCAACAGAGTTTTTCAAAATCACTTTTTGTCTAATAACGAGTTTATATCAAAAGTTATCGCAGAGATCTGATTGGTATTTATTTTACATAACAAATTTATTTATTTATTCAACCTCGAGACAGCGCTCCCCTGCGCTCTGCCACGCGAGTGACGTCGCGCGTCATACGTCACGAACCACCAACTACGATGATTCTTAAAACACACAGCCGCAATATTTTATAAGTATATTTAATTTTATATATTTAATTTTACCATACATACAGATACACCAATACGCTAACATATACTGTCGTGATTATTCTAAGTCTACGGGCGTCGTTTTGTCGAAACCTTCTGGTGGGAGATCTCCCGCCTGCTCGGTACGGCAGTGTCACTGCGCGGTTTCTCTAATCTAAACTAACCAGCCAATGTGCAATTACAACTAATATTCGCATAAGCATTTCATTATAAATAATGCTTTACACATCCATACATTTTCTAGAAGATAATATCCAAAATCTATTATAATTCGAATCACATCAATATCATTTATTATTATTACATTAATAATATTATATTTTTCACGTCCTGTTACATTATACCACACACAATATATTTTATATTATAATTTAATATATTTTCATTTAATAAATTAAATAAAATTTGCAAATCAATCAACTGATATTCGATAGAAATGAATTTAACCTAAATATTTAATAACTTTCATTATATATTTTGTTTATTAAGTATGATTACATATTAGTAATTAGTAATGAGCTATATGTCCGAGTTTTTGAACACAGTCTTTCGAGTTGTGTTTTGGAACAAGCTGAAATATATAATCTTCGATACAAATATATAACAATATTATATTGAAAGAAGATACTGAACACATCGCACTACACCGTTAGACTATAAGAGCAGTAATAGTACTCATGTACCCAGTACCAAAACCTTTCTATAAAATATATAATTATGAAGCATAATAAACGAATGAACATAAAATACATATCTCTAATATAATAAATGACAAATATCTATTTAATAATACACAAATTACACTTAAACGTATCTTAACAACTATTACATGGAGAGCTGAATGAATATATTTTATTAATTAGTCTGATATAATATTAATAACACATATAGAATAATATTATTATTATATACTCTGTTAATAAATAATAATATGACATTAGTATTAATACGGCCAATATTTAATACACTACAGATATTAACTTTCATTTATTGTTAATTTCAATGTTAGTTGAAGTGTTTCATTTAACTCCAATTTCATTTGTTTATGATATTTGAAGGTGGCACCGTTCCATAAAAATGTAAGTTTAATGAAAGGTTTCAGTTTATGTAAGTTTATTTAAATGATTTAGGTATATTTATTTAATTTGGAGTCATATTTCATCAGGTTAGTTTTAATCTTTCGCTTCTATCACATGACACATTTTGTTTTAATTCAAAAGGGGACGTTCAAATACATTTCCCCAAGCAATTTACACACAAATACATTAAAACACAGAAATATTTGTGACACGCAATCCGCGTATGAACATTGATGTACAACTAACTATGATACTTAAAAAGTGTACATATTTTATTGCATTTTCTTTTTTTTAAGCACACCGATTATATTTTGCATCGTTAAGCGTTCAGATATGTATTTTTTACCAAATTATCCCATTTTACACAACCAACGTACATACAATTACATGTAATTACGAACAAGTGTTGAGGAGGTATGACATCAGGGATGAAAACAGTAGCAACGAGCTACGCACAGTTCTATACAGAATATACAGAATCTGTCATGAGTGGACCCTTTGGATGGACGTGGCATCCCACTTTAGCAGCGCTTGTTTCCTTTGTGGCTCTCCGACAAGCATCCTTCGATGTGATATCCTCCTCAACACACAAAACCAACTTTCCTGGTACCACCTTACACAAAGACATAAAATACGAATACATGCAAAGATTTAATTCATTTCCATTTATGTTTAATTTAAATTTAATTTCATGAAAATGAAATTTCGCTTTAATGAATCAGTCGATTTTAATTTATGGTTTTTGTTTCAAAAATATTGAAAGTGTTTTCAATGACAAATGATTATTTTAAATTATTTTTTCATATTTGTTTTATAATATATAGAAATATTTTAGTTCAAATGACATCAAACCTTCTTTAATAGATGAATTAGGTTTTATTCAAAACCTATTGTTTCAAAATATTACTATCTCTTTGAAATATTTATAAGATACCAACGTTCAAGACACAATTGGCTTACACAATCAGAAATACCGTACTTTAAATTGAGTAGTAAATAATACTTATAATATTGCGATGTCGAGGTATTATGGTCAAAAATAATTTTGCGTCCATTGTTCAAATGATATTGATCAAATGATACAGCAGAGGATTGAGATTCAGAAATAACATACTAAGCAGAGCATATATTAGTTCCTTTCAATATATTATGGTTTATACTTATTATAACCGCATTAAATCGTTAATGCGATCGCCGAACTAAGAACATCACTAGTTTCAATTCGGTCACCGAATGTCATCTTAAGGCCTACGACTTGATAGTTTTGCCATAAGCGGATTGTGTCCCAGACATGGTATCTCAGAAATCCACTTTCAACATTAGTGCACGATACAAAATTAAGTGTTACCACAAAAATCGTCGCTTTTTATATCGGGAAGACTACAATATTGGCCCCCGGGAGGTATTCATGAACGTGTTAACGACAACCAACCATACACACATCACAATAAAGTTCAAAATAAGCCGTGCACTCAGATGTAATATTAAAATGGCAGTATTCATTAAAGTTATTGATTCCACAGTCGTTGTAATCATGTAAAAGTAAACCCATCGAAAACGATCCGGTAAAAAAATTGCAACATTATGTGAAGAATTACATTTATCTAATTTCTCATTTAAATTACATTGAGCGTTTTTTTTTTCTCAGATTTTTAATACGTCGTGACGTAATTTTTTTATTTCAATTTTCTTCTATTAATGTATAATTAATTAATATTACAGTTAGGGTTAAATTCACTCTCGGTACAGAATCCGTGAGTAGCTCAGTCTGTACCCACCCTAACGGAATAGCGACTGTGTCGGAGCGGCCGCAGTGCCGCGCCGTGCGGGCGCCGCGCGTGGCGCCCGCGTGCGACTGCGGCGCTGCCGTCGCTCCATGAATCAACTTCACCACGTTACACGCATAGCGGATATCCTCCGCCCGACTCGAAACGCCATGTGTGTAATCGCCCCTAAACTCATGTGCAGCACAAAATAAAGCATTTTCCAACTTAAACACTAAGAAATAATGAGTTACACTGCACAGTATAAAAGAAACGGAATGAAAGAGACAGGAATAGCTTAAATTAAATTCAATAAAGTTTATACAAATCTTAATAATAAAACTTCTGTCAATAAAAAATAATAAATTTGTTTCGATGCTACAAATAAACTAACTATTCACGAGAGAAATCACTAAATACAAAATATTCACAACGAATAAGTCTTAAAAATAAACATAGAACAAAACATTTTGTTAATTTAAAACCGTTTCAACAAAATGTTGCCGAGACGTTATTATTTGTAACATCGACGTTATTCAGGTAACGCTACGCACATCCTACTTACTATGCCTAAGAAGATTGTGCTCGGCGTCGGTGGGATTGTCTGCCAACAACCCGCGAATCAACAGATACATTGTCACGCGATTTGAAATGCAGGTGGGCCCCGGGCCGCGTCCGCGCCGCCCGGGCCAGCGCGCGCGCCGCGCGGCGGCTCGCCGCCGCCCGCGCGCCGCACGCGACACATCATGGCACACCACTCGCGCAGCCGCTTTGCGACCACGCTTATATATAAAAAAAACATCTGTACATACACGAAGCTTACAAAAAAATTACACAATAAACAACGGCAAATATACGAACTCTGAATGCAACAAAGAACCGTAACGATAAAGGCCGAAACATTAAAAAGGAGATTTTTAAACGCTTTAGATAAAATAATAATACGAATTAAAGCATTTTTCGTAACGATGACTCGGCTACAGTTGTAGCGGCATTCTTTGGCTTTGTCACGCCCCTGCCCGCTGGTCCGCTGGTTGGACGCGCGTCTACCGCCTAGACCCAACGATTGATCGTGCGACTTACATCTAGTTGTTGGTGAACTTTGTTACAATCACAAGAGTCAATTCTCAATATCTGAAACTTCACTTTTAACTTCAATAAGCATCCTTAAACCAGTTGAACTTTCCGACATTCGAATTACATTTTGAATTTAAAGGGAATAATTCCGTGTCCATGATCAGTGAAACGATAAATCACAACCAGGTTTAACTTTGACATCTTGTGGTTGAGCAACAAGGTTAAATGCGCACGTCGTTGTTGGATCTACTTCTTCCGGCGGTTCCTGACGCGAGGCGGGGGTCGGTACTCGGGCTACGCATGTCGCTTCGCATGCAGCGCGAGGTGGTCGGAGCGCGAGAAGCAGCGGTCGCAGTGGCGGCACCGGAACGGCTTCGCGCCGGTGTGCTTGCGGTAGTGGCGCGTCAATTCGTCTGATCGCGCGAAACGCCACTCGCATCCAACCCACGAGCATTTGTAGGGTTTCTCTCCTGAAAACAGAGGGCATTAGGTTAATACATGATTTGTGTTTTCCGCTGAAACAGGTTTCATTGCGGTTTACAGATATAGATTAAACATTCTGCATCATAAGCTTTTAAATATTTTGAAGGATATTTCATGAAAGTTGTGGTTGCATTTATTACAAATTTAAAGTTATGCTGTTATTTTCAAAATTCATCGAATTTATTTTCTCTATTGACTGATGCCAAAATCCGAGATAGGTTACTTCAATTTAGAAAAAAAAAATATTATTATATATTTATAATGCATAAATATTATGAGTTGGAATTCGGTTATTGGGACCGTTTGTAAGCCCACTTTCCTATAAAGCGAACAGAGCGTGACTTAAATGTCAACTGACTGACTCTGAGTACCACTCGCTCGAGCCAGCCGAAGCAAATTAGCCGGTGACGGAACGACTGAATGAGAACTCTATATTGAGGTCGTTCAAAAAACTTAGAAAGACAAACTAGAAGGAAAAAAGCATTCACTGGTCTACTTCATAAAGTTTACTCCATTGGTTCCTGTTCTGTCTAAGATATGTCGACAGTCACCTTGTCTCCACCAATGGAGCCAAATCTACAAAACCGTTTACAAAAACTTTATTAAGCAACCACTGCATGCGATCAAGATCTACCAAAGGACTATCGGTAGACAAACCTTGCTCATCACTAGTCATTCTAGATGTTTCAATAATCACCTGTATGCGTCCTCTTATGCGCCTTCAGATGCGAGCTCTTGGTGTATACTTTGTCGCAGGCGGGGAACTCGCACCGGTGCACGCGCCGGCGGGGGTCGGCGGCTGGCAGCGGGTGCAGGCGGGGGGGCAGTCGCCGGATCGGCACAGGAGGCGGGTGAGGTGGCTCATCTGGAAATTGGGAGAAAAGACAGTTAGTGAAGGTTAAGTTAAGAGAAAAGTCAGAGGTAACGTGCCCTGTGGTTGAGATAGCTCAACCGATGTGTGTGGACAATGTTTTTGACCCCCGACGCAAAAGAGAGGGTTTATGAGTATGACGTGTGTGTGTGTGTGTGTGTGTGTTTGTCTGTGGTATCGTAGCTATTCAACGGATAGACCGACTTCGATGCTGTTTTTTAAATTTGAAAGCCAGTTTCCTTAGTGGTTCTTAGTTGGGTCAAGTACTTAAAGGTAGAGTAGGGATTGATGTCACTTGAATAACGTAGTAGATATCCATATTTTGTTGGCTTTATGTAGTCATAACAGATTAAATGCTTGAGAACGCTGACTCCACAAATCTCAGTTAAAACAAGGCATTTAAATTTTCAAACGCGAAATAGTCCCAAGATTTGCTGATAGGCATTATCTCCAAACGGCGATCTCATTACTCCGTTGAATTCAACTAAGAACTTTATCTGTTTTAAAATAATAAGCTTATCTTAAATAGAATTTGAAAAACCGTTGGTTTTAGAAGCACGTCACGTAGGGCTAGTTCAAGAGTTGTTGGCTGTTTGTGTGGTGAAGATAAATAAATCCCAACCACGATTACATAATATGACCACTATAATTGTCTTCTTTCTTCCATTTTTGTCTTCTATTAAATTTAAACTGGCAGAGAAAAGGTCAAAGACATTGCCGGTTCTAAATGGATCAAGATCTTAATAGACCAAAGTTAGTATAATATGAAGGCATGGTTTTCTTACTAAGCGTTCATTATGGTGAAGATACTATATATTCATCAAGTAAGTGGACTACAAGTACTTTGAAACATACACAAACAATTAATTTGAGTACATTAGACTAACAGATCTAACAGGATCCACCTTTTGCCAGTTCCCATGAGAATCGGGATAAAAGATTAAGCTTAAAACCTTTCCGTCGAATGGCGCTCCATAGATAAAACAAGCATTTATATCGAGTTTGTAGTTTTCGAGATTAGCGCATGAAAACAAACAAATACACAAACTCTTCCGCATTATTATATGTTTGAGTATAATAAGATTGATTATGACAAGTGCTAAGTGTTTAATAACATTTTCCATATGCAATTCAACATGTCCATTTGATGTCAAACTTTAAAAAGTAACAGCAGATAAATAAGTGTTTTTAAAAACAATCTGTGACTCAAATAAGGAACTGGAATCAATTCATGTAACAATTCAGTTGTTGAACGATTATGATTCAGAAAACAATGTTAATGGAAGTTGCATTGATTTGAGGCATCTATTGTTTGTATTAGAGATGCCACACGGGGCGCTGCGTTGCGCTGTGTAGTTTTTCGACGCGTCAACGCGACGCGCTTTTTTTGCAGCGCAGCGCAGCGCCCGTGTGGCATCTCTCTTAAGAGGAAGTATAATTTCACAGATCACAGTTTATATACCTGCCAGCTCAGTTTTTGAACCAGCATTGAAAGAGCTGGTACCTTAGGAAGCGGAAAAAACTAATTTTGAAGAATTGACAACATAAACAAGGATTTCAATAAAATCATTTCATTTGACTCTGAATAAGAATTCAGAGTCAAATGACACAAAATCATGGTTTATTATGCTTCATAATCAATTTGTCCACAAAACTCGAGATTTTCATTCGTCCACAAATTTACTCAAATTACTCGAGTGCATAAATCTGCCTTAGAAAATGTTTCTCAAAAGCGGTACCACTTACTGCACGTATTAAGGCTACACAAATGGCCGACACCCCTATGCCTTGGCATCCAGTACCAGCAGCGCCAAGTTCCGAGGTTCCTATTTACAAAGCTTCACACAAAGTTCACCCAAGTGACTGTCAAAAGGCTAGATCGAATTATTGCCGGGCGTTGGCGATCTAAGAGCATTGTATATTGTGTAGGACCTCATTTCCGTTTACATCACTCCGATGGAATAGAGGGATTTTCAAGATTTTTTACATTTAACTGAAGCAATGCACAGGAATTAGGTAATTCAATAAACAAACTAACATGGCTCCGTCTGAAAGCTGCTGCAGGTCAATTTAATATTTTGGATATCTGCACGGGTAGCATGACAAGTAGACATACAAATATGTCTACCATCTATGGCGCAAGTTTGACGTCATCGCGATTTTGTCTACAGTAGCTACCGTGACATAGATTTGTCTTGTCGCGTACGTCATTTGTATACAAATGTCTACGCCCTTGAGCATGACGACCATATTATGTCTACGTCAGAGAGAAAACAAGAAACAATAACCACAGACAAAAACGCACTGAAATGAATGAATGGCGAATGAATGAAATAGTGTTGTGACGGTGTTGTGCTTCAACAAATTTATCGGTAATCATGTGTGACCATGTTAAAAATATAATATATTTGTAAAGGGCAATATTTCTATGTCTTCCGTAGCGAAAGTTTTGTATACAGTAGAGATTTTCGCTTCCTGTCATTATGTGCTCGCAACCGCGCCATAACACGTAGACAAGACAAAAGTTTTAACCCTATAGAGATATATGTCTACCAGTGTTCATGCTACCCGTGCTGGAAAATAAATAAAATTCAACAATACAACTACTACAACTACACCAACGTAAAATAAATTAAAAAGGTATTTTGATGCTCGCATGCGTTTGAATGCTGCAAGGCATTCTTCGTGAGTACGGAATCAATGGTATTATTTAATGTAGGTTACTAGGACTTGCCTCTACGCTGTTGTAAGTACCACAGAAAAATGTGAAGCCACTTGAGCAGATTATCAAATCTATCAGGAGTATGAGTACAATGTTTTAATCTAACTTTAATTTCCTAGTCAGTTCATTAAAACCAAAAGAAAGAATTTGACTATTTTCAAATCCGTAATAGTATATACTGGTTTGAGGTGAGACTGCAAAATATAACAACCACTACAATTCTTTTATACTGTGTTACTTTCCAGTCAAGAACTGACTTTTTATCTTGACTAGTAGACTATTTCCTAGTTGTTTTAGTTATAATGCAGAACAGAAAGGTCCTGCACGTTCAAAAATTATGCTTTATATAGCAGCAATTACGATAAAATCAAAAGTGTCCCTACCTAACCGAACGCAAAGCTCCCGTCCGTCGGATGCAAGAAAATAACGTTTGCGTGTTTTAACTCCGTACAGCGACATCTAGTGGAAGTTTTCGTCACGAAAACTAGGGACTGTCCTGGGGGATTTCATCGCAGTATCAAGACTTTATTGCAAAGATTCCAACTAATGTGGCGTTCTAATAAATATATAATGAGTATTATTAATCTTAGTACTATCTTGTAACGCCAATATTACTTAACTTTCAACAAAAAAGCTCGCTCCTGAAACCCATTTATTTTCGGGTTTACAGATATCTAATATATAAAATTCTCGTGTCACGCTGTTTGTAGTTAAAGTACTCCGAAACGGCTTGACTGATTCTCATGAAATTTTGTGTACATATCGGGTAGACCTGAGAATTGGACAACATAAATTTTTGGTCCTCTAAATGTTAAGAGTAATCCACTCTTTAATTTGTATATAGCAAAACAACGTTTGCCGGGGCAGCTTGTAGATAAATAAAACCGTGAAAGGAAGCCATATCGTACTTACAAACAAAAATTAACACGTTAATTAGTACAAAACGAAAGAATAACATTTTAAGTTAACACAAAATAAATGTCATTTCGCCATAAGTATTTTCTAAAATAAAATAAACTAACAGACCAACCGCTATCTATGTAACAATAAAGTTAAGCATTTATATTATGTCCACGGTTGGTTGTGACATATGCAAGCACGCTACACACACATATCAGTCAAATTGCATCTCAATACTCTACTTTGCTCGAGGCGGCAATAGAACACGATACACTTGTCTGTTCTCCAATACTCTGACTTAACACTTCAATAACAAACGGTGCACATAGGGTTACAAAACCGGCATCACTTGACCGTTGACAGCTGTCTGCAAGTTTATTAGGTCTGAGGGTGTTTGTACCAAACTTCCTAGTATTACGCCACAAGGCACAGCAGGTCGGTCAACTTGAAATGTGAGATAGGATCGTATACTTTACTGAGAGCCTCTTTGTTGGCAAGTTCCCTAGAAAATGACGCATTTAGTTACCGCTCCATTGAGCGAGGCCTTTCAATGTTGTGGCTTCCACGACTGATGCACCGTTTGATTCTTACGTTATATTGTATTAAAATGTTTTTATTGGTATGGGAACGTTTGTTTCAATCAATTATTTTGATGGATTGCTGAAAATAGGTAGCAGCATTTTCTATTTCATTTTCTACATAAGGAAAATTATTACAATAATATTAACTGCAAAATGCCATAAAAATAGCAATATTCCACACCTACTGAAGGTATACTAAAACTTACACAGTTTTTAAAGGAAAATCCAGAGTTAAAATGCCTAAATGGAAAATACATTCGCTGGAGCAAAGGCTGACCAAGATTACATCATCAAAAATCACAGGTTTTTTACAAGTCATAGAAACTTCCTTAAATAAGTCCTAGCATAGTGAATTGTCCCACAAACCAAATTTTGTGACAAAAGTGCCACACTTTCTGCTCAGTCTGACACTAAATGGTCTTTAAGATATGTACAAAGTTGGACTTCATATAAGGTGAATTAGGGTAAACTATCTTTTTTCGTACATATTTTTTGCAGTTGGGTCCCAATGCTCTACGATATTAGGACACGATGTCAATAGCTACCAGAGTGATTTGATTTGTGCAACAAAAATGGGTAGTGAAACTTGTAAATATTGTACAATCAAGGCATATATTCTGCAACTGCCATACATTTCAGTAGCGGCGCCACTAATGTGTCCTAATGAAATAAGGCCTTAAAAACTCTCTGCCTGTATTTTAATGTACGAGTATTCTGTTTTCGATCGTTTAACCTTTCCATACTCGACTGAACATGGACTAAGCAGAAAAAAAGCAAGTCACCTTTGGGTTCATCTGAATCACTGACTGGTTCACACTTGACTGCCACCGCGAAGATCCTGGGGGGCGATGCCGGGGAGGGGGGTGACGGGGGCGACGGCGGCGAGGGAGGCGAGGAGCTGGCGGACCTGTCCCACTCCTCCTCATCATCCTGCTGTTTGATGCCACGAGGCTCTTCCCGGAGATACCGCTCCATCTCGTAACATGTCTGAAACACGACAGTCGAAGGGTTATACATTTTAATTTAACTAGTAACATTTTTAGATAACTAATTATATTTGATTGTGTTTGATGATCTTGGCCTGGACTGGCCTAGTCCAGAACAGGAGGAGGAGACATATAATATACAAGTATACAGTAACGGCTCAGGTTTGAGTCCCCCAACCGTAGTAAGCAAGGGTGGTCATTATGCCTTAACCTCAACAGAGTGATATCATCAGTGAGATGAGAGGCTTTTGCCAGGCAGCGGAACATAACAATACTTTTCTTATATTCCTTTTGAAAGTAATATAACTGCTTCAAAAATAGCTTAACGCTTAAGTTTAACACAACACATTTAAGAGGATAAGTTAAATTGTAACGGATGATGTCAGAACGTAACGAATATTGGCCAAAAAATAAATGATGAGATAAATGATGAATGAATGTCATTCGTGGTAATTAATTATTTTTGTGTGCCATTTTCAAGCAAAAAACTTCTTTGTTCGAGAGATATTTGAGAACCATTTGGGAAGTTGGGTGAGTGTATTTATTTATTTAAAACTAGCATCTTATTTGGACAACTCAAAACTGCATTATCTCATTCCTGTGTATCTTTGAGTTTTTTTGCGTAACTTCACTGGCTCGCTGCTGGGCAAAGGTCTCCCCCAATTCTTTCCATGTATAATTTACTAGTGCGTAGTAACTCCTTTGAGCGCTAGATAAAATTATTCAGCGGACCACCTTTCAGCTCCGCGCAAAAACCGGTCAAGGCATTTGACTCACGTACGGTGAGTCACTGTTGCCTCGTTATGCCATCTTTATCTATACTAATAACATTATAAACAGGTAATATTTATAGTCACACTTAGCTAGAAGATAATCTTCCTAACTATATCATAACACAAAGATCTACTAGATTTTATCTAGATGGTATCTACTTTTTAAGAGAATTTAAAGAAAATCTAACTAATATTATAGATGCGAAAGATTGTGAGGATGGATGTATTTATTTTTGGTACTCTTTCACAAATAAACTACTAGACGGATGTCGATGAAACATTACAGTAATGTAGGTTATATATCAGAATAACACATGGGATACATTTTATCCCAAAATTCCCGAACGAGTACACCGCGGGGTGCAGCCAGTAAATAATAAAAAAATAATAGGTATATTCATATAATTAGTATGTGGTAAAAATATTTTAGTATTTGACATCAGATTGCACGTCATTATGTCTAAAGTACATTTTCACACAAACAAAGAATTTTTTGATAATAATAATACCTTTTGCTTAGTTTATACACGTGAGTATGACTTGTAGACCAGGGCCGAAGCCTTTAAAAATGGTAAAAAACGAAAAAAAATTACAGTAGGATGAAACCCATTGGAAAAGGAGGGAAATATGATCAAAATGAAAGGAAAAATAAATTACAGACGATCCGAGTTCGGGAAGTGGGAGGGGGTGAGTTTTTAAGGGTAAAAAATGGTTTATCTTGATTTCCGGCAAAACTACAAGTCCTATAGAAAAAAGTTAAATGGTAAAGTTGTAGGTAATAAAAAGATCTACAACTTTTGTATTTGCAATTTTTTCACATAACCTCAAAATTTAGGTGAAAAATTCAAAAAACCAAGTTTTTGGTTTTTTATTTATATCTTTTTCAAAAAATAATTTTTTTCTACGAAATTTGGTGAAAACTTACCTTATTATGTCCCAAATACACTGTAATTTATTTGATTAAAAATATTTATTTTTTCGCCTTATTTTAACTTAATATCAAAAAATCACCCTAATTTTCAATTGAAAATTCTGACGTCAAAATATCAGCTTTTTTCAAAAAATTGGTATGTTTTCTGTTCCTTAGAATCTTTACTTTCCGATGATGAAAAAATATATATATGTTACTGTAGTAAATCTTCTCAGAAAATGCAAAAAACTCGAATACGATTATTTTATTAAAAAGTTGATTTATTTAATGCTAATTACATTTATGTCATAGAAAATCTCATTACATATAAATATAAATGTAAATCGTACTATTAAATGTAGATATAGTCCAGTCATTATAGTAAGTTCACCTCGGAATTCGAGATACCCAGCTGTAAGTCTGTAAATACTTGTATATTGACACCCTAAAAGTTGTATCATAACCTACATAATATGGTAGGGTGTACGCAACTATTAAATTTCAAGGTCAAAGGTCACAAAAATCGGTTTCCGCTTTTTTGTAAATATCTCATTTCCTATGGGTTTTTTGCTATTTGTATTTATTGTCAATATTGTAGAATACAAAATTGTCTACAAATTTTGTTCAAAATTTTTTTTCATACGGAGAACCGTTGAGATATTTACAAAAAAGCATAAACCGATTTTTGTGACCTTTCACCTTGAAATTTAATAGTTGCGTACACCCTACCATATTATGTAGGTTATGATACAACTTTTAGGGTGTCAATATACAAGTATTTACAGACTTACAGCTGGGTATCTCGAATTCCGAGGTGAACTTACTATAATGACTGGACTATATCTACATTTAATAGTACGATTTACATTTATATTTATATGTAATGAGATTTTCTATGACATAAATGTAATTAGCATTAAATAAATCAACTTTTTAATAAAATAATCGTATTCGAGTTTTTTGCATTTTCTGAGAAGATTTACTACAGTAACATATATATATTTTTTCATCATCGGAAAGTAAAGATTCTAAGGAACAGAAAACATACCAATTTTTTGAAAAAAGCTGATATTTTGACGTCAGAATTTTCAATTGAAAATTAGGGTGATTTTTTGATATTAAGTTAAAATAAGGCGAAAAAATAAATATTTTTAATCAAATAAATTACAGTGTATTTGGGACATAATAAGGTAAGTTTTCACCAAATTTCGTAGAAAAAAATTTTTTTTTGAAAAAGATATAAATAAAAAACCAAAAACTTGGTTTTTTGAATTTTTCACCTAAATTTTGAGGTTATGTGAAAAAATTGCAAATACAAAAGTTGTAGATCTTTTTATTACCTACAACTTTGCCATTTAACTTTTTTCTATAGGACTTGTAGTTTTGCCGGAAATCAAGATAAACCATTTTTACCCTTAAAAACTCACCCCCTCCCACTTCCCGAACTCGGATCGTCTGTAATTTATTTTTCCTTTCATTTTGATCATATTTCCTTCCTTTTCCAATGGGTTTCATCCTACTGTAATTTTTTTTCGTTTCAAAACTTATCGACCCTGGTCTATTGGTCGAAGGAAATGATTGTTTTAACAGTTAGGGGTCTTTGTAAGGGTTATTCCCCTTCTACAATGCCCCTTTGGTCAAGCACGCAATGTTGTAACTGACTGTCCATTGTTAAAATACAAGGAAGAAATTAAGCATTAGTCAAACATATTTAGAAGTAATTGTAGTGCAGTAATGACACTTTTGATTCTTTTTTGTTATTTTTTAGGTATCAACGAAGATAAAAACACTTTAAAGAAGATTAAGGTGTTAAGCGTAAACACTTCTGTGATCTCCCGACATTATTACTAGAACTAGACAAGTGCAATGCGGGCAAAACCGTGGTTTACAGGAACCGTGGGCAAAGAAAACTGTGTTATGTATTTATTAAACAACACCTTCGTCTTCGTCTTCTATTACCACGGTCCCTGAAAAAGAGGCAGAACGTCAGATAAAACACTATAGTGACGTAATGAAGCCGAAGCGTTTTTTTTTGTTTCTTTGAACGTGCTAATCTCAGAAACTACCAAATCGATACGATTAGTTATCTTTGTAAGGCCCATCGCAGACGACAGACTATCCGTGACGCACTTTTTAGTCTGTGAAAATAGAACCTATGTAATTATATGCAGTAACGCACACGACGCACAAAAATCCGCGACAATCCGCGACCGAATTTTTGTGCGCCGCAGACTCGATCGCACAAAAAGTCTGTCGTCTGCGATGGGCCTAATGAATTGAAAGTTATAGGCCCATCGCAGACGACAGACTTTTTGTGCGATCGAGTCTGCGGCGCACAAAAATTCGGTCACGGATTGTCGCGGATTTTTGCGCGTCGTGTGCGTTACTGCATATAATTACATAGGTTCTATTTTCACAGACTAAAAAGTGCGTCACGGATAGTCTGTCGTCTGCGATGGGCCATAGGCTACTTTTCATCCGTAAACGAAGTTAAAATTCAAAATAAGTAAAGTTCCCTTAAACCTAAGAAAAGCCTACTAATATTACTACTACTTAATAAATGCGAAAGTTTGTGACGATGGATGTTTGTTGCTCTTTAACGAAAAAACTACGGAACGGATTAGGATGAAACTTTACAGTAACATAGGTTACACATCAGAATAACACATAGAATACATTTTATCCCGATGTTCCCGCGGGAACGGGTACAGCGCGGGTAACACCGCGGGGCGCGGCTAGTTGAAAATGTTGGGCAAAGCTTGTCTCAAACTTAGCTTGACACTAAATTTTACGATTGAAATTAAACGATGCTCCAGCCAACTAACTAGTTGTAGAGTCCATGAGCTTGACCTAAGCTATTTTTGGTCATTCGTTGATTAGAATATAAACTAAATTTATCTATAATATTCTAACGTCCTAGTTCAGTTATGTCTCAATCTTTATTCATCGTTCACTTTCATACTTTCCGCAGACTTTTAAAATTATTTTTATACAAGTAGTTACAGTTCACTGAAGCTTTTATTACTTTGCAGGTTTTATAAATACGTTTAGTAAAAGAGGTAAGTCTTTAAAAGGCTTTTAGTAAGGTCTGCTTTCAGAAATAGACTTACAGACACCTCGTTACATTTTATTTTATAGAAAAGTTGCAAATTTAAAATTGAATACATTATTTATTGAGGAGTAGCGTGAAGCGTTCTTAGGTTTCATAGGAAGTTTCTTTCTATTAACTGGTGGTTTCGGGAACAAAAGTAGCATAATTATAACCTTTTTCTTCTTCTGTAGCTTCCATTTACCAATATTTTATTCACCAAAATATACAATTCATCTACCCGAATAAATAGTCTTAAAGATCAACACTTTCAAACAACAGAACATTATTTGTCAAAAAAATCAGTTATTTGAAAATGAAATCTTTCCTATTAATTAAAGTCTCACGTAACATTAGCACTATTTTCAACCCAAAGGGTGAATGCACTCCCTCAAGGTCGGTAAGGTACAGGCACAGGGCTCGAAGGCTCACGAGTAACGGGAAGTCGCTAGTGATGTGCTTTATAAACGTTATTACTATTCGTAACTGTTACTTTTATGTTTAACGAATCGATCACAATATGAATTTGATTTTCATTTTTGGCGACTAAATAGATTTTAAATATTTTTATTCAAAATATTTATAGTAAATTGAAATATGGATAGACTTAGTACTTATACCTATAGTGTGCCAATTACTCACGTTGTACTATTAATTTAAAGACATTTCTTCAAAATGTTTTATTTAAATCTAACTTCTAGTTTCAGAGTTCAGCGCAAACAAACAAACATAAACAAACTTAAACAAGCTCTTTCATTATAAATATAGGCTTTTATCATCCTATCATTAATGATATATTAAAATTTCCATACACAAGTTCATTGTTTGCTTGACAATATTACTTTATAGGTCCCCATACCAAAAGGCTTCCTATCATTCACAGCGCTCACATTAATATAAATGAATGTACCCACAATATAAATCCTTCGGAAATATAACGGTTTAGTAAAAATAAATAACAATAAAAAATAAAACTGTCATTAGGACATCTCTACTTGCAAACCATTCCCAGTAACTCTTAAACAGATGTGCATAAGGTTGAGTATTGAATAACGGTTTAAAAATAAACTTTAAAGTAGTGAATGAGTCATCGGATAATGGTTACGATATACGATTTGTAGCGTTTAATAAATTGTAATAGCGATGCTTGTCTTGTTTACTTATTCAATTTCTATATTTTTAGTTTTAAGGGTGAGTTTCCATATAGGTGGAGCGGAGCGGTACGGAGCCGGAATCACCAAACACAGCGCATTTATATTTTAATATTGTTTATACCTAGCTGTCAAAATTTATTCTTACGTCAAAATTATCTCTGGAAATACCAATCAAATTTGAGGAAAAAATCTTTGATATATTTTTATCGTATAGATGGATACATTCTAGATAAAAGATTGAGGCTACTTTTCGTCCAGAAATTCTTAATATATATTGCGGGTGATACCGCGGGGCTCGGCCGGGGACATTATCACCATGTCCAAGTAACATGTTGAACAATGTTCATTATGTGATTAAAGTATTATGTATAATAAAATAATAGTATAATGAACAGAGTGGTTTTGTTTCAAGTGATAGTATGTAACATTTTTGAACACCAACCACTGTAATTTAATTACAATGTATTATTATCAATGATATTTTTGTTTAAAGGGATGCATTATATAAATAATAACATAAAGCAACATAAAAACGGTCGTGCGTATATTAATTATTATTTTTATATGACATTTAAAGGGACACATTACATTACGGTTTTCTTGCTTATTTGAACGTGCTAATCTCAGAAAATACCAATCCGATTTGAATAATTCTTGCTGTTATAGATAGCCACATTCAACGGGAAGGTCATAAGCTTATTATCATCTTAAAACTTCCACGGGAATGGGCACAATGCCAAACCAAAAACAATTGCAAAACCGCATGGCCCTGTTAGTATAGTGCGTAGACAGAAGAGTATAATGCACACAGGTATAAAAAACAAACAATACTCCTGTATGAAAAACTATCGTGACGATTTATTTAGTATCAAAACAAACCACAAAGAGCACGGGACCGTTCCACTGCGCAAATAAGTTTCAAAAAAAGTTGAAATCTCCACGGAATGTTGATACTGAGTCACTTTTGAAACAACTTCCCAAGAAGGACACACAGGCTCGGGCGGGTCATGCAAATGTTATATTTCGCAATGTTTTTGTTGAATTCAAAATCATTTTATAAAGTTTCACACGTATTTGTGTTTATGATACTTGTATTTGTGTGTTGTGAGCTAATTTGAGCACCTGGATGTAAATTATGTATTAATTACCACTTAATTATATCATTATGCTCAATTTGATATAATTAGTCGTCAATCAGGATACCAACATCGCTTTGTTATGAATTTGATAATACGAGTATACTCGTATAGGTAGCATACGTAGACTACTATTACTAATTATGTACACTCTAGTTTTTTTGGATTGGCACAAAATGTGAACCAATGTCGTAAATTTTCCAGCCGAAGACGATTGCTCCTGAAGAGGAAAAAGGTTTAGTAATTTTATTTCATTCTTACCCTTTCTCTAAACCTTTTTCCTCTTCAGAAGCAATCGTCTTCGGCTGGAAAATTGACGACATTTAACATAGATTATAGGTATGTACGAGTATTGCTTCGGGACTGAGTAGAACGAGAATTTCACCTTCGGACGATGGTAGTTTATCTATGAATTGCTTAAGATTCATGAAAGTAAAGTATAGGCCCGTAATGTCTCACTGTCGAAGTCCTCTTGTCTCACAGAAGATATCAGTACTGTGAGGAGGCTTGCGATTCATAAACATCAGTTTTTTAAAGACTCATTATATATTTTTATCATTCTTATTGAATATCTTTATATTTAACTAGCACGCTCCGAGGGTTTTGAGTAACGAAGTCTCAGTAATAGGGTACCGTTTTTACCCTTTGGGTACGGAACCCTAAAAATATCTAAGCCAAAAACAGAAAACCTATACTTCCACGAAACTAAATAAAATTTAAACATACTTTTAAATAATTTAACAACATGTAATGGTCACTGCAAACGAACGTTTAACAAAGGATGTTTACTCAAGATTGTGGACTATCCGGATTGTGTAGCGGTGTAGCGTAGTGGAACAGTTTTTGTCGCTCCTTACGTTGAATCCGTTGGAACTGTGCTAGCCAGCCTGTCTGCCTTTCAATTAAGTATTACTAAGCTAGCTTAACAATATGTATCCATACTAATATTATAAAAAGGTAATATTCGTAAGTTTGTTTCTATGTATTTATTTTGTAATAGATAGCTATATTCAACGGGAAGGTTATAGACTATTTTTCATTCTGAGATTCCCACAGGACACAACGCGGGGCGCTGCTAATCATAAATACAATACTTACTGACGTGACGTGACGTGTTTTAAATCTACCCTTAACTAATTAAGATAATTTTTCATACACGTAATGTACAAATCACTAGTATCTACTAAAGCAACATTTAACGTCTGTTAGTAATGGCGTTAACTATAAGTCACTAATACTTTATGTACTAAAGTCTGTCTGTCTCAATTTTTTCAGACTTTAATCAATCTACTATAATAAAATTTTAAAAATAAGTCGGGTTTTCCTTCCTGACGCACGAACCGATTTCCACGGGTTTGCATTCGTTGGAAAGGTCTCGGGCTCAAAGAAAGAAATAGCAAAGAAAATTCAGGAAAAATTTCAACGGAAAAGCGGGAAAATATTTTTTCACAACAGAAAAGCGGGAAAATCTTTTTTCACATACAGCGCCATCTCTGATACATAGCATGTACTACAAACCAATTTTTTATTTTTTAACGAAATGTTACTTAAAACGAAGTTCGCCGGGTCTGCTAGTTTATTTTATAATTACTTAAAATAAAATTAATCTTCATTTGTTTTCGAAGGATTTAAAAGGTTAACTAAATAGGCCGAATTTCCTACCAACGACAATCTATTTTTTAAGTTATAGTTACGAATGATAGATTGAAACTATTATTTTTTCCTCTACAGAAGGATTGCATCTTTAGTTAAACACTCTATTTCCCTCGGTGAAGCGCAACCATCAGACGCACCCCTCAAACTCAAACACCCTCTTTTCGATTGGCGTTAAAAAATGCACCAAGAAAGTAGTAACCCATTAAAAACTTCGTGTAATGCCTTGAAATGCTGGATTATGAAACTTGGTAAACGGGTTCACGGAGCTTAGCGGTAATCCGGTGTCGGCCTTCCAGTACGGCCACCGGAAAGAGAATAATCCTCGCAAATATTTCATACGAAGGAATTCTTTCACATAAAGCGTTTTCAGTCGTCCAGTTCCGTGCGTTTTGTACGAAAAACAAAAGAACATCCGTGCGCGCGCACTGCAGAGTATAGCCGGACGACTAAGTATTAGCCTGTAATGTCCCACTGCTGGGCAAAGGCCTCTCTTCTCACTGAAGGTATCAGTACAGTAAGGAGGATAAGGCATAATCACCACGCTTGCTAAATGCAGGTTGGTGATCTCAAACCCGAGCCATGTTTGAAAAGTAGGAAACATGTATTCACTCGACCTGGGAATTGAACCCGGGGTCTCAGTCTTGGCAGACGAGCGCACATACCACTAGACCACCGAGGCGACTAAAACGTTAAATTGAAAGAGGCTTAAGAACGTACTATGTGTCTATGTATACGTCTTCTTCGAAATTTGAAACTATGGGAAAATGAATTCTATTAAGATTCTTCTCAAATTTTTGGCCGATTGTAACAACCGGGACCGACTGCTTTACGTACACTCCGAAGCACGGTAGCGCTCAGATACAAATGCCACTATCGGTAACCTATCCCAATAGGGGCCGAGATGCAAATTGCCTTACAATTGCAATGAACTAATATCGCTTAGTCAAATTACGCCATGAGCGCTACATGGCATAGCTCTAGTAGATAGTTGGCCTCCCATAGGCTTCCTAAACCCTTGACAGTTTACATAGCTTTAACCTGACTATGTAAACTAATTTATTAATATTCCATTGTTTCACTCGTGTAAGCATCACAATTATTCACAACAGTACGTTAGTTCCATTTTTATTATAATTCTATTTGTAGAAACAGACAGCCGACTGGCCCCGATAATCGGAAGTGGACTAAACAAAATGTAGTTCGATTCGTGATGTGGTCGTAAATATATTATCACTTATCAGTTAGAGACGACACGGGTGAATATACTACTACAAACAGAATATTTTTATCTAATTCTTTTGAGAAGAATTATTCTAAAAATTTATGTATTTATAATGGAAATGTAAATAAGAAAATAAATATAGAGAAAAAATAATATGCTAATGGAGTTTTCAAATACATTATATCATGTTATAGAAGATCAAAGTTTAGTAATGGGGTAAAGATAGCAGATAAAAATAGTAAAAGCACTTAATATTTTTTGCTCAGCGAATTTGAATTTTGAAAAATCGTCCTTTCTGGTAAACAATTGTATGTAAACCATACATCAACCAATTATCTTAGATTTTACCTTAGAAATAGAATGCTGTGAAAGGATCTGGCGTGTTATTAACAGATTTGAATTCATAGTAATATTCATTTTTGTCATTTTTCTTGTAAATAAATGTCATATTGATATCATAGATAAAAATCTGTTATTTATATTAGTTTATGGAGTACGTACTGACTTTACCATGCAGCAGGACATTCATTACGGCCTGTTGCATTACCTGCCGGTATTTAATTACCCCTGATCCAACAATCAACAAACAATGACTGAATAACTCTTGCAAACAGTAATTCAGTGCAAAAACGATATTGAAGGTTACTGCATCGACCTTGGAACTATGCAACACCAGACAAGACAAAAACTTCACTCATGACATCATCATACAATACATTACAATGAGAAAAACGAACAATTCCATATATTTATTATTAACTAGCTGTGCCTCGTAACTTTACTAGTGTTTAGAATATAGGGATTAGAGAGATTAGATTAGGGATTAGCCTTTATCTTGAATGTAGGTATCTAATAATTATTCGACAAGGATTGGTAGTTAAACAAAAAAACTGTAACTTAGTTATATAAGTAATAGTATAGACAAAACATGACTGTACCACGTTAAACATAAATACACTACGGTCACGGGATTAACTGTAAACGTTTTAATAAACGTTATATTTTTAACAGTCACAATACCGTATCATATATTTGAGAGCAGATGGTGTAAGTTTTATTTAAAGTAACTAGCTGTGCCCTGTGGCTTCACCCACTGTTACCTTTCCCTGGACTACGAGAAACATTTCAAAACTAAAATCATCTAAATTGACCCAGCCGTCCTCTAGTTTTAGCGAGACAAACGATTGAAATAAAACAAAACATTACAAAAATACATAGGAACTACGTAAAAAAAATACATTTTCAAACAAACTCGCTCATGATTAATCACCAAGGTTGCCGTTCGCTTTTGCATACAATCGCTGTGATATCATTACTTAGCAATGTGAACACAATTTTTATATATTCGTGTCTCTTATACGGCACATAACACGGGCATACGTAATACAATTGTCTGTCACATCTAAATGACATAAACAGATAAAAGTAAGTAAGTAGGATGTTTTCCTTGTATTGTTCAGAAGTATAAGGTAAATGTGTGATTAAACATAAGCATTTAGCCGTCGCCCGCCGTTGTCACCACTTAACTCATCACCCAGGGATAAACTCGTACTGAGATTGAAAAGTAGGACAAGATGTCAAATCATTATTTAGAATAACTCACATTATTTCAATATTACTAGGTCACTAAAAATTCAAAGATGGAACATGATTTGATATTCTAGAACAATATTTGAATTGTGTTATTTGTTATTTCTAACATTTAGGCCAACTTGGCGGTAGCGACCTCAAATCTCCAAATCCGAATACAAATCCTTTTGGTAAACGTTGTCATTTCAATTTGACATAATGCGTACTCGTATAATGTACTTCGAATTATTGCGTGACAAAATCACGTGACTACCGCATAGTATATTATTATATCCATATATTATGAAGATATGATTTATAATAACAACTATAATGAGTCGATGGCACTCAAAGCCACAGTTATACAATGACTCACTCATTCATAGAAAAAACCGTGACTCAATAATTATGAAGTTATTTCTAAATCAATAGTGAGTAAATAAACAAACTCTACCACTTCCGTCCACAATAACTGATAAGCTAATAAAGTTAAGATTTTTATCTAATTTGGAACGGATAGTCATATGCTCTACGACAAAAAAAGGCCCAATCTACACGTTAAAAAGTAAGAAAGTAAACTCGAGTAGGTCAGCCTACCCTGGTGTCGCAGTTTTAAAACCGCCTAAAGGCCTCCGACACGGTCTAATGATACTATGGATAGAACTCATGCCTAAACAGAGTTCCACCAAATAATGAGCAAATTATTTGATTATTTTAACGAGCAACATTTTTTTAATGAATTTCTTACATTACTGACAATTATTCGTCAAAATTGTATGGTATTAAGTATAGCTTAATTTTCGTTCCGTTTGAGTGTTCAGGCACTAATTTTCACACTGACTTTGTACCGTTTTTTGAATTATATATTCTCAGAAAAACCACAAAACAAAGTGAGGCATAGTAACTATTTACGTAAAATCTTTCTGGGAATCGGATTTTGAAAGGAGTATGGGCAACAATTAATTAGTAAACATCAGGTATAACACATTAAAGTGTATAATAGTGGGTTTGTTTTGTAGCGGTGGCAGGAAACGGACACCGGGAGAATGAAGAGGTCGGCTTTGATACCGAGGCATGCGCGTACGCACAGTGGACGGTAACCACGATCCTGTGGAGTTGAGGATATGTTTTACTTTTCAAATATGGCTCGGGTTTGAGATTGCCAACTTACAGTAGGCAAGAGGGCTGTGGTGATTATGACTTATCCTCTTCCCTATATTGATATCTTCAAAGAGAAGAGAGGTCGTTGTCCAGCAGCGGGGTGTAGGATGCAGCGAGATGCAATAATATTATTAGTGATAATTTATACTGTGTCGATTTTTGTTGCTATTAAGTTGTACAGATGAAAGCCCTGTATGTGTCGTATAGTACACAAATCAAATCGACTTGTATCACAAAGTACATAATTAATAAACATCGCAATTGCTATTAAATAATTTAAAAAGCGTAGCATCTTTCGCAATAAAGCACGAACCACAATAAAAAAAATCATTTTTAAATTCGCATTGCATTTTATAAAGACATAAACGTTTTCGTTTAAAAAATGGACCTGTAAAGGAAAAGTACAGAGAAACTTAGCGCGTAAACAAAAGTATGACAGACAAAACTGTATTCAAATAATGAGCACAAAGGGACTTACATTAAAATAACAAGCAAACAAGTTTCAATTAAATCGTAACAAAAGTTATAGCGACAAATTTACGAAAAATTAACGTCAGTTAGAAATGCAAGTGCAGTTATACAAAAAAAAAGAGTTGTTTCAGAGAAAATTGTCTCTCAATATCACACGGTGGGGTTACCCTACTACACCGGTGCGCATGAGTGACTTTCACAACCGCCTTTCTCAGTTTCTCGAGTATTTCCATGCTGGGAATAAAAACTGTGTGAATTGAAACATCCCATTGCGAAGTGTGACGTACTTACGTACCTACTCACTAGGTTACCGGAGCAAAGTGAAAAATGATTACGTCATAGCGTCACCATATTTTTATTCACAGTAAGTGTGTGCTATATCTTTCGTTCCGTGACAATCCTGTGTTTTGTTTCGTATTTAACGAACCGTAGTGTTGTGCACATTCCTTTCTACTTATTTTTATACGGCGTTGTTCGGGCTCGTTGTTTTACGTCAAATGTTGTTAATTATTTAAGTAACGTTTTGTTAAGTAGTTAATTAGATGTTTCTTTTCTTTATGTCTGTTTAATTACTGTTTTTTTGTTCTTTAAATGTAAATGCTATTAAATGACTAATACATCGTTCACCTTTAGACAAGTGGCTCTCGTTACGCATTCTATTTCTTCAAAGATATGTGTCATGGCCTTATGACGTGACATTGCCATATTTTTGACAGCAAAGAACCAAGACAACTTAAACTAGTATTCTGAGTCAGGCCATAGAGCGTAGCCGCAAGCGTTTCTCGATAACAAGTCTGCTGTAGCGACACTATACGACCCCATACTATCACACGCTTGCGAACCGCTTGCGGTTGCGGGCTGCATCTCAACTCGAAATGCTACCTTAATAAACGAGAGTGATAATTATTATCCCAATGGGTGCGATTACGATAGATAAATAATTAATGTGAGATACATTAATTATTTATTTATCGTAATCGCACCCGTATTCTGATTCAATTTAAATTTAAGTTTATATTTGTTGGTGATGCTCGATTAATATAATTATTACAGTCAATTTATTCCATACAATGGAACTCGGACGATGGAAACATTTCAAGCTAATTAAGTATGAAGCTTTATTCACTAAATGGTCTCACTGTCCTATAATAAATTAATAAATATTTTATTAAAATTACTTTAACAAACGTTAAAGTGACAGAAGGTAGGTTATCCTATGGCTTTACGACAAAAAAATTGGGTTGTTGGCACCTGTCATAAATGTTCAATTTTCATACAATCAATGTATTCATACAAGAGTTCATTTCTAAAACCTAAAAGACAAGACAATTTCTTGTGTAAAAGATGAATATTAAGTGATTTCATCTCAAATCTGTTTACTACGTAAATACGTTTTAGCAACAAAAGATCACTATTAAAAACGGATGTTACTCATATTTTAGACGCTAAATTAAATCAGATTGCTTTGCACAAGCATCGTCTCCGTCCTAAATATTTTTCCTTCCATATAGAAGTACTTGTCTTTGGTTAAAAAACTGACGCATATAAAGTTCAGCTTATAAGTCTTCTAAGAATAAATAAATCCAAATTGTAAGTAGGTTAGTAAGTAAGTATTAGCCTGTAATATCCCACTGCTGGGCAAAAGCCTCACATCTCACTGAAGATATCAGTACAGTGAGGAGGAATTGTAGAATGTACAAACAATTTTGTTTCAATTGAAAAACATTTACGAGTTAAAATATGTTATTTTTTGTGCGTTAAAAATATTATTTCTCTATAAATGTAAATTCATTAAATCATTAAGTATATCGTTCTTACGCGAAGTTCGCTGCGGGCGGTGATCTCTTCAATGAACGATGATATTAAGTGCTTTAATTGCCATTTATTGGAAATCCTTTACGCAAATTTTAATGGTATGAGAAATTGGTATATCCATTTATTTTATAAAGTATTTATAATGAAGTTGGATGTAGTTATACTATTTGAAAGATTATTCATAATTTTAAGGAAACTATACTATCGGTATGTACTTCGAAGGGTACGTTCGATTATCGGTCCCGGTTGTTTCAGTCGTGAAACTATATCCGTGGTTTTAGGCTGTCTCAAATCACTGACGCTAAGGCTACTGACTTAGTTCAACATGGTTACTTATTGCTTTGGAAATATCCAGATTTATCTTGCCTAGACATAGACAGATAGAAAATATCTCAGAGAGAAGATCAAGTTTTGAAATTATATAAATAAATAGCTGCGCCCCGCGGTTTCACCCGCTTTGTACCCGTTCCCGCGGGAGTTTCGGGATGAAAAATAGATGTTGTCCAATTCTCAGGCTTACCCCATATGTACACAAAATTTCATGAGAATCGGTCGAGCCGTTTCAGAGGAGTTCAATTACGCACCCCGTGACCCGAGAATTTCATATATTAGATGTCAAAAGATCGGTTTAATTGACGACTAAGAAAAACAATCATACATAGATTAATACGATCGGTCGTTAGATGTTAATAATTATGTTAGTAATGCTTATAAAACTTTTAAGGATATCTGTTCAGTTAGCTGAAATCTTGTATTAAATAAATCTTCACAATTTAGATAAATTATGACATGATTTCATTATAAATAGCTGTTATGGAATTCACGCAGTCGCAGGAAAACCGCACTTAATTTTATTATGACATGAGCAGGAAACTATGGATGGCGATCACAGCTTAATGAAGTAAATTATCACTGTAATGTTGTTAGATTTATCGTCTTTTGTGACACACCTTACTTAAAGGCACATTTGCAGAAGGTGAAGCATGTTTCTAATTTACTCCTCAAACATGGCTCGGGTATGTAATCACCCACACGTATTGCAACCGTGGTAATCATGCCTAATCTTCCTCACTGCATTGTCACTTTAGCAAGATGAGAAGCCTTTGTCCAGCAGTGAAATATTACAGGTGGTACGTTCAAAAGAGCCTCTATGGGGCCAAAATTGAATAAAAATATTTGACTTTAACTTTGACTTTGAAAGATAATACTTTTTGTGCTGGGGCAAAGACTTGTTGTTGCCCAACATATCAAGATATATGTTTACTTTGTGGGGCTATGTTGGTCGACATTATTTTCTTTACAATGTCTATTATATATAACCTCTTAATGTAAGCGACGTTATGTGTTATAACCAGAGACCGCAAAAATTTGCGACATTGTTCGCAATAGTGTGGACATGACTTCAAAATCAATCAAAATATTATACATTAATTAATTTCTTACTTGATATATCATTTGATTCCTAGTCAATAAATACAAAAGTTTGTTAAAGTATAGGTTTATAAAAAAAAATGGTCAGTATTTTTTCCAAATTGTCTGCTGTCAGTCTATTATTTATTTATTTATGGTATATAAATATTTACGTAAACGATACTTATTTTAAACACGAACGTAAAAGAAAGAAAAAACGCCTGTCTGCCGAAAATGTAGAAAAAAATACTGACCGTTTGCCTTAATAAATATACTTTAACAAAATGTTGTACTTACTGACTAGCAATGAAATATATGTCATGTAAGTTATTCATTAATTGAATAACATTTTAATTAATTTTAAAGTCATGTCCACACTATTGCGAACAATGTCGCAAATTTGTACGGTCTCTGGTTATAACAGAGACGCGGCGGTAATTTTGTGCCAAGCTACAGAGTAACGAAACAAAGCCCCCTTAGTATTAATGTGGACTTAGTATATAATGTCTCACTCCACGGTTTCTTCTTGTACCCACACCGAAGTCACACCGAATCTCTAGAGTTGAAGTCAAAACAATTATAATATGATCACTCTTGCCTATTGCATGTAAATAAGTACAAATATTATCAACATCTATTTCTATATATATATACTAGCAGCGCCCCGCGGTTTTACCCGCGTTGTGCCCGTTCCCGTGGGAATTTCGGGAATTTTTTTTACATAAAAACCTTCCTCTTGAATCACTCTACCTATTACAAAAAACCGCATCAAAATCCGTTGCGTAATTTTAAAGATTTAAGCATACAGACAAACAGACAAACAGAGACGACTTTATTTTATACTATGTAGTGATATATATATAACGTCGTGTTAGTTACAAAATTAATTAGTAGAAAACGGCGGGACCGATGTTAATGGTTCTTTTTTTTTATTTATCTAGGTCAGGCATAGGATAATTAATAAAATCCCGTAATTCCCATAGGAGCGGGTGCGCTGTGCTGCTGTGCGGGTGAGCCGTGGGGCACAACTGGTTACTTATAAAAGTAGTAATATATCTACCAACCATTACTTGATTTCAACAAAAGTATACAGCGAGGCTACTTCAAAGTTACCCACTTTACAGAAAAGAGGTCATGTTTAGTATTTTAATTAAACTATGTTAGCGATGCGATAATTTGTCTGTCTGTTCATACGTAGGGATCAAGCGTGTCTATGCGTTGCATGGATGTGTATTCCTTTCGTTATTTAAAATTACGTTATGTTACGAAAGAGTTTCTACCTCTTTGGTTTTCACGAGTTCAAACCTCTTTCTTTTGAAAGAAATAGTTTCAAATACTCGGACGTGTGAAGCCTGGTTGTAGCCAAATTCATTGACAAAATGGAAAGGAAAAATATGGAAGGGTGAATGTGTGTTTAACTCTTTCGTATTCAACTCTCGTAGTCAACCCTAGTGTCAGAGTTCAAACCACTAATGTAATATTATCCCTATTTAAACTAACGTGCATTTCATGACCAAAAACCACATTATTTATGCGAACTTCGAACAGAATATCCGATTTATTTGTTATTAACTAAATAATTAAATCGAAAATGTAATCGCGTAAAATTAAATTCCAAAAATCATGTGCGAACGTCAAATTGTTGCGGAAACCCGACCAGGTCCTCCGAATCCAATGTTATTGGGAAACCGTCACCATAATTTCTGCATTGCTTTTCAATTATCCTAGTAATTGGCTCAGTTTCATTATGGACCTGCTAAAAACCAGGAACGTTTAATTAATTTGCAAATTACCTACTTACATTTACCATGAATTTCGTAATTAAAGTTTATGTTCAGTCATTCATTTCGTATAGGCTAGTGGCCAACTCTGGTGTCGGAGTTAAAAGACCGCCTAAAGCCCTCCGACATGGTCTAACTCTAATCGAAACTACCGGGACCGACTGTTGAACGTGCCCTTGGAAGCGAATTGCAAGTTCATGTCTAAACAATATTTTTTAACGATCAGCATCACGATTTACTTTAATTATTTAAATGTTTAATTTTATATCTACTATCTATTTTAGCAAATATATAGCTTCATGTATAAACCTACACTGGAAACTGAAAGCGGAGGTTCTCAATTCGAATCGCATGTGAGTGACGTTTTTTAAACTTCAAATAATGTTTATTGGAATATTTTCGTAATGTTTTTTGGAAGAGACAACCCTACAGTAGGCCACACCATTTTATCAGGTAAATAGTTAAATAAACAATTGAGACTATGAGTTAATCAAGCTATTTAAAATATAATGGACATTTTTAAACAGTAATGAGAGCTTATATCCAAAATAACCGAAACTAGTCTGGATAGTGTTCTAAAAACCCTGAGCGTAGAAGGTTCTAAATGAAACCACAAAAATTGGAATAGTATAAAATCCATGCACCTATAAATTTCTAAATCCATAATTTGACCCTAGTAAACGCGAGAACATATCGTTAGCGTTTTTTAATTTTACCACTAGCCCTATCTTTTGGCACGAATTTGAACTTATCATTATTTACATTTTGTATCGATTTGGACAATAACTATTAACAAATTATTTAATATGGATTAAGTATTGTTTAATTTCAGATGTATTTTCAATTGAAGAGTTTATTAATTCAAGAGCATTTATTCAGCTGTACTAAATCTATGCATCTCAATTTAAATGTTGGTCTGTACTTAATATGACAAAACATATCCGCTTACCTACACGCATTATAATGGATCTCTATTGACAATGTATGTTTGTGTGTCCGAGTATATACAATAAACAAGGACGTTGGTTGAATGCGACATGCAGAAGCAACACTACTTAGTATTGCTTTGATTGAGATTAAACCGAGAACATATAGGGTTGGTGTACATCTGTCGACGCACAAACGTGTTAAGGGTTAGGGGTGCAAGATCAAGTGTTGCATATTAGCTTGACGTTGAGCGACTCAAAATACTCTGCGTATTGTTATGTGCATAACACTGAAACAGACATAAAGGTGAAAATATTAAGTCAAGTCCGACCTTACCACAATGAACATATTTTACTTTTATGCGTCGAACTTACTAACTTGAAACGATTTATTTTCCTTCAGGGGCCTTACTCCAAGCACGATCGAAATCGTTGACCGGTCAATTCACCGGCCTGTCATTCCCTTACAGATCCACCGCCGAAACGTGAAATTTTGTACTGCACACTGTTGCGCGGACATTGTTTGACAGATACTTTCATCAATTTTATAATACGCCTAAATCAAAAAACCACAATTAGATCTATAACACAATATCAACCTTCAAACTTGGTCGCATTATGCTGACGTCACGTACCTATCGTGTAATTAGCAATAGGGAGTAACTTTTAAGGAACTTGCGGGATCTGTCACTCAAATCAGGTGGCCGCCATGTTTTTTGTTTCCCGCCAAAATGTATGAAGGTATTCATTTTGTAGTGCGCGGACATTATTTGTAGTACCATAGCAACCGTCGACACAGCTTTCATTTAAAAATATAATCTGTTTCAGTATTTATAAAAACGTCAAAGTTACTTGACAGTTGTAATGTCAGTTTGTTATTGATTGCTAATGAAATTGGTAGAATGTAATTGAATTGAATAAATAGAAGCATTAAAGATAAGATAATATCATCTCTTTTTTTACTCGCTCGCCTTTTTGGAACCCAGTCTTACTGGTAAGAGTTGTGTCACTTTCGCCCCGTTTAGATTCCCTTTAAAACTAATCGGTGTTGTGAATTTACTAGTATTTCAGTGCCATTTATCAATCCATCTTGTGCTTATTCTGGATGGGAAGTGAATTGCGGAACCACGCCGGGTAACCACATGTGTGTGTGCCGCGTGTGCGTATCATGGTTCCTGTACAGGACGCTTAGGCCTTTAATATTCACTTCATCCATCACCGGCTAGCCTTTGCACAATGCACTAAACCTAAGCCCTGCATTAAACCTAATTATTTGCAGTTTTAATATTTTTATAGCCTCGTGTCTTTTGATGTTCCCGCTTAGGTGATCACGTCTCCATTTTTACCCCATGCCTTGTTTATTTTATTTTGCAACCTATTTAGCTTGGCTTAATCTCATTCCAGGGTTCCACCGGCGGGTTTCCTCCACATGGAGGCATGTGCAAAAATCAGACTCTGAATTGTTGATATCAGATGAAGATCGATGAGTTACCTATATTAATATTGAAACCAAAAAATCATGTCATTGGTATGCATGATTAATATCTCAGGACTTTTCTACCTTTATATATATGTGTATCCTGCCAGTCCTAACCTACGGTGCACAGACATGGTCCTTAACAGAGCTCCAGAAGTCCAAGCTCAAGATCTGCCAGAGGGCGATGGAACGCAGCATCCTCGGACTCAAACGAGTCGACCGAGTGCGAACACCACGGTGCGTTCACTTACCGGCATCACCGATGTCGGTACCAAAACCGCCCGGCTGAAGTGGGAGTGGGCGGGGCACGTGTCGCGGATGGCCCCCGAGAGATGGGCCCACATCAACACCCAGTGGGCCCCGAGCGGAGCGCGGCGCCGAGGACGGCCGAGGAAACGCTGGCGGGATGACCTTAACTCCTTCGACAGCGAGTGGTGGGAAACCACAAAGGATAGAGAAGGTTGGAAGCGTTTGGAGCAGACCTTTGCCCAGCAGTGGGACGATACAGGTTGAAGAAAAAAAAAAGAAAAAAATATATTTCAGTGATCCTACAGCACCTTAATTTTTATATTCTAGCACATTATATATAATGCAGGATGTACATAAATGGAACAGAAACGTAATAGTGCATTATTTGTAACGCAATAATAGATAGATAATTCGAAAGAAAGAAATGTTTCTTAATAAGAACTTTAATCCTATCTTGACAGTGCAGACTGTTGGTATAGCTACCAACAGTCTGAAAAACATGGGTTTGTGGTAATCAAGCCATGGACAACAAAGTCCCTTACACACTTCTGTAATTAAATGATTAAAAGTGAACTAAATAATGGACCTCAGTGCCATAAAACTTAATAAATATTTTTCACATTATAGAGGTTTTTTCATTTCATTCATTCCCTTAACGCCTCGGTGGTCTAGTGGTATGTGCACTCGCCTAGTAAGACTGAGATTCCGGGTTCAATTCCCAGGTCGGGCGAAAACATGTTTCCTACTTTAAAAACATGTCTCAGGTTTGACATCACAGATCGGGTTTGAGGATTTGGCGTAATCACCAGGTGATTACGCTTGATCCTCTTCACTGAACTGATATTTTCAGTGAGATGAGATGTCTTTGCCCAGCAGTGGGAAACTTTACATACAAACATCCTTACTTCATCATTCTCCTTAATTTTTTGAATAGTTCAGAGTTACAAATCGCTGGTTAATGAAATTAATGATAATGCATGTTCGTTCATTAATGATAGGCTGGTTCTTTATCCATTTAATGGAAACTTGTGTTTTCTATTAAAGCGAATACAGGGTTAAGAAATACTGGTTAGAAATGTAGTTTAAAATGTTTAACATCTATATCGATAAAATATAAGCTATTAGAAATTAAAACTACCAGATTACGGATACACTTTTGTTATATTTTAAATTAATTCATTTGGGATTCATCAAATCTGAGGTGATGACTGTGCTTATCCAAAGTATGGACTACCGTTTTCAAATTACTTCGCTGTTTGACATCAGCTATGGTTTGTGTTCCTCATCGCACTGGTCCCTGGACTCCACTTCGTTTGACCAATAGAGGAGAGTTCTCAATCACAGCCAATCTCAAAGATACCAGTATAATCCAAAGGAATATTGCACTTGATATTGTGCTCTCTAAAACAGTGACTGGCCCACGTAGCTGACTTGGATGGTGATGAAAAGTCAAGTTATTCAAGAATTTCTCTATGTTGGTTTACACAGAAAATGACAAAAGTTTCTTGCCACATGTTGCGCCAATCTATTAGTTGGAGAATAGATTTGGTTTACAGTACGTACTTATGTATTTTAGGTATTCTTTATATTTCGGGAAGTTTCACACAGGTCGGTATTTGTGGCATTATCATTTAGACAACCATTCATTGTGTTTTTTCACCAATTAGGCAGGTTTTCTTGAGCACAAGCTTAGTATATCCGTAATGATATTAGAAGTCGTTATATTTTAATTTCCTAGAAGATATTTAAACTTAGTATTTTAAACGATGTGTGAATCCCTGTAATGAATATTTATTTATTTGTATTAGCAGTCCGTCTCTTAGCAACTCATCGGTTGTAACAGATGCGTTCAAAAATATATTTTCACGCAAAGACCTTTTTTATGCGTCCATGACCGCAGACGTGAATCATTTAAAGCATCAAGTAATTGATATAATCAAGAAATAATATAAACAATGATTAATTTAGTACTATAAGTGTATTTTTTCAAATCATAACTCCCAACTGTTTTGAGGAAATAATAAATATAAAGCCCTGACATTAATTTACTTATATTTATTTGGAACGTATCCGAACTACTGACGGCATCATAGACACTCTAATGACTTAATGCAATTTGACAACTCGTTGTATTCGAAAAGGTACTATGTGCTTTGTTTACATTTTTTTTTCATTGTAATAGGGTTTATAATTGCGTGGCATTGTATTTTTTAAAACATGGCTGCGCTTTTAATTTGACACTAAAAGGACCTCATGGTACCAAATTTTCGATTCCTTAGAAGCAACTTGCGAGCGATCAACTTCACGATCGTGGTAACCCCCCTGGTGTACCAACCCTAAACCTAGAACTTAATGTTGCGTCTAGTGCCATTCAATTTGAATTGACTGTAGCTATTCACTGTTATATTCGGTCAGCGAGTCTATTCGGCGCAGTTCAACTAGTAATAAATACAGACTGGTTACTAACAGCTGGCCTTAAAACCAATCTCTATCGGCAATCAGATAGCAGATTAAGTTTTGGTATTATTTGTCTATGAATAAATGTCAAATTTTGATAATTTAGGAGCCAAATTTGATATTCATTTTCATACGCCATAAAAACAAAAAAATGAAAGAGCGAGCTAACTGTCCATGGTTGTTCTGTTCACCTATGTTTGGACATTAAGTGAATACGCGACTTTACTCATACAATTTGACACCCCACCCCTATTTCGGTTAACCCATTAAACTATTTTCCAACTACCTCCATAATCAATGCATTAAGTAATAACGTTCAAAAACAACCAGTAACGGAACATCACTACATAGTATAAAATAAAGTCGTCTCTGTTTCGTGTCTGTTTGTCTGTATGCTTAAATCTTTAAAATTACGCAACGGATTTTGATGCGGTTTTTTGTAATAGGTAGAGTGATTCAAGAGGAAGGTTTTTATGTAAAAAAATTCCCGAAATTCCCACGGGAACGGGCACAACGCGGGTAAAACCGCGGGGCGCTGCTAGTAGAGAATAATGTACGAATGGCCGAATGTTAGTGTTGTGAGGAATCACTGTGCGCTGCCAGGTAAACTTAGGCGAAATGCACTAAAAATGTTTGTACGAAATCCCTTTTTGCTTAACTGGCATGACCGTAGAGATTTGTTGGAAAAATAAAAAGACGCGAGGTATTTGTAGCTAAAGGGTTCAGCATGGTTTTCTAGATTTTAACTTGATATTTGATCTTATATTGTATCTATTATTTGCTATTTCTTTGCTAGTAAAAACCCTGTAAGCTGGTTTGTACTGATTTTTTGTTTTTCTAATATTCGTATGAGGCGAAAGAAACCAGAAGTTATGTTTGTTTTGAAATAATCGACACTGGTTTCGGAGTAACGTTTGAAACATTGTTTACGTAACCCTAAAAGAAATGTAAAGTATTTTTCATTTAACTGAAAAACCATTTTCAGAATAAAATGCGAATACATTTTACGAGTAGTTACAGCAATCGGCATGGAGAAACATCGTTCAATTATTGGTGTTGTGGGCTTTAAACTTGAGTGCTCGATCCGTTAGAATGAAAATTTGTTTATTAGTGTGATTTATACGATTTGTATCGGATTTTCTTTATTGAAATATTGTTAAATTGTTTTTGGTGTAAATAATTCCTACTAATATTATAAATGCGAAAGTTTGTGAGGATATATGTGTTTGTAACTCTTTCACGTAAAAACTACTGAACGGATTTGGATGAAACTTTTGCATCAGAGTAACATATGGGATAGTTTTTATCTCAAAATTCCCGCGGGAACGGGTACAACGCAACTGCATGCTAATACATTAATAAAGTATAAACCCCAGGCTATAACTGACAAAAATCTATATGGAAATCGTATTAGTTTTGGTTGTAGTACCTATTATATGTATGTTATGTTGCAAATGGAAGTGATTACGCTTAACCTTTCTCACAGTACTGATATCTTCAGTTAGATGAGACGCTTTTGCCCAATAGTGGTAAGTAACAAATTTTATTGTGAGTTATGTAAGACTAGACCTTTGTATAGCATTTCAGCTCTGATAAGATCTCTAAATAACATCAGAATTCAAAATGTAGGTTCAATTCATACTTCAACCCAATCCATTTCCATTTTGGAGTTGTAATTAAAAAAAATCATCCATTCTCGAATCCGTAGAAGCTGAACTCATATCCTGAAAAAGTAATTATCGAGAAATCAAGCCTTTATTCAGATGTTACATACAGACGTATATTATGTCTATTGGGAATCAATGCACTTAGCACTAATGAAAGTAAAAAGTTTAGCGGAGACGGTCTAAAATATTCTACCTCTTTGGCAAGGGCCTCAAAAATGTTTGCTGAAGATATCAGCGTCGTGTTAGGTGTTTTTAATGAAAGGATATTTTAAAGAATTAGTAAATTGGGCAAAGCCATTAAGAGGTAATTGAAAGACAGTATCTGTAATTTTCGCAGTTTTACCTGCGTTGTACCCGTTCCCGTAGGAATTTCTGGATAAAAGAAGCCTATAACCTTCTCACCTTCATTACAAAAATAATTAATCAAAACGGATCGATAGTTTCTGAGATTAACGCGTTCATACAAATAAACAAAACAAAAATGAAACTCTAGCTTTAGATAGTGATATATCAACAGAGAGGGAGAGAGAGAGAGAGAGAGAGAAAGAGAGAGGGAGATAGAGATCTTCGACCCGATAAGTATACTTTTATACCAGGAACCGTAACCTGTATAATTATTTTAATGTCATTGCCATCTATTAATATTACAAAGAGGTAACATTTGTAAGATTTTTTGTTTATATGTTCGGGCTAGTTTCGGGAATTACCCGTCCTATTTAAGTTATTCTTTTTGTAATACATAGCCACATTCAACGGGACGGTAATAGGCTTATTTTTCATCCCGAAATTCTTATGGGAACGAGGACAACGCGGGTAACACCGCGGGGCGCGGCTAGTATTAATCATTACATTATATCAGTAATACAATTACACTCCACACCACTAAGACAGTGCACAATGCCCTGCTATGTCTCTATGCCTCTCGCGTACTGACTATGCTATATTGGTAGCAAATACTCGTAATTACGTCCAATTATCCAGCGTAGTATTTCCCAAAATACACCCAATACATTGTACCGTTAACAAATCAAACAGCTAAGCACTTTTGTTGGTATTTTGTTTATATACTTTGCAATAAACATGAAGTTTATTTCTGTGACAATGAAAAGAAAGGTATCCGGTACTGCCATCGACTTCGTCCGTGTAGGAGTCTGAAAAGGTTCTAATAAGATTATTTATTGTTTACTTACTGTACTGATATCTTCAGTGAGATGAGAGGCCTTTGCCCAGCAGTGGGACATTACAGGCTATACTTTAATTTACTTTACATAATTAATAATGTTGTTTTTTACTCTGTTTAGGGGATTAATTTCAATTAATTACCAAGCTCGTCTGCAAAACCTGCCAAAAAGAATAATTATGCGAAATTTAAAGTAGACTCGACCAAGGCATCACATTGTCTCATACAAAACGAAGCCCCTTTCAGAATTTCTTGACGTGAAATAAATACAAATACAAAGAACACACCTAACTTCACATCTCTACAATCCGCAGTTTGAGTTGTACGTTGATCCATCATTTATGACTTAGCATTTTAAATGTATAGATTGACAACTCAACCTAAACACCACTAGTCTAATTACGAACGGTTACGAATATTAACTATACAATATTGAATAAACCAAGTTGCTGACAAGGGTCTTATAGAGACTTAATATTCTAATATACTCAAAGAGTAACTCCATCAAAAAGCCTGGCACACTAAGAACCTTGTCACAGTCAGACTTCTTCAAAAACTACTCACAACTCAATGAAAATTGTCAAATTTTAAATGTAACAAAGTACTAAATGCGTAACATTTTGATTTGCCAACTCTACATCAATCAGTTAATTAGTACATGCCGTCAATGATTGAAATAGTTAAGGGTGAATCGAATATTAATTAAACTTTGGTTTACATGATATGGAGTTTATCAATGACCCGTGTTAAGTTTGTATTCATCAATGAATCTACACTATTATAATAAAGATGAAGGGTTAGTTTGTTAGTTTATGTTTTTTTGAACGTACTTATCTCAGAGACCACCAATATGATTTGAAATATTCTTTTTGTCCTGGATAGCCACATTCAACGAGAAGGTTAAAGACTAATTTTGCATCTTGAAACGAGCACAACGCGGGTGAAACCGCGGGGAGTTGCTAGTCATTAATATTACTAAAATGTATAAGAGATAGAAATGAGGGGTTGCTTATTTTTTCCTGAGCAGCCTCAAAGATATTATTTTTAGTTACAAAGCTGCTTGGAAAAAGGATTAGGTATCTTATCTCCTTATCAATTTGTTTTAAAATCCGATCTAACAAAGCCGAATCCTACTTATATTATAAATGCGAAAGTTTGTAAGAATGAATAAATGTTTGTTACTCTTTCACGAAAAAAAAAACTGGACGGATTTGGTTAAACTTTACAGTAATATATGTTATACGTCAGAATAACACAATGGTATACGTTGTATCCCGAAATTCCCGCGGGAACGGGTACAACGCGGATAACACCGCGGGGCGCAGCTAGTATAATATACAGGGAGATATATAATATGCGTTGTATCCCGAAATACCCGTGGGAACGTGTACAACGCGGGCAGCACCGCGGGGCGCACCTAGTCGAAGATAATTCCTTTTGTAGAGGCGAAATATTTAGTGACATATTTTATTTCGACTAAATATACTGCATGAAAACAAATAAGAGAATAGAAAGGGCGCATGATTTTAAGATGGCTGCTACTGACACCAATTTCATATTATCCATCCACAAAACATTGTATAACTAGACACGTGAATGTAAAACTGTTTAATGTATGTATGAAACAGTCATACATATTTTAGATTTCATTGAAGCAATCGATAGAATTGAAAAGATTGCATCATTCCTTCAAGGATTTACTACTAAAATAAGAATGGTACTGAAAGAGTTCCATTCGTTTAGCGTGCGGTTGGCTAAATAGTTCATCATAACATGTACATAATATTATTATTTACCACCAAGCTCCGCGGTTTACCATCCCTGTAGGAATTTCGACATAAAAATACCTAGTATTTTTCAAACTTTCGCGATTTTTACACATTATTAACGTATTACTACTTTTTTTCGCGGCACAGGAGATTTTTTTAATAAGTAAAAACACTTACTTTGATTTCCCGACGTTTCGAGTGTATTGCGCAACGCGGGGTCGCCGGCGGACTGTTTTGTGCTTTAAAAAGGCAGTAATACGTTAATAATGTAAGAGAAACCTGTCTCCCATATATTATCCTATAGAATGTGAAGATTGAACCTACGGATCAATTTGTCCCCTACAAATATGCCACCCCCCCTTTAAAAAAAATTGAATTCTTTTGTTTTTATTAATAAAATGAATATGGTTTTGCATATTCATTGTAAAACATAATATTTCTATATTGGCTATTTTATAGCTTTTCTACTGTAATTTTTAAATTGGTCAAATCATTAATTAGGTATCATAGAACTCTTCTTTGCCTGAAACACAGGTTTTAGCCAAGTTCGGCTCATGTTTATCCTAGATGTGTTAATATTTATTTGAAGTAAGTTTGTGTGAATAAAGATTTATTTGTCTCTAATATATAAAATTCTCGTGTTGCGGTGTTTGTAGTAAAACTCCTCCGAAACGGCTTGACCGATTCTCATGAAATTTTGTGTGCTAGGTCTGAGAATCAGACAACATCTACATATTTTTAATCCCTCCAAATGCTAAGGGTAGTCCACTCCTTAATTTTTATATGGCAAAACAACGTTTGTATACTACCATTGCATGAGCATATTGTTGGAAATTTTGTGTCATTTTAACACGTTGTGTCCGTAATCCGATTACGCCCGCCATATAGGTCCTCGAACGCTGAGGGTAACTCAATAATAACGAAGTTTACTAGCTATTGAGATCCGTGCCCCGAGGCCGACTTTGAAAACCATATTTAATAAGAGTAATAAGCTAATATGATACTGTTACGGTGGCTCACGTGCATGTAAAATGATTATGAAAAAATACATTGAGAATAATAGAACAGAATAATCTTGCTAATATTATAAATGCGAAAGTCTGTGAGGATGGAAGTATGTATGTTTGTTACTCTTTCACAGATTTGGATGAAACTTGACAGTAATATAGGTAATACATCAGAATAAGACATGGTATAACATTTTTATCTCTAAATTCCCGCGGGAAAGGGTACAACGCGGGTAGCACCGGAGGGCGCGGCTAGTAATGATATAATTATAGATCAGAGTACCTGAATCATATTATTATTAAGAAATACGAAATATATTTTGACAAGTATAGAATGTCAGATGTCAGATGATCGGTACTTCATTCAAACATGCAAACACTTTTCAAACATGACTCGGGTTCCAAATCTTAAAGGTAAGCTCGGTGATTACGCGTAATCATCCCCACTGTACCGATATCTTCAGTAAAATGAGAAGCGTTTGTGTTGCAGTGGGACATTACAGCTTGATATTTTTCCGAACAAATCTCCGCTTGTATTAAAACATGGTTTAATATAGAGTAAGTTCTATTCGCAGCATTAAATATAGTATTTTATCATATTTCATTCCTATCTAGGATATTACTCTCGAACTCAAAATATTTCTTTAGAGATCAGTACAGGCTGAACCGAAAGCTTTTAGCATATTAAGGTATCGATGGTTCCTACACAAATCAACGGTCATAGAATCTAAATCCACCAGTGAATGCAATCGAAATCAATATTGAACTGCGTAACGTTTCTAGTAACAATGGGTTATCTCTCACAGATTCATACTTATACAAATGCGAAAGTTTGTGAGGATGTATGTACATATTTATGTATGTATGTATGTATGTAAGTATGTATGTATGTATGTATGTATGTATGTATGTATGTATGTATGTATGTATGTATGTATGTATGTATGTATGTATGTATGTATGTATGTATGTATGTATGTATGTATGTATGTATGTATGTAAGTATTTATGTATGTATGTTTGTATGTTTGTAACTCTTTCACGAAAAAGTTACCGGACGGATTTGGATGAAACTTTACAATAATATAGGTTAGACATCTGAATATCACATCTCGAAATTCCTGCGGGAGCGGGTACAACGCGGGGCGCGGCTAGTACCCACTAAATGCATTTTCATAATAACACACGTGTTAAGATTGATCGGTTCGTTTTTATCTCTGAATAAATAAGCGAATCAACGCCGAAAGGAAATTGGCTTTGGACAAGTGAAGCGAGCGTCGAAAACTGAAGACTGGCGCTTCATGATATAAAATAGCACTATTATACTCCGCCGATTTAAAACGTGCCACTGAATACTGAAGCAGGCTATCGTTTTGGAATTTATCGCGATATTGCCTTTATAATTACAGTTTAATGGTCATGAATAACGTATTTTTTGTGTCAAATGCGCGTTTTAGGGCGATTTAACTAAAGGCTAAGTTGACTAAATCAATAAAATAAGAATACTAAATAATAATAATAAATCAGAGCATACCAATTACTTTAAATCGTTTGCATTAATAGCTTAATGCTGCGATAAACATCACTCGGGACAGTACCAAGTTTTCGTAACGAACGCCCGCCACTAGATGTCGCTGTACGGAGTGTTTTTTAGTCTGCCGATTAAGGAAATTTTGTACCAATAGGACATAATTATAGGTGTTTTGAAAGGAGCAATGAGTTAAAATTGAGTCAGTTGAATATACACATACTTTTAATTTGCAGTCAGTTAGTTTTATAAGAATATTATTGGTATTTATATTGTAAGTCCGGATTAGATATTCAATAATGACGACTGTATAAATACTTATATTGAAATACACACACACACACACACACACACACACACACACACACACACACACAAAACACACAACGAGACTTATATAAATAAATATACCTGGACAAATTCACACACGGTTAATTAGACCCAAAGTAAGCTCTAAGCTTGTGTTATGGAATCTAATTCACTGATACTACTACTTATACATACACAAATACTTTATAAGAATATATAATTGACACCCAGACGTCGTCGCCAACAACTATGTTTGCACATATTGTTGACTCCGGGCGGGAATCGAACCCGCAACCCCCGACACAGCAAGCGCTCTCACTGCCACTGTGCCAACGGGCTTGTCAAATATACTTTACTTCTGTTAGGATTATGTCACAGAATCTATGCAGCTGGTAGAGAGAGTTGGTTCCTAGGAAGATACCGAAGGCCTATTCAAATAAGGAGATACAGATAATGTTAATATGATTAAGTATATTATATACAACTAGCCGTACCCCGCGGTTTCTACCGCGTTAGACCCGTTCCCGCAATAATTCCGGGATAAAATATATCCTATGTGTTATTCTGATGTATAAACTATACTACGAGTATTCTAAAGTTTCATCCAAATCCGTGCTGTAGTTTTTGTGTGAAAGAGGAATAAACATAATACATTTACTCAAACATTCTCATAAACTTTCGCATTTGTAATAATATGAGGATGTTGTAAACGACTATTCAAATACTGTCACAGTCTGAACTGTCAAATAAGAATATACTGTTGATGTTAATAAGAATAAAAATGTTTAATAATTTTTTTTACAATACAAAAAGGGCTTTGTCGCTAAGCGACCACATCGCTCCATCGGTAAAGAATGACATATTTACATATATATAATAGGTACAACTCTGTTATTACGGCCAAAAAGCAGTGCAGATCTGCGAGATAGTTCTCAGATGTATTCAAACATTTGAAAGCCAGTCCACAGACATGCACCGCAAAAGAATCTTACAAATATGCAAGAGCGTGTGGATAAACTAGTTTTATACATCAATACCATAATAATAATATGATGATCTACTGAAGAGGGTTTAACAATTGAAATCTCGCACACTGACCCAAATCTTTGAACTCTCATATCCACACTCGGTCCATATTGTTAACGGTTAGCGACAAAGGATTTCCCGTGCGTATAATATTATAAATGCGAATGCGTTATATATGTGTGTTACTCTTTCACGAAAAATCTACTGGACGGATTTGTATGAAACTTCACAGTAATATAGGTTATACATCAGAATAACACATGCGTTACATTCCCAAATTCCCGCGGGAACGAATACAACGCGGGTAACACAGCGGGGTGCGGCTAGTGTTTTATAACAAAAAAGTGATATAATTCTAACAGAATATTGCGAATAGAATTCAGGAAACAAACAGAGTTTTTAAAAAATTGAACACTTAATCAATAACCAATATCTACATAGGCTTAAATCAACTGATGGTAGTCTTTCCCCTATTTTAAAAGTTAAATATTGAACTGGAATATTGGGAATTGGTTTCGCTGTATAACTTTTGAAATATCAGTTTTCACCATAAATGTTGTTTCCAAACATTTTGCATTTATATATTTTGAGAAGCAAAAATATTAATTTAAAGGTAAAACATGAAAAAATATTACTTTGTCAAGTCTTGTTACTTCAATATCCTAAGCACCAGCGTACTACAATGGTTTTTTCTTTAACGATGAGAAAGAATGCAACATGCAACGAGGATAACGAGGAAGATTATACGAAATCAATTTCTCTAGTAAAAATGTTTTGTAAGAATAAACTTGAACGATATTTTTTATATTATATAAAAGACGAGATCTTGGCTTCCTTCTTCTTCATCGAGTGGATGGCCAACCTGACTAATCCTGGTGTCAGAGTTATTGAGCCGACATGGCTCAAGTAACGACTAATATCCGTAGAAAGTAACCGGGACCGACGGCTTAACGTGCCCTCCGAAGCACGGAATCATCTTACTTTTCGGGCAATCAGGTGATTCAGGCTGCAATGCCCTAACCAAACTGACGACAGTCTCACAAAGTGATTTTTGTGAAATATCCCCACCAGGAATCGAACCCGGAACCTCCGGGTCGTGAGCCGAGCGCTCAAACCACAAGACCACGGAGGCTGTTAATTGGCTTCCTTCCTACTACTAGATAGATATTGTTTACTAAGTTGATCGGTACTAACTAATATTATAAAGAGTTAATTTTTTTAAGTTTGTATGTTCGAGGTAATCTCAGGATTTACCAGTTTGATTTAAATAGATAGCCACATTCAGCGGGAAGGTTATGGGCTATTTTACATCCCAAAATTCCCATTGGAACGAGCACAACGCGGGTAAAGCCACAGGGCGATGCTAGGACATAATACACTGGATTATAGAAAATATGGATGGTGGGCCCGTCGCCTTCATCAATGACACCACTGATTCCCGCCCTCACAATGAATGCCTTGCAGCATTCAAACGCAATACGGGTATAAAATATAAGCGCATTTTAATATTTTTCATGCAGCTAATATTTTTGTAGAAAATCTGGTAATTTATACGAGTAGTCTTTAAGTATATTTTAAGAATAAGTTTTTTATTTGAAATTTTGTTTTAGGAACATTGGTGGCAATGCTCGTTTTCGTGGGCGCTGATTGGTTAGATTGAACACTTGAATTGCTTAGGCTACGAACACACAGGTTACCTAGGGCCTTGTACAGAGGCTTGCATTCTTTGTAAGCAACTAGCTAAGTGCCAAGCGCGCAGTATAGCTAGTCGCTGAAATTTTGCAAACGTTTTATTTATTAAGATGCTCGCTAGTTGACCAGCTAGGCTCCGAGAAAGCCGCCTGCCTATGCGTTCAAACCCTAAGAGTTCTTGGTCAAAGCAATTATTTCTGAGAGCGCTGAATTCATGACTTCATTCATACCTTAATTTTTATATGGCAAAACAACGTTTGCCGGGGCAGCTAGTCATTACATAGTGTAAAACAAAGTCGCTTTTCGCTGTCTGGCTGTTTGTTTTTCTGTCTATCTGTCTGTCGCTATGCATGCTTAGATCTTTAAAACTACGCAACAGATTGACGTGTTTTTTTAGAGTGATTTATGAGGAAGGGTTATTTGTATAAAAATTCATGAAATTCCCACGGGAACGGGCACAACGCGGGTAAAACCACGGGGCGTTGCTAGTTGTTAATAAAACACAGTTCAAAGTTTGGATTTGTGTTGGCATTCGAAGCCGGTGTAGGCAAACTATCACCCAAATGACCGGTGATCCGGACGGCCGCGCATCTCTGCGGTACACGGTGTGTTCCAACCTTATATTTATAGAACGGAAGGATATTGTTGAACGCTTTTCGTTAATCGCATCAGTTATGTTCAACTTTAGAACAATTTTCATCTATTTTTATCTCTAAAGCGTGATCTATACTAATATTATAAAGCTGAAGAGTTTGTTTTGTTTGTTTGTTTGTTTGTTTGTTTAAACGCGCTAATCTCAGAAACTACTGAACCGATTTGAATAATTCTTTCATTGTTAGATAGTCTATTTATCGAGGAAGGCTATAGGCTACATTTTATCCCGGATTTCCTACGGGAACGGGCACAACGCGGGTAAAACCGCGGGGCGCTGCTAGTGACTTATAAAGGTGTTCTAACATTCACCCAGAGAGCGAGAGTCCTCAAGTTTGCAATAAGGTCTTCATTTCCATTGTATTACTTCATTATTTCAATTGACTTTATTCGGCATCAAAACTCTCAAAAAACTGGCATTAAAAACCGCAAAGTAAACTCAAAGTAGGTCCAAATCACAAATTTAACTGCATGTCAAACGCCACGAAGTTGGCTCCACAAAACCACTTAAAGTTGCTCCCTCCTTGTGAGCAGTAAATGGGCGTCGAGTCAATGTATCTCAGTGATTGACTGGGGGCTATTAAGTGTTCCGCGTCTCTGTGTCGTCTCGTTACCGCATCTTCCACACTACAGGTCAGGTTACAACACTTGACATTACTGATAACTAGACACTAGGTTATGTGTCTGCTAAGTGAAAATAAACATATATAAAGGAACTTTGCTTTGACGTAGAAAAGGCCACGGTAACAGTGAGTATATCTATGGTAGCAACTTAACTTGCCTTCTGATTTTGGTGCTGTTCAAATGAAAAGTCTTTTATTGATCAATCCTTCTATAATATTATAAATGCGAAAGTTTGTAAGGATGGATGTATGTATGGATGGATGTATGGATGGATGTATGGATGGATGTATGGATGTATGTTTGTTGCTCTTTCACGCAATAACTACAGGACGGATTTGTTTAAACTTTACAGTAATATAGGTTATACATCAGAATAACACATGGCATACATTTTATCCCGAAATTCCCGCGGGAACCGATACCACGCGGGTAACACCGCGGGGCGCGGCTAGTAGTCAATAATTTATCTCATCGCATAGTAAAATTTCAAAGAAGTGGAGAATGATTTCAGTAAATTGAATTTCATTAGTGTAAGAATCTTTGAGAATATTTAAGTTGAAATATATTTTAACGAAAGCCTCGTAATTACATTTCGTCTGTGATGAAAGCATTTCTTTGGTATCAGAAAGAAAGAAATCTATTATAATGTAGACAATAAAATGAAAAATAGCAAATGAAATGCTTGGGACCGATGTCTGAGGGTCAGGGCTAACGACCTATAATATCTTTGACCTAGGTCTTATGAAACATCATTCACGGTCGATAACAACGTAGACCTATTTTTAAAACCTAGCCTGCAATCTGTACGTGTCTGGGTCAGATTTCAAAAAATACTTCAGAGCTATTTCTGAACCAGGCTTTGTTTTCAGATATTCACAGAGGATTTTTGAATAATGAAAAGCTGGGTCATTCTTATTTTGATCCCGTTGGAAGTAGGGCAGAACATTTCACGAATGTCTCATAATCAGAAGAGCATTTGATCATGCGGTTGTTTGGAATATTAAAACTACATTATGCTTAGCTTTATTAAATACTAGCAGCGCCCCGCGGTTTTACCCGCGTTGTGCCCGTTCCCGTGGGAATTTCGGGAATTTTTTTACATAAAAACCTTCCTCTTGAATCACTCTACCTATTACAAAAAACCGCATCAAAATCCGTTGCGTAATTTTAAAGATTTAAGCATACAGACAAACAGACAAACAGACGCGACTTTGTTTTATACTATGTAGTGATTTACTGTTAAAAAATAAAGGCAATGTTCTGTTGTGAGGTCATTTCCTCTCAAGTCAGCACAGTGAAGAGGATCAGATAATATATTCGTCTTGACCAAACGTGCTTACTGGGGGTCGGTGATCTCAAACTCAACCCATACTTCCATACGATGAGCATTATCAATGTCAAATCAGCAAATTGTAACTCTTCGAATATTCTGACGTTCAAAATTAGAACATGAAGGGTAAATATAACTGCAACATTTACACGTGCTAGTGAAGCCCCAATTTGCCCTGAAGGCTTTCAACGTGTTTGTTGATTACAGTCCAGCTCAAATGCTTGCAAATCGTTATCTATCGAACGGGCAACTAGTTGAGCAAATATAGTTACGTGAGAATTATTGGTTCTCTTTGATTCACTAGTTTTGTTTGCATTTGATATCGAGTTAATAGGTGTCACCATCAGTCACGAGTCACGAATGAACTGAAACGAAAGTGATACCATAGTGGTTGTCATCCATGGTTCTGCGTTCTGCAATCAAGTGAAATTCACTTTTGTCATTCAACTTTTCTTTTTCACTGTCAATAATTTAATCAAACGCTCTCATCGGTAACGCTGTCCACTCACGTCACGTGTTGCTTTTGTAGTAAACTTGTAAGGGTTAGCCATTTGACATACAAGATTTTTTTAAATGTGTTGGTTATATAGATTTGATGGGTACGTAAAATTGTCGGACCAGGTTGTTTCAATCGGTAGACCATGTCGGAGGTCTTAAGGCGGTCTAAAATCTCCGACACCAAGGTTGGCCACTGACCTGCACGAACTTACTTACAATTGTTATCAAAGCACTACGCAGAAAATCGAATAGCATTAATTTCTACATCTGTACAAAGCAAACGCAACATCATTGATGGAATCAGGACTCGAGAATCTAATGGTGTGTATTCACCATTCACCTCAACTGTAACCATGATTACCGATCGCCACTTACGCTTATTAGACGTTAGTTCTCTCGATCACTCAACTAATCTGATATAACTATCGGTTCTCTGAAATTGATAATTACATCTTCCTCAGCGCGAAGTAATTACGCGGAACCCGTTAGCAAATTGAACAACAGATCCGTCAACAGATCGACTGATTGAGGTCCGACATCGGCCATTTAGTGATCAAACGATTAGTCGATTTCGCCTCAATCTGTGATTAGACTATTCGATACGATTCAGTGTGATAATATCGTAACGTCTAAAAGTGATCACGGGTGGATAACATTCCAGGTAGGTATATGATTTAATCATGACTGTAGTCTATGCCTCCGTAATATAATTAACGCCGTAACTAACTCGCGATATTGTTAACCGTCGGTTTGCTTTAGACAGATTATGAACAATCGAAAAATAATACGTTAAATTGTAAATCGAGGGCACAGTTCACAATCTGTTGAAAGTTTACCTTGCGAGTTCTATTGTAAGCTAACGGTGTTTACAGTTTTCCGGTGACATTACATTGATTATTAATATGACTATCTTTGTACAACTTTTACTGCCACTCTCAAAGACGTTCATTACATCGACACTTATCTAATTGATGCAATTTTTCATACAGAGCATTTCAAAAACACTCATTTTATCTCTACTAAAAAAGCATTAAAATTTGGCGTCTCGACTGAGTTTATTAATTTATTTTATTAAACAATACAACAATATCAACACTTTGCACTTACAATTAACTTTTCAATAATAAGTATTGATACGGATACTTTGTGTTATTCTGAAGAAGAAGTCTGATAAATCTTCTAGAGAAAACCCTATAAACTGAATAAGATCGGTTGGAGTAAATTTAATGTAAAAGACTTAATTACCAGTACACTCTTATCAATGAAATGAAACATGAATATAAAAACAACTTTTATTAAACCTCTCTTTTCAAGCCTTAAATAAAAATAACTTCCGGTATTTATTCGCAGAAATTTATTTCATTTTACCTGGTTGCGAGAAATTGCAGAAATGCAAAAATTGTTAAGTATCCCTCATCGACCACAGCTATCTCTGCTATGCTACGTTAAGGGCTTCAACTTACGATTGCGCATCAGTAAACGTTAATACAAAATGTCAGCCTCAATGGATGTCAAAGAAATATAGTGGCTTTCTTCTGGCAGCCCAAATAACTTCACTTCAATTATGAAACCACGCTTTGTATTTAACAGACATTAAACAGCGAACGAGTCGTGAACTTTTTAACGATCGTAGGTTAGTATAACCGTTAAAAACGATCCACCCTTAGTATAGGTGGGATTTTAATAAACGTAGTTTGATTTTAACATAGCGAAGATGCTACCCACCTATAATCTCAAACGTAGCATGTATTGGTAGCATGGCATACCTAAGTTGAATGGCAACAAAGTTGCCTTGATGGAATGGCACTCTACACTCAATTTTATGAAGCAATGTGGAAAAATACTGACATTTAGAAGTATGGATGTTCCTAGAATTATTTAGTTTTTTTCAGTTATACAAAATACAATTAATTTTTCCAATATTAATTATTATCGAAGAGATATGTCAATGGAAGCCTATCATAATTAGTGAGTCTCATATTCTTTACTGTGCGATCAACGTGCACGTTCGTTGAGACACATCAATCCTAATTTGAAATTATCTATGCCAATTTACGTCAAATAGTTGAGAAGATTTGAAACTCAGATTTTATACGAGTTCAATTTGATTGTTAAAATTATTATTATGAACCTTCAATATTAATGCACTTAAAATTAGGGATTAAGAAGTCGAAAATCATACTAAATGGAGACATTATGGATGGAATCATAGTCACGGAGGAAGAAGTAACTAGAACTGCATCGGCTGGATACAATTACGATGGAACAACGTCGCGATGTCCCAATCAAATAGAAGCAGTTTCTAACAATGAAATCGCACCGTATAAAAGTAAAAGTAGAGACGGAATTACTGAGGAATTAAACACTGGCGGTGAGAAGCAATCACGGAGCGATTGTGGACCTGTCCGGACATCGGATTGGAAACGATTCCACTTACCGAGTAAATATAAGGGAAACTTCAATAATTTCTACTATTATGAGCGCAAACTGGAGGAATTCCAAATAAAAAGGTATTCTCCGGAATCCAGCTCAGTTTTCAAACTATTTCGGATTCGAGTTTCAAGTCCCATTGATATCGAAGAATGGGAGAATCGATTTTTGTTCAAATTTTACTATTGGAAGTTATGACTTTTTAATGAACGGGTAGAGTAATAACGGTGCACGAATATGCGCGATTCAATTTAAAATCAGAAGCAGTAAGATAAAGTTAATAAAATAAAACAAGAATTAAAATCAAAAAGCAGATTCAATCAATCGTAACCAAAAGCTTGGCAAAAGCAAAAATGGTGTTGATAGCAATGATAGATCATAATCACGAACAAATATAACGCAAATATGAGAAAACATTATTTAGAAGCTAACAATTTGAATTGAGGAAAATACTTAAATGATATGAAAGCTTTCGAGTATCAGATTTTCTTGTATGAGTAAACTTAAGAAGACTTCAATAGATCATTAAAATATCGATAGTGTTGTGGTATGTAGCAATTAGTATGGAATTATGCTATGAAAAACAAATTTATTGTGTATGGAAAAATCCTCAGGTTAAAGTAACAACAACAATAAACAAATCTTTTCGATATCAAATAATATTTTGTATCGGTTTCCTTTCATACGTCAATGTCCAAGTAAGTTTGTGCTAAGTTTGAGAACACACCATGTAGACTCTAAGCCTCAGTAAGAATATATTATTTATATCATAAGTGTTAAAGTTTGTTTGAAATGAAAGATTCAATAAATACTGAGAATGTCTATATTGAGATACAGACATTGTCTTCAAGATTGATTTGGAGAAAAATATAACTTAGAGGTAATGAACTTTGAGGATACATACGTAAAAAGCGACCAAAAGGACCATTTTATAAATGAATCGAGTAAGTAGTGTACGATATTTTAAACACAAAATCAGTATCTTAAGAGTGTTGTCAACAAAAAGCTTTAGAAAGGAAAAACCATGCTTAATAGGAAAAAAAAATAAGTAGCTTTTAAAAAACCCACAACTCAACACCACCGCCTTTTATCAAAATCAACTCCGAAAGAACACAAAGTACTTAGCAAAGTGAGATCTTATTTATAGAAAACGCAAAGGAAATTCCTCATAAATGAATAGCATTCACAGCAACGCCACAAAATACCAATAAAAAGTAAAGTAAAAATTAAACGAGACCGGTGTTATCCAATAAACGGAGGCGAACTGAAAAACTTTATAATAAACAAGAGGTGGAATAAAGCAAATGGAACTAAAAAACGTTGGAGCCCCGCGAGCGTGGGGGGATTAATCCTCACTTTCCGTATGTCATTTAAAAAGTTTAACATTCCTCGTGTCTTTCGCATCCAGACAAAAGAAATTTTCCATTTCTAAACGCTTTCTCGTTCCCTTATTAATTGAGATATTTACATTTCGTAGATTATTCAAATGGCGCACAGTATTTTCGTTATAATTACGCATAATCCTCTTCACTGTATAACATACTCCTAATATGTTTTCTTATTTCTCATAATTATTTGTACCGAATTCTACGAATATGATCGCTGTTTTTCATATTCTAATATGCTCTAAAGGAGGTTTATAATATATTACCGAATAGAATATACTTAATTATTTTTTATGGCTTTTCATTAGTGGTATCGTTATAGCAAAATACAAGGCGGTTAAAATTGTATAACCATTAAGGTTATGTCAAAATGATCCAGAATGTGATTTTTGTGATGTGATTGGTTGATTGATTGTAATGGCACTGCCTGGTTTAGACTCGTGCATTCCCAGGGATCGTACTAATACAATAATAATCAAATGACTGATTTTGGTGATACCGGCCGTGTCACATATTAACTTTAATCACTCCTCTATACCAAGGTTCATATACGCTTGTACAATATTTTGGGTATTACCAGTCCTACTTGAATACTTTTAAGTAAGCTTCTTATAAGCGTAAGTAGAAACGAATGGAGAAGCATGTATTAGTTTCACCGATAAGAGCCTAGTTCTTTGAGGACTTTATGAGGAAGATTTTATAGTTGTTTTTTATCCCAAAATCCGACAAGAGCGAGCACAATCTATGTAGAACCGCGGGGTGATGTTAGTAATAACTATTAAATAAACTCTTGCAAATAACTTAACAATTAATTCAATATTGATTGACTCATTTAATTACCAGACGATGACGTCCGATGTAATGCCATATATGAAGATAATGACTCTCAATCTTAGTATGGTGGCGTCTAAATAATTTTGCACAATACATACATTAGTATTGTTATCTTTAACCATCTTGGAATAGTAAGTAACAAACGCTTGTTAACGTATCTCGTTCTCTTTGAAATAATAGAATAAAAATATGTGTATTCTACAGAGTATGACGTTGTTGGTATGTATTACTGCATTATCACGCAAACGACAGTCATTCCAATAAAATTATGTTAAAAAATCTAACATATGCATTTATTATCGAAATATACTGTAATTAGATTATAGGTGGGTTTCAAAGACTTCTGTGTACATAACGCAAATATGTAAGAAAGAAAATACATGTTGTTTTTTGATGTGATTAGAGTAAGTACTAACGGTTTTTTATACGTGAATTTTGTATGGAAAATAAAAGAACTACGGCGGCCGACTGTGCAAGTGTGCAACTGAGGCGCGTAGCCGTAAAACGCTTAAACTGCAAGACCAACATGTTAAGTTTTAATGAATATACAGTAAAAGTATGGAGTAAGCGGCAGTAAGCTAGAGCTTTTATTTAATAAGTAGCTTTTTATTTAAAGATTCCTTTATTTAATCCTTGCTTTTAATTTGTTCGACATCTGATAGTAATATGTAGTAGACGATGTCTGATAGTAATAGTACTACTACTTCATTTTGTGAACGCGCTTATCTCAGCAGGGATTTGATACCGATAGTTGTTTCTCTATAAATATCCTGATTGTTAAGGTCATAATGTCATTTAGAGTGTTGGTTATTCTATCTATGTTTCAAAATCGATGAGACTGATTTTCATGACTTTCGATTCGTAAAACTTTATTGTTTTCGGAATATTCGATAAGGCTGCCTTTTTACCGGAGATTTGGATTGCTTTATTAGATGTCTGTCAATTATATTAAATATGGAATAGCAACGTCGCATAGCCTAGCTCTGGGGGAAAACACTTCAACTATAAATTACAAAAGTGTCAGATACCTTTTAACTTATTTATAAACACCAATTGGTACTTCTTGATAGACTATGCTTCTCTAATGAACTATATTAAGGTATTATAAATGTTTCTTTGGTCCTATGTATGGGACAAACAATCTACCGACCATCAGATTCTACCACCTTTAAGAAACTGATCATCCAAAATTGGACGCAAAATGGCAGCCAGACCAATAAAACTGAGACCAAAAACAGCTAAGTAACAGGCAACATTCGATCCACATCAATATTACTGAATGCTCAGAAAAAACTGCCTTTTATATGACCGAGCCCAGTTTTTGCTAATCTGATTTTTGTTACACCTACATCATAAATAAATGGGTTCAATGACACCGCCATAGCTTGGGCCATGGGGATTGTGACGTCATGGGGCCTCCATACAGGTTCAATAATGGTTCATAGTTTAGCGTCTATGGCGAATAATTTTACGAGCAATTTAATGTTTTTGTTTTTGCTAGTTAGACGGCCCAAGATTTAATTTTTTACCGCTTCTTAATTATAAGCTTTTTTGCTTGTCTGCTAACTAGGCGTGAGATTTCTTAGAGAATTTTGTTTCCTTCAAATTCCTCTTTACTTATCATGTATATTATGAACTAGTATTACTTCTACTATCAGTATTACTATACTATTTATAATGTTCGATACTTTTATGACTTTTTACCTGACGATGGTACATGCCTTGAGCAAACATCCATTTTACCTTTTAACAAATTTTACCCACTTTACCAAAATATCATCGAGTGTCTATTCTGCGTCGATCATGTAACCCGATAAAACACAACTCAACCACAGTTTTAACGCGTTTTGACATTCATAGCCATAAAAACCTTCAAACTCACTAACCGTCAATTACTGACATTATTAACGCCACAATTACTGACATTATTGGACATTTTCGGCATAATTCTATTTAGTCGTCGCATACACACGGGATAAAATTATTCATACTAATAAATATTATAAAGAGGTAAAGTAGTTCGTTTGTTTGTTTTTGTATGTTCAGACTAATCTCGGGTATGATCAGTCCTAATTCAATAATTCTTCTTGTACTAGATAGCCACATTAAACGGGAAGGTTGTAGAATATTTTTTATAGAAACTCATATGGGAACGGGCAAAACGCGGGTAAAACCGTGGGACACTGCTAGTGTCACATAAAGGCATTGAACTGTAACCTAGACCGATTTCTGTACCGCTAATATAACAGAGTATGTTTGAAAACGAAAGTGGGGGTTAAGGGAACTTGGGGTGGGGAGCTGTCACTCCACCCCTGGTACCCAACCCACCCTAGTTTTGGGAGTGAAACGGGAGTGGTGAATGAAGGTGAAAGTAGATATCAATTGTCGTGACCGGCAAAGTGTTTGTTCCATGTTCAAACTGACTGTTGCAGAGGAATATCAGATGACATTCGTAAGCGAAAATCATTTCCATTTCATTCATTTTCAATACATGATTTTCGAATTACGAATCCAGTTGTAGGTTTGCTTGTTTATGAAGAAGGTCGTATACGTTTATTTATTTTGAACAGTTTTGGTGATGTTGACCTTCAACATAATATATGAGATGTTAATACTATAAGTTTGAAAGGTGTTTTGTATGTTTGTGTGTGGCTCTCATATGTTACATACTTACTTACCAAATGTGATGATGAAAACATTTAAATCTTGTTTTTTTGTTGTTCTATGGAAGGTGAGATTGTTCATAATACATACATATTGCGTTCTATATGTCCGCTCTACTATAGATAGTCATTTCTATGACAAGTATATATTCCCTGACATAACTCCAAATATTAGAAACCTAATGCACTTATCTGCAATAAATGTAGAGCTTCAAGCGCTCTCCAAAGCCCTAGCCAGAACAATACGCCCTCTGCTCAGGAAATCAAATGCATCACTCGATTAAAATGCATAATGTGACACAGTTTCAAACGGTACAATAGTCACCCTCGTACGTCGTGAAGAGGGGGACGAAATAATTAAAACGTCAACAGAAGAAATGGCACCCTAATGTTACGCACAACTGACGTCAGGTAATAAAATGAACTTGACTTTTTTAACACTTGGCGCAAAAAGCCGGTGATAACAGTGCATTTCAATTTAAGTGAAGCGGAGGTGAGTGAGCTGAATCACAACGCTTTGACATTGTCAAACGAGACATTGACATAGCCAAATTTTTGTTTGTATAACGTTGTGATCGGTCGATTCAGCTCCGCAAAGGTCCGCTTAAATGTAAACGCACCCTTAAAGTGCAACCACTATGTATCTATCGATGGTATTGCAGCTCCCGTATGGGCCGCTTTAAATCTAGTTATTTCGTTTGAAAGGAGCCAATACGAGAAGTGTTCCAAGCTATGATTGAATAAAAACATCAGTTGCGGGATTTACCCCTTCCTTTGTTTTATTTTTATTTGTGTCAGTTTTAATTTTGGCTTCGGTTATAAAAGTTTTGATGAGCATATATGTTTGTCGATGGGTGATATGTTTGTGATTTATGATTTCAAACTTTGTTTTATATGTGTTACTTATGTGTAATGAGTTGCTAAAGGACAGACTTCTTCTTCTTGTCGAGTAGGTCAATGGTCAACTCTGGCGTCGGAGTTTTTAGGCCGCCCAAAGGCCTCCGACATGGTCAAAGGACAGACGGGTGGATTTATGCGACTAGGGACTACAAGATAAAATGACGAGGTATAAAAATGTCTACTTTCTGAAAATTAATTCGTCTGAGTATTATAAAGCCAAGGTATACAAACGTCTTAGTCTAATAAAACCGATGTATAAAAATGTCTACAATTACAGGAAGTTTGGTCTAAAATGAAAAATGACAACGTATAAAAATGTAGGCCAGTTAGTACGATCTATTCCGATAAAAAAAAAACCCTAACCTACCGAATAGTAAGAAAATACTAAAGTAGTCATTTTTATACTTCGACAATTTTACTCATTGTCAGTTATATTTTTCACCAATTATCAAAGCGACATTTTTATACATCGACATACATATACCATGTCAATATTATACTGGGACGAAATAAGACCAGTAGACATTTTTATACCTCGTCGTTTTACCTTGTAGTCCCTAGTCGCATAAACGGAATCTCGGCCTCTACTTGGACGGGAGGCCCAAGGTGGCATTTCTATCTGAGCGCTATAGTGCATCGGAGGGGACGTGAAATTGTCGGTACCGGTTGCTTCCATCGTTAGACTTTGTCGGAGGCCTTTAGGATGTCTTAAAACTCCCGACACCAGGGTTTAGTTCCTAATGTTTTTAAACCTATGCGAACTTACTTTCTTATTTGTGAACGAGTATCATAATAACATATTTTTGCTATAAACTATTGAAACTGAGACACAAAGAAAACCGTGACATTATTTAGCTGCAGACTATATTCTGCATAATCTAATGAAGGCGCCATTTTGACACGAATGTCACACCGATCGCGCAGTACAATTCAAATATGGTACTAACAGATTCGGATTAAATAGTTGGTTAAAAAGTTAAACTTTAAACATAGGATCATAAGTAAATTATTAGGATAATGTAAGTATTGCGTAATAATAAATCAACAGTAATTTCATAAACGTTTTAAAATTTAAGGAATTTCCTTAATAATATTAATTCCGATCACAAATTAAGATTTAAACCCAAAACAACATTAAGTTTATTTAAACAGAACCACAAAACACACCGCCAAATTAATGTTACAAACGCAACCAATGCAACTGGAATTAAAAGAACAGCTTAATTGTTTTCCGAAACAAAATGGTGAAATTCAAAAAAAGAATTCTCACATCTCGTTGTCATTTCAATACCAAACGGAATTACTGGTTGCAAATATTTGTCGTTATTTAAACATGGTTGCGTTCGGTGTGAAGGCGGTCGGCGTCGACCATTGATCTCGGGTTGTCCCTAGTGACACACTTTTCTGTATAAAACAGTATCGCAAAGCTTTCTGTACGTTACTTGCACGTTATCGATTAATTTGTTTATTTTATAACGACCGATATTGCAATCTTTGTTATGGTAAAGAATGAAGGAAAATATTTATGCTACGTTAACTGGTAATCAACGTTCTGTATTTACGCGTCTGGATAACATATTTTAATACCGTTGGTGGATTTATTTTTATTTTTATTTTCTTCAGCTCACAAGTAGGAAGGAAAGGTGCTTATCCTACTAATATTATAAATGCGAAAGTTTGTGAGGATGGATTTATGGATGTATGTTTGTTGCTCTTTCACGCAAAAACTACTAAACGAATTTGGATGAAACTTTACAGTAATATAGATGATAGGTACATCAGAATAAAAAATGGGATACATTTTATCCCGAAATTCCCGCGGGAACGGGTACAACGTGGGTGAGACCGCGCGCTTAGTATACTCATATACATATATGTGTCTGTGAGACCGCACGGCTAGTATACTCATAGTGTTTCTCTCTTTTGATATATACAGTGAGAAGAGAGGTATTGGTCAACAGTGGGACAATTCAGGATGACACTTTTAATTTCTACATGATATATGTTTGTCGTCAAAGTAGTTCAAAGGTTCACAGACACTTGAGTAATGAATAGTTTTGGTGGAAAGGTTGATGTTTTAAAAATAGCACACATTGATAACTCGTAAACATCAGACGCAGCGAAAACAAACCTCGTTTATTCACATCAAAGTGTTTAAACTTTGATGGTTGTGTCTTTGGAATTAACGAAAAATATAACCTTTAGCAGAGTAACTGAGAAATAGCAATGGAAAGAATACATATGACACACAGTCTCTTCATATTTAATATTTTGAAAATGATAAAGAAATAAGATAGGTATGTATGTATATCTAATATAGAGCGCGGCGCCGCGCCGCGGGCGGCCTAGGAAACGCTGGAGGGACGACATTATCTCCTTCGACAGCGAGTGGTGGGAGACCGCGAAGGACAGGGAAATATGGAAGAGTTTGGGGGAGACCTTTGCCCAGCAGTGGGATGATATAGGTTAAGAAAAAAATATATTTAAATTTAACGTATAAGTGACAAGGTCAGACAGATAATAATTTATTTATATGGCTATGATATCATCCCACGCATTATAAAAATCTTTACCAATATTCATTTTATCTAAAAGCTTTAATCGCAGGTACCTATTATTAGACCCTATTTTTTATAATCCCAACCGACAATCTACCCAAAACGCAAAAAAACATAAACATAAAAACGGCGCGAACGCAACCGATGCTCACTGATCTAAATTAAGCCCGTGACTCACACGCTACGCACACATGCACACTCCATAGCATCAATGGCATTCCAACCTGATGCGTGGATCAAAAAAACAATAGTAACTTACTACTGTTTATTCTGTGACTTGCATACTAAATGTTATCTTATCTGTGTCCGCAATGACCATATATTACGTTGGCGTTGCTTGATAGTTAGCAGTTAGCACTTTTACCCGACTCTGTGCATTGTGTTATAGTAAAACCGGTACGGAAATAGCGTATTTACATTTCTGGCTAAAATGGAGTGCATAGTGAGCCGCTAATACAATGCTGCTAACGAGAATGGTAGTTGAGAATACTTCGTTTGGAAATGGTCCGGACACCAAGGGGTAGTTTGTGCACACGCATGCATGTCCCGAGAGCTGCTGATGAAATATTTCAATGTACAAATTTACTGAACATTTCGTTTGATCTCGCTAATATTTTATGAATAATAAAGTGAGGAGCAAAAAGTAATATGAAACTACTGAATATTGTTTGAAAATCTCGAGAAAATCGCATCAAATTTAAATGCAACTTGGCACCTGTTGAAATTGCAATCTGTAGAAGCGGCGGTTACAAGTAACATTTTTAAAATTAACGGCTATTCCAACTGCTTGACCTCTTTAAATATTTCAAGGTCCTACGGGTTTAAAGAACCTCAGGCAAGCACCTCCAACTTGAAATCCAAGCGAATCTAAACTCTATTAGCATTTGGCGGTTAATATGACGTAATTATGTTAAAACTGGAATGCCATTATACGTGTCTGCATGCAAAGCGTGTCTTGAGCCTGTACATCATTTAGTATTATGTTTTTATACTAAAAAATATTTGATTTCTATCACTTTGGAGGTTTTATAATTTATCAGTATCGGTTATCGATATAACGATCGATCTCTTTTTCGCTCATATCGTGTTTAATTTGTTCTTTCAATGTAAATAAATATTAAATTTTGTCTGTAGCCCACAGCAAATTTTTGACATTTACATAAAAAATCTAATCATAACTTGATTGGCTGTGAACTGCCAGTACTGATAGGTTATTAGAATCGGCCGTAAGACCGTATATGAATAAATAACTTCACGAGCATCACGCATGCCCCCGAGACGATCGTATTTATTTCATCCACGTAAGAATCTACGGAGCCAGTATTAAGAAACTTTGAAGAAGTTTTCTAAATAATTGACTGTCGGCCTGTTCCTAGCACTCATCTCTTCCGGCAATCCCGGATTGCACATAAAACTTTGACATTATTTCCATGTTATCAATTATGTCAAAATAATCAAAATACATGTCAGAACTGACATGTTGCTGGAAGAGATCATCTTTATTATGATTTTGCCTCCTAAACTACTCAAAGATCGCCTTATTATAAATCTAGTTATTTGCAGAGAACTAATATCAATTTCGATTTGATACCTTTTAGGTTGGATTAAATAAATGGCTTGGGTTTTAGGTTACTGAGACCGGCTGTTAGGGAGGTGCAAACACACTCGAGTTTCCTAATGAATTGACTGTATCAGGCGAGGCGATACATGTTCGGGAGTAACTCAAGGACCTAGTTGGGATTCTCGGTGGTATATCAAAGGGATGCAGACTCAAATAGAACGGATATTAAATGTGTGCAGTTCAGAGACATAGCGACGAGCAGAAGTCGATATTTGTAGCAAATGATTTTTTTTATCTATCGAGAACAAAATCAGTCCTTTAATTTCGGAGCTACGAACACCGACAGACAATATGTCAAACACACAATTTACGGGTTAAATTATGTGAATATTAATACCCATTTTATACGTGGGAGGGACAAATAAACAACGCTTGCTTAAGAAATAAGCCTAAATAGTGTCAGGAAAATAGATTTCCATACGAGTATTTAAGACTAGAGGCGCCTCGCGATTAGCACGTGTTGGGTCAGTTCCGGTAAGAATTTCGGGATGAACAATAGCCAATAAAATTTCTGTTGAATGTCCTATCCATCTAAAGCTATCCATTAGATAGTTTCTGCGCGCGTTTTAACAAACAAAAATCAATCTCTTCAGCTTTATTATATTAGTATAGATTTGAGTTGTATGCTAACGCGCAAAACATCTTTTAAGGAAAACATTTTCCTTTTAAAATTGAACACTATTTTATTGTGGTTTCTTCGCTGTTGTATTCCACCCAAGCGATAAAGGAGACTGAGGAAATTCTCTAAAGTGTACTCTTGTTACGAACACTTAATTAAGTTACATTATTAAAACACTATTTGCAGAACTGTTAAACAATTCGTTTTTCTCACAAGTAATCAGAATAGAGGAATGTTATAGGTAAAACTAAAGCCCTTTTTAACCGACTTTAATAACCAAAGGAGGTTCTCAATTCAGAGTTTTTAGACCGCTAAAGGCCTCCGCCATGGTCTGACCATTGAAACAACCGGGACCGACAGCAGACATACCCTCCAAAGCACGCTAGCGCTCAGATAGAAATGCCACTATCGGCCACCCATCCAAATAGAGGTCGAGCTGCACGTTGCTTAACAATCGCAATTAATTAACATTGCTTTGTCAAACTATACCACGATACGTATTACTTAATTCCATAGAATTCTGTCACAGTTGTATGGCTTCTAAAATAAAGTGACGTTATAGTATTGAGGCATAAGTTATTTCCGTTTCGGATCTCATATTTGAGCAAAGACAAAATTAAATACAGCAGACTCAATTTGCAGACGTGTTCATGCTCTGAAACTTTAATGTGCGAGTATTATAAGTCTACTATAAAACGAAATATTCATATTTGAATTTCTCATAATTTTGAGCAAAGTAACGCTAGTAATGTTTCAGATAGTAAATTATATAGCAGTAAGTACAAGTAGCATTAATTTTGGACCACAGAAAGGGCAGTGACATAGCTAGAACCGAAAACAACCGGGACCGACTGTTAAACGTGTGTCTTGTACATTTAAGTAATGTACAAGTACTTGCTTCCCAACTGCAATAACATCACTTAGTCAAACTCCGCCAAGATATTTTTGGTGGATCGTTAAACACTTTTGTCTCGCCAGAACAGATGACAACAATTGCCAATAGAATAATGTATTTTGTATGTCGAACAAGTCGTCTAAGAATTCTTTATAGAAGCTAATGTTTGGAACAGAATGGTAGACAATCAATATTATTCAAATGTTGGTGCTACTCACTATGATTTCTCTACACCTATAAAGAATAAACCATTGAACCTCAACGTCATACGAATTTGAAACAGTCTATACACACCGTGCATGGCTTGACGCTTATTGATTTGGCAATAGAGTTTATTATCGCGCGTGTTATTCGAGTCACGTTTGAAGATACATAGGACACCAGCTTTGGAATGTTTTGTGTAGTCGTTTTGCCATTGTGCTGTAGACAATGAAGATAATTATTGTGGTGCTGGTGGTGTTGGGTAACTGTTTTTATTTTTAATATAATTATGATGTTTATATTTAAATCATTTAATTCGTTATTTTATGAATTATAAGTAAGGGCACCTAGACTCGTTAACCGTCATTACTACCTTCTCCATCGTCATCTATGTACTCAGTTTGTTTTTAAAATCTACTTCAAAACCATTTTTAAAATAAAAATGATTTTATCTTTCGTTATTACTGTTGGTAACTTTACTCGTCAGAACGAATTTAAACAAACACGATGAAAAATCTAAAATGATTCTAAATGATTACATCGCAAACACCGACCAGCTAGTAAAGAAATATCAAACAGAATCAGAGCCCAAATGTGCCTCAAATATCCAAAACATTCGATCACATTCTTCCGTCTACTTTTCTGAGGAAATGTATCACAACCGGGATGCACTAATTACAAAACAAACTGACACATGTTAGCCGTAAAATAACTAGTTGCTCAAACATAGCCAATATACAGCCAACTTCAGTCTGCAGTTTCGTATCTTTTATCATAATGACTAAAAAATACAATCATACGTCACGAATGTTTGGCTAAGGATTAGGAGCGACACGCGTTGCCACAAGTCACGTTTTATACTCAACGATTTTTACCGAAAATACACCAACAGATACACCGCATTACGAGCTAATGCCGCAAATCAATACTTAAAATGAACACGTGCCTGATTCCATTACTTTCCTTCAAAATATGAAGCCGACGTTTTCAATCATACCATTTTCTAAGTAAAGGATTCCCGAAGCGTTATTAATATACTCTTTATTAGATATCATGATCGGATTAGATATGAATTACCTTTGGATAATCTTCCTATACTCGACTAGATTGCGTGAAGGGTGTTACCTGAAAAAAATAACATTATTATTATGGATGATATCATAGTTACGCCTACATTTTTTTATACAACAGGATTGTGGGGCGGCAGCTTCTTATTGGGAAATGTATTAAGAAATATTGGTTTTATATTTATTGTGTGTGAAGTTATTAAAACGATATAGGTGGAATAGAAGAGATATTATTAGATATATTACGTACAATGTCGTTATACCTTTTCAGTGATTTTATTTTAAATTATACATATTTTTTACTATATTTTTTTAAAGTGATGTGTTCTGGCTTTACTCTAAAATAAAGCTAAGAATATTGTTTGGAAAACTGTTTGATCCATCATCTTTTAAAGATCATCATCATCAGTCAAGAAATTGTGATTTAAATAATTTTATAGAAGTACATATTATGTAGGTATTGTATAATATCAAAATCTAAGCCTGGTCATTTATATACATATACATATACTCGTATAGTATATACATATATCTTCATTTCTACAATTACTTACATATATACTCGTATATCTACAATTCTCATTTTATCTTGCAATTGATTTCAAAAAGTTGAAAATAAAATTAAAATCAATTTTACTCATACATTTATTTGTCTACAATACTATTAATTCAGACCACAAGTTATTAATATTGCTCTGAACTTTCAGCGACCAGATCGGCATATTGACTTTCATATTTTCAATCAAATATTCGAAAAACAGCGAAAGTTTTTCTTTATTATCAATCCACGCCTGTAGAACATCTGTCATAGTTTCTAGTTTGTCACGGTTAGCCGTATTCACATCGTAAACAGAGTCTATTATAAATAATAGTTCTTTTAAAAGACTTGCGCTTTTCTTGAGACCAGGTGGCGCTATGAATACTATGTTCTCGCCATTGGTAATAATTTCATCAAGGAAATCAATAATATCCTTTTGTACCGAGTCAGTTTGAATAATGTTCTTTATAGTTTCTGTAAGTTTTAGATTTGATTTTATAAAGTGTTTGTGCTTCTCTAAAACATCCGGAATGAGCCTGAATAAAGCAGTCAAGTGCGATTTTGATGTGTTCAATAGTATTCTCAGCCATTCCTTTATGTAGTCGGAATAAAAAAAGTTCTCTTTACAAATATACAACGTCGAACATATGTGATTTTCGACCGCCGCTGTTGTCGCTTTGGTTTCTTGTCTTATTATTTTATCCCTCATTGTTTGATTGTGCCATTTTAATGGTAAATCCAAGTTCCCTTTCACACTTTTCAGTTTCATTTCAATCACTTTACCAACTATAAAATTGGACATGTCCATAAAATTCAGCATCGTCTCTTCAGTCACATTAATAACTTGGGACTCTTTTACGAACTTGTTTTGTTTTTTTATAATATAGTCGTACTCAATTTCGTTGTTAAAAGCATCTTCTATTAATTCTGTCTCATAGAACATAAGTTTGTAATTTCTTTTGATATTGGTGCGAATTTCCATGAACCGTTCTTTAGTGAATTTAACTAATGTAGAAATGAACTTGTCCCAGGATACTGGTTCTTCGATAGAATAATCGTCAGAATCGTCTACATTCTGCATCTCTAAGAAAGTCTTCTCAGTCGCAGGATGGATTATCTCCACCTCGTTGCTTATATTGGCTAATGGCTTTTGAATATTATCTCGTTCCTGTACTTTATAGTTTTCTATCGCCATCCCATCGTTTTCGTCTTCGGCCATTTCTATTCCAATGTTATCTTTCATTTTCTCTAATTCCTTAATATATTCCTTTACTCGATCGTTATTATAGTCCTTGTTATTATCAATAGATTGATTATTAATCAGTTCATTTACTTCATCGGCATGTCCGATATGATTATCATCAAAGGCATCACTCAAGGTACCTTAAATTTAATTGATAAGTGATTAGTAACTAAACGTAACTGGGTTTATGTTTATGTGATAGGTATGAAAGAGAATGTTTCCTTTGATTAAATATTTTAAGCGTAGAATTTACTTTATTTATATTTAAGCCACTTTAAATTGTCTTTCATAAAGGCCTTTGAAGTTGTTTCAATAAAAAAAAATTGCAAATATTCTTACACAAAAGAAAAGCAACCGCACAAAATCCGAACATAACTTTTGCAAAACGTTAGTTATTTTTCGTATAATAACATTGAAATGGGATCAACTTGCGAGTAATAAAATATGTGAATTTATGTGCCGGAGTATGTATTACCTACTCACATAATATAAAAATAGAATCTGTGCGTTGTTTGTTTACGGTCTTCCTCAATCGTTTCCCTGAAACAACTTTTATGGCGTTCATAGATCATTAGCCTATTTTTATATGATTGCATTGATTTGAGAAGATATACATGCGGAACCGATTTAAAATGGAAGTCATGACTCCAATATCTTGCTGAATAGCCAATTTGAGTTCATAGGTTCGAAAACAAGAATGTTTGAACGTTAGCAATGGTATTAAGAATTGCAGAGCTCAGGTAAGGATGGTCAGACCCGATGTCATATGAATCCGGATTGATTGGCGCATGCTAGCAAATGGTAGCAAATGGATAGCGAAAATTGATCTCCAAGATGTTCTCCACACTCTACACATGTAAATATATGAAGATGGATAAACAAGACGGTAATGCTAAATAATTTATGGTATTTACAGAAGAAGCAAACCGTTAGGGATCTATTTTTAAAGATGAACCAAGTTTGGTATGTATAGAATTGCAGGTGATAAAAATGCAATTAAATAATGATGATGGTGACGCCTTTTTACGGAAACGGCGATGACATTTTCCTATTACAGGACTTTAAACATACGATAGCTAGATTACATATCTTGTAAGCTATAACAATATACAGCGAGTAAAGTCACCGCAATCAACTTGTAAACATAAATATTTATTGACAATATTTTATCGCGTTTTTATGTTTTGATACCAATGAAATATTATTCCGCTACGTTTCTGTTTATTTTGTTAAGGTATCACAGTATTAATCGAATGTCATTGTTTCAGCAACAATGGCATCAACAAAACAATTCCGGTACGTAAACAAACTTCCAACTGAGGGAAAACCAATAAAAACGACTCCAAAGGAAAACATAATGTTTAATTGTATTTTGTTATTATTATATTTACCTTAGAAAAGATTGTTAAGTTCAATTGGGCCGAAGTCTTGATACCGTTGGTGTATTTGTTCTATATAATCATAGCAAAAATTTGTGTCCCGGTGGTACTGAAACTAGTTGACTAGAGGTACTACAGCCCTTAGACTGACTTGTGGGTCGCGAACAAATCTATCTTTTATCAGTCTAAGATACCATAGATGTTGAATATCGATCTGAATTCAGTTTCTGAATTTTAAGACTTCACACGCGTTTGAATTTGTTTGCTTCTTGTCAGTGCCCTTACAGATCGTTCTGATAAATTAAGGCAAAGGCCCGAAATTAAAAAAAAACTGAATTCAGTTCGAAATTCAGCAAGTACGGTGCCGGCATGACTACAATTTCCAGACAAGCCCGTTGGCACAGTGGCAGTGAGAGCGCTTACTGTGTCGGGGGTTGCGGGTTCGATTCCCGCCCGGAGTCAACAATATGTGCAGACATATTTGTTGGCGACCACGTCTGGGTGTCAATTACGAGTATATATTCTTATAAAAGTATTTGTGTATCTATGTAGTAGTATCAGTGAATTAGATTTCATAACACAAGCTTAGAGCTTACTTTGGGTCTAATTAACCGTGTGTGAATTTGTCCAGGTATATTTATTATTTATATTTATTATTATTTATCGTTCTGACATTAATTTTTTAGTCAAACTAAAAGTCCGTGTCTAGAAAATAGTCTTGTCTCTAGTGTGTGCTCTTTTTCTATTCATTTCCTATGTTTTGATATTTTGATCAGACTAGACAGTGTCTTGTCTATCAACTACATTCATGTTCTAGAAATTCCGCTGCAAAATTGAAAACATTCGTAATTGCGTTTAAGTAAATTGTGTCATGTACTAATAAGCGAAGCACTTCTAATCACTTAGCGACATAAAAGCGGTACCTCCATCACTCAACGAAGAGACGTGGCAAGTAATGGACCTTATTGACGAGGCTTGCACTATTTATATCATACCATCTATTGTTTTCTGCACTATTGACCAGAATAGCTGCTTCATAAACTGTCTTAAAAGTAGAAATGTAGCGGCTAGATTTGTTCCATTTATCGCTATTTATTGGGTTGTTGATCTAAGTTATAATATTGAAAACAAAGTCTAATTAGTTCAAATGCAAACTCGATGTCATAAGTTCCAAACTTGATGTCATCCATAAACTTCGACCGGCTTCACTGCGAAACTTGAAAATATTTCACCAACTTTGACAGTTCAGTGATCAAAATCGATATTCTTCCCCGTTTCGGTCATCTAATTATTCGCTTGGTTGGAACTAACTAATGGAATTTAAAAGCTAATGTAATCGATCTTTAAACCTACAATTAAAATTAAAATGCGGAATAATTGGGGCAGTTTTATAATGAAAGAGGATGCATCGAGCCGAGTGCGGTTTTGGATAGCATTCTCATTAACACATTGTGTTCGTTTCAATCGTATGCAACCAGTGGATACGCCACTAGCACTGCGTTATTAGTAACATGTGTAGGAAGTCCGTTTTGACCTACTTTAAAGTTATGGATATCGACTTCAATACAGATGCATAAAACAACACGTTTTATGCTCTTATTCTACTTCTAGATTAACCTTTCAAGGTGACAGTTAACTGACACCATGGAAGACATGTTGACATGTCAAAGGAAATATCACAAATCGGTCACCTATATAACTGTCATCTGCAATGCGAATTTACAGAACATTATACTGTAACAACACATTGGCACAGTGTTTTGCGAGTGAATATAGTGTCTGGCGTTGCGGGTTCAATTCCCGACCGGAGACAACAATTTGTGCAGACATAGTTGTCGGCTGGAGGATGTCAATTTATATTTAAGTTTAGAGCTTGCTAAGTTTAAGTCTACTAGATCTTGTTAAAATTAGTTCTGTAAAAGTTAGTACTTAATTTATTTGTATCACTTTGTAATTATAGTGAACGTTCAGAATATTATGTTTAACTATAGATGAATTATACATTTCAACCACTAACTTTTCGAGTTTACTTCTGTCTCTCTAGGTCTAACTTTTTATTCAGTTCGAGCTAGTCTGCAGGTCGTCGCACTATCTCTAGAGGGCGTACGATATTACGTGTGTCTAGACGTAGCTCAATGATGGACATGTCGGTAATTCAATTGTGATAGATGGAGTCTTCAATGATCGGTACAGTCAAAAGAAAGTACATGGTGCAATATAACGAGTTTATAAACATTATGATACAGTAACTCTTGACGTAGTTTGGCTGAGCCACGTTAACGAAAGCAGGTGTTGATCAACATGCAGCTCTGCTACTACTTGGATGGGTGGCCGATAGAGGTATTTTTATCTGACGCTACTATGCTTTTAAAGAGCATGTTGAATTGTTCATCCCGGTTGTTCCAACAAGAATATGACTATATCGCGGAAGCCTTTACACTCTACAAAAACTCCAAAATTCGGTTTAGAAAATATCCTATTCGAAATTACTTATGGTTTGAATAAGTTAGTGAGACAGACGAAAGGTTATATTTTTGGGTTCAATATTGATTCATCCAGACATTTTAATAGTTCATGCTCCATACGGTCGGGCGAAAACATCTATTGATTTATCGCTAGACGGTTCACTTCCGCCTTTCTTAGTTCAACGATTTAACTCCCATATCTTGTCAACTCGAATATTGTTAGTCTTTAATACTCAAACATCCGTTTGTCTCCAGTTTATAATGCAAATGGCAATACAAACGTGGGAACTATAAAAATAAACCACCAATAAATTCATGGGTTGTAATGCTTCATTGTTGGTATATTAAGTGAGATTTCTCAGCTTACTACCTCGTGCTTATCATTACTAACTATCGCTTAGTTCGGGATGGTATGTCTAGACTAGATTACTTTTATTTATCTACAAAACCAAATGGAACAAAGAGATTTGACCTTTAAGATTGCTAAGTAAAATACAGACAAAGCATAACTTATAAACACTCTTTGTATTAGAAATTTAAAAATGGTGCAGCCGAGAGGGACTTGCTGCCACCAAGGCACCATTCGTCATGAAAAGACAGCACTTGAACCGAATTCGATTACAGAGAACATTTTGAATCAATCATTCTTATGTAAACTGAGGAATGAGGGTCTGCCGGGCTCGAGGCCCAAACGTTCCAAGCACAGAAACGCCTTGACCCGGATTGAGGAAAAATTAGGTACCTGTGACGTCAGCAGGATTATTCCGAGCTTTATAGGTAGAGCAGGAAACTGGTGCGGATTTTAATCGCCCAAAGAACTATAAGACGTAATAGGAAAATGTTGCAGGAATGAGCTATGGTATGAAGGAGGAAAATGTAGCGAAACTGTTAGGAATACATGATCAAAGTCACCCTAACCGATGCAGATGAATAAAACGAAATGGTAAATGTTCGCATAGTTGCACCTTATGGGGCGAAATACTGATTTGGATAATCCACTAAAAATACCTAGGTCGGCCATATAGGAGGTTTTGGCTTTGAAACACAACACACAATAGCTCTCTGAAATACAATAGCTCTCTGAAAAATATTTTTATATAAAATACGTGACACGGCTCCATTTTGCTATGACGTGAACTTTTTTGTTATCATTAAGGTGGCCGGAAACCTAAACCATATGCGACAAAAAAACATATCCGGCAAAATAGCAGACTTTTTCAGTCCTTTGCATCACTGCGTAAAAAGCCTCCCTGAAAAATTGCTGATAACCGTACCCATTGTCAGACAGGCCTAGCTCTAAAGCTTCTGGCTTTCTCTTCCGAGTGAAGCACATTAGATCCACAGGTGCTAATTAATGCAATGGTGTTCTCTCTCGCCGAAGTTCCAAACGGGTTCGAATTATGGTGGCTCTTAAATAATTTGAGTAAAAGCTTAGGCTAAAATACGCTGCTACGTTATTGGGAAATTATAGAGAAACGCATTCATTTCTATAAGTTAACGATGCGAAATAAACTATTTTAAGATTAAATCATTGCTATATTATTAAGTAGTGTTTAGATTCCATGAAATGTTAAACGATCCAATATATGGAACTATTAAAAAGTTGAACAAAAGTTTAGCATACAATAAAAATGGAACAGGAAGTACGAAAAATATCGTTACATTTAATTCAAAGAGCACCATCAAATGTTTCCTTAACCCTGCAATAGAAAAGAGCGAGAATAAATAATGATGAAATATTATATCTAAAACAGAATTCTGTTTAACATTGTTGCGTGCCAGATATATTTTTCAAGTTATGAAATATTATATATAAATGGCGCTTCTGAAAACTCAGAGCAGCGATGTTGCAGCCCATCGGTAAAATGTTTGGTTTTGTAAAAGCATCTGAGAGTGAATATTTTAAAGAAGGCAACTTGGCGGTATGCTTGAACTCACGAAGTGTTGGAACGATGCGGGCGTTTAAATGCGATAGAAATCTCAATTTTCTACTAAAATGTCATCTTTTCTTGATTTTGAATCTTTTTGTTTTTTGAGATCTTTTGGTATTCAGTAAGTGGTATGGAAAATATGTATTTTGACGCATATGCGCTGTTTCTTTGTACACGTTTATTTAGACTAACCCAAAAACTTACTCGTACAACTGAAGACCTAAAAGCAGATAAATTATTAGATGCAATAAAAGAGTTCAGATGTCATGACAAACAGGTCATCCATGACGTTTCCATTCCACCTTCATCTTGTCGACTGAATGATGAATCTCTTAATTCTGCCGACATAATCACGTTTATATTTGACCCCAATAACTAACCAGCATACACATTAGCGCGTCATTCACAGGTCAATTGAGTGTCGTCGACTGATGCCACCTGCCGCCGGCTGGGGCCCGCCGGAGGATATGCCAAATCCAATGACATGCCACGAGATGCAACATTATATACGAAAATATACAAAATATTCAACATCACCGCGTGAATACGAGCTAAATTGCTACGTCTAGGGTAGCAAACTCATTCTGAAGCGTATTCTTGAAATAAAATATGAGAGTTGCTCATTTCACCTTTTCTGCTCTGAATTTTACGACACGTTTCACTTCTGCTGCATAGGTAAAGGCGACCATTAATTTGCTTACTTAAGCAAACATTAAAATTCCTTTTGGACATTTTATCAGTTGCTTGCTAAGCTAATGACCATCCGAATGGTCTGTCAAATGGTAGATAAACGTTATCTGACTGAACTATGCGGTCCATCTACATATATTTGATCTCTGTCCCAAATCCCCAACGAGACAGCATGACTCATTCATACTCGCTGATCCGCTAATGTACCAAACAAAGGCATTTCCTATAGGATGTTTGTATTGTGGTCGAGCAAATTCCAGATTAGTTTGAATAGCGGATTAATATTAATTGGTTGGGTTGATGAGTATACTGATGGACGATGCGAAAGCACGTTTTTAAAATATAATACGAGTGTAATGCACGAATATTATCAAAATACGCCGTAATAGCCCAATTCCGTACCAAGTGTTACGTTTTCTGATATTTTTAAAAAAATCTTCATCTTGCCATACGGAATACGGTTGGGAAGAAGTTTTATTTAGGTGCTATTAAAATAATACGGTAACTCGAGAGTGACGTAAAAACTCTCGTAAAACGCGATTAATGCGGCGACCTGCAGCCGTCTGAATGAAGATATTTTTGCTCAATTCAGGTCTAGGAAATTAAGTGTTCGAGTTTATTTACATTGGAGAAAGCATTTCCCTTTTATTGCTCTTGTTAACTGTGTACACTTTAAGTCATTACCTTTGTGTTCGTTACTTAATAGTTTGATTGCATTAAAAATACACTTAGCGGATGAATTCACCGAGCACCATTCTCACCATCACCTTACTTTATTATTTCTTTATTTTTCTTGACAGGCATATGCTACATTCAATATTCTTAAGACATTTAAATTTGCATAAGTAAGATGGTAGTCGTAAACAACATTCGCATGCTATATAACGCTGTTAAATACCAATCAATTGAATTATTCCGTTCTATTAGCATTGTGGACGCGATCGTTACGACCGCAGATACCTCAATCTAGATTAATTAAATATATTTCAGTTGCTGGATTGAATGCATGGCACGACAAACATTTATTAGGTACATGCAATTATCAGGTAGTTATATCCATATTTGTGTTATAAGATATTGTATTGTGTTTAATGAAAAGGATTTAATGGGAATTATAACCATATAAATATCACAGCTGATATAAAATTGAAATATATTTGATTTGAATTGAACTACCAAATTTAATCACAAATGAAAACGACGGTACTAAAGAGCCTCAAAATAAGTCCAGCAGAAAACATTATTAAAACTCTTAAGAGGAAAGTGAGGTAAAAACTACGAAACCACGAAATCCCGAAAATGTAACAAACGAACGCAAGCACGGAGTTATAAGTTCCCCTTGGAGGGGCGGGGGTGTGCAAAGGTTCAATCGATCCTACCCCACTGTCATACTTATACAGGAAGAAAATTTTGTTGCGAAATTGTTCAAATTGGGTCACCGATGAGCGCCGAGCGCTTAGTTCGCTTTCATTACACACATCGCTCGAAACATTATCACAATAACGCTTTTTTTATTGACCGCTTGTAAAACAAAAGACTGCTAAGTGAATCTTTGACCCAGTTATTACGGGGCTTTTCGGTATTTTATTGGCATTTTTATTTGAAATATGTACAACTCGTATCTAATAGTGCTTTTATACTTGTTGGATTCAACACCGGATTATTACTCTTTGCCCGTTGGAGCTTGTTTACTCGAGACTGACTGAGGTAATTTACAGTATGACTATTTTATCAAACACTAAGTTCAGTATCATGAATAAGTTTGAAACAAATTTGATTCTCACAGCTGTAACTTTCGTTGTGTATTAATGCTGGCGGATATTAGAGTGTACTGAAGTGCCGACTACCGAGTAGCAATCAACGAGCAATAGTCAGCCTATTCCGCGAAACCACAGCCGTACTCGGATCGATCTAACTGATTGGAGCGCGTCCTCTGGTGACTGACAGCCACTAACAAGAATGTCAAGTGCGAACATCGAAACGGTAATTTGTCTTATAATATTTTGGACATATTTGATACCAAGTTAGCATGTGTTAGAGAAAATACTAAGCCCAAAAGGGATATAATTATTTGGAACTAATTTAGTTAGATTAGATTAAAGTAAGTTAAGTAGGTAAGTTCAAGTTGGTTAGTGGTCAACCTTAGTGTCATCATTTAATTCATTCATTTCAAATAGCTAAATGGTCAACCTTAGTGTCATCATTTAATTCATTCATTTCAAATAGCTAAGTGGTCAACTTGGGTGTCGGAATTCTTAGACCGCCTAAAGGCCTCCGACATGGTCTACCGATTGAGACAAATGGAACTTAACGTGCCCCCCGAAACACGGAAGCGCTCAGATATAAATGCCACTGTCAGCCACCCATCCAATGAACTAACATCGCTTGAAACAATGAATGAATGCAAACTTTTTAAACTCACACGATTTTCACTCATTATACTAAATAACGTGGTCACGGGATAACTCGTGGTCACGGGATAACTCCCGTGACCACGAGCGGTGTAATCCGCTCGAAACGTCGGGTACGTATTTTAGTAAATACGTGTAATTATCTAACGCGATACAGACCCGTTTCATTTAGTATAATGAATGAATGAATGGTTGACGACTGAAACAACCACGACCGACAATTTAACGTGTACCTTTAACCATTAAAGCATATTTTAGCACAAATATTTTATAGATTAGAACGTTACTTTTCTTTTTCATTACCGGTTGAGCAAATCTCTGCTTCTCAATTTGTTTTTTGTCAATAAAGGTGTAAAAAGAGGTCTTTTTTTCCCTGTCCCTTTTATCATTATATCGTTTTAGACTTCGATCAACAATACACAACTAGATATCGGGTCACGTACAAAATCAAAGCTAAATACTGTCCGCGTGGATGACGTGTGACAGCTTATTTTGTTCACTACCGAACTGAAAAAAAAGTTTTAAAACAGTTCGAAGTTCAACCTAATTACAACCATGACACCTAGCAATAAAGTAGCAAATCTTATAAATAAAATAAGTGAGAATAACGCCTCACTTTTCAAATGAGGCGTTATTCATCGAGACGTATATTTTGCGCCGACCCGACATCTAGTTGTGTATTGTTGATCGAAGGTTTTAGACGTCCTCTATCGCACATCTATACTAATATTATAAAGCTGAAGAGTTTGTTTTGTTTGTTTGTTTGTTTGTTTGTTTGTTTGTTTGTTTGTTTAAACGCGCTAATCTCAGAAACTACTGAACCGATTTGAATAATTCTTTCACTGTTAGATAGTCTATTTATCGAGGAAGGCTATAGGCTACATTTTATCCCGAAATTCCCACGGGAACGGGCACAACGCGGGTAAAACCGCGGGGCGCTGCTAGTTCTAACTAAAGCTATTAGCGCACCTAGCAGCCCTAAGTAATGAAATTATTCTGGACTATCGGGGACTGACGCGTGTCCACACCGGAAGCTCACTACATAGATGAAAGGAATCTGACGTCGGGTCGACAGTTTCTAAGATTACTTCAGATATCTGGGCTAGCAAAGTTTACGGCCAGGTCATTAAGATGTTGATGCTTAAAAGCTTGTCACATTAAAATTTCCAGTTAGGTTCTAACACGTCAATGAAAGTTTTAGAGTTTATATTTTGACTAAGTACTTTAGAGCTTTTCTTTCCAGCATAGAAGCAAACTTAACCCGTATTATATACTAGCAGCGCCCCGCGGTTTTAACCGCGTTGTGGCCGTTTCTGTGGAAACATCGACATGAAAAATAGCCTATAATATTCCCGTTGAATTGAAATGAAATTAATGTTAGCCACATTAATTACATTTCAATCCAAAAATATTTTTTTTCAAAAATAATTATTCAAATCAGATTGGTAGTTATTGAGATTAGCGCGTTCAAACAATCAAATAAACAAAATTTTCAGCTTTATTTGTATCGTATACATTGTTAATAACAAAAATATACGTTTTTTGTAACGTATTAAGGCTAAAACGATTATAAAAACATCAAAATATCTGAAAGAAATACTTTTACAAAGAGTTTCTTTCAAAGTCACAACTTTTAGAATGGAAGCAAAGAACTGCTTATTAATAACTTTTTTCATAAAAGTGTTCATTCTTTGAACTTTGGAAAAGATACTTTAATTTCGGTACTCAAGAATATGAGTGAAAAAGATTAAACACTTATTGTTATTTTAAGTTTTAACTGTCACAAAAAATAGCTACCTATTTACGATCATTGAGACATGTTCGTACTTGGTATTAACCAGTTTTTGCTGTCAGCTAATCAACAGTTTCTGAACCATCAAACCGATTTTATCGCGACTTTTCTTTTTAGGGAAAATTTCAAAGCTAACTAACTTCCCCTGAACCCAACAGTTTTTCATTAGATTTCCTAGAAAAGGCGAGAGCAAAGCAATCAGAACAGTTTTCAAAACCAATTCACCATTTGAATCGGATATCTCTATCATCTCCTCCACCAGAGGGGAAGATAAAAGAACTGCACCATTTAGAGCCACCAAAGTGTACTAAAAAGTTGTTTAATCACTTGCTAGTGCTTCAGGTAAAGTAGTCATTGTTCTAATAGTCATAAGGTTTAATTAAAAGTTGGGTTTTGTGAGCATTCTTCATCATTGTTGGTATCTGGGGCAGGACGTCATGGAACTGTGAAAGAATCCGATCCCATCGCTTGCTAATGAACAGAACTTGAAGCAAACTTAATTATGAATGGATGTTCTATTGTACTCTAATTATTATGGATGTATAATGGTACAGTCCGTACCGGCTGAGGTAAATAAAGTTAAGTACAGTTATCGTCTTCATCGTGCCTTTCTGTCCACAAGAATCGTTCTCAGTGTATTGTTACATATTGAGAGTTGCGGGTACAATTCCCTCCCGGAGTTAACAATATGTACATAGTTGTTGGATGTCTGGTTGTCAATTATATATTCATATTAAGTATTTGTGTATGTATATTTCTAAGTATCAGTTACTTAAAATCCATAATACAAGCTTAAGATCTTAGTTTTTGTCTAATAATATTAGATAGTATATTATACTGTGTGTGAATTTTTCCGGTGTAATTTATAAGCTGGTGGAATTGCAGAATACTAACAAACCATAGGACTGGTGATTATGAAATATTAATTGGTTGTCATTAAATCAGCACAATTTATCACTACCAGCGGTTTGCGAGCATAGGCTTCAGGCACGAATCGATATCATCAGGTGTCTTACATAACATAATGCCGACAGTCTCGCCAGCAAAATGGCCGCCGGTGTATGGACCGTGTGGATATGACGTGTCCATGTCTTAGATTTGACCATATCATGAAAGGCTAGATAATTTAACATAAGGCTGAATTTATTTAATTGCTAGTTAGATTTTTTGTTAATCTCAGAAACTACCAATCTGATTTCAATAATTATTTTTCTAATGGATAACCACATTCAACGGAAAGTTAATAAGCTATGTTCCATACCGAAATGCCCACGGAGACGGGCACAACGCGGGCAAACCGCGGGGCACAGGTACACTATAACTTGTTGAATAAAAAATAATGTTACAAATATTAAAAGGTTCGTAAAAACATAAAAATTCCGTAAATTCGCATTGCGCAGTTGGTACATACCGTCGGTTTAACACTTATATTAAAATACCGCAGATCAAAAGTCGAGACATCAAAGCTTACAGCCGAGAAGGTATTTGCGCAAACAGCCTTCAAACCGGCATAGTTGTATGTAAATGACAAACAATATAACGTCAAATATAGTGGTTAGGCGATGAAAGATGTCACACTCTCTAGCCCAGCCCGTTTCCACATAATGTATTATTCTATGAAATAGTATGGTATATGCCACACATGAAGGCACAGCATGGCAAGAGACTACCGGTAAGCTCGTGCATGCAGTGTGTACTCGTAATTGTGCATACACAAGATTCTACGAGGCGATTTGTGTTGCGAATTCCCACATGTGTATCCGACCACTTTCGATATAGATAGACGAACTTATTGGATAGAATGTTAAGTCATTCGATCATTTTAGATCTTATCTGCTTTATAATAAACCCAAGGCCGTACCGTTCCGGTATCGTTTTAAAAACGAAGTTATTAGCCGTGCCGTGCTAGTGGTGGTAAGTGTGGCCTCAGCCAAGTGCCGTGTTTATAAATAAACTATTCGTTTAAGTTTGGGTCAATCAAGATATTAGGAGAGTCAGGACAAATCATAGTCTACGAGTATGTCCGATCCGACTGCTATTCCAAATATTGGAGAAGGGTATTTGAAATGGCCTGGTTCATATTAAAAGCTTATTCTGATTGGAAGCTAATAAAGTTTTGATAAGTAAAATGTTTGTATTGATTCTTAGCATAGCTGGCATAAAGAATATGTTTGATGAAGCTGAAGATTTTTTTGTTGAATTGACCGCTTATCTCCAGTCCTGGTTGCTAGTCGGGTTTGAAATAATATTTTTGTAAATGTTCTTCACTTACTATGTCTTTCCATTATTCTCGATAGCGGGAAGAATGGGAAAAACGGGACGCGCTTCAGTTACGACGATATTATAGAGATTATTGTGGCGCTCGTGGTGTAATTTGGTTTTTTTTTTTACAAATTCACACACTGTTAATTAGACCCAAAGTAAGCTCTAAGCTTGTGTTATGGAATCTAATTAACTGATACTACTACTTATACATACACAAATACTTTATAAGAATATATAATTGACACCCAGAAGTCGTCGCCAACAACTATGTCTGCACATATTGTTGACTCCGGGCGGGAATCGAACCCGCAACCCCCGACACAGTAAGCACTCTCACTGCCACTGTGCCAACGGGCTTGTCAAACTTAGTTGTTAGTTAAGATGTTAGTTCATTGCGATTGTTAAGCTCGGCCCCTACTTGGATGGGTGGCCGATAGTGGCATTTCTATCTGAGCGCTACCGTGCCTTGCAGGACATGTTAAATTGTCAGTCCCGGTTGTTTTAATCGTTAGACCATGTCGGAGGCCTTTAGGCGGTCTAAACACTGCGACACCAGGGTTGGCCACTCACCCACTGGAACTACTTATTGAGATTATTATCTAACTAAATAAGTTCTTCTTATTTCTTCAATGGAAGCGACACTGTCTTCCACACCTCATAATTTCACTTTTATTTTATCGCATCCCTCTTTAATCGTCCTACAAACATAGTGATATAACAATTAATATTATTCAACAGTCTAACATTAGTGAAAACACATTTGAATATATACCTATACAGACGAGAAAAATAAATTTGAATTTTAAATGTTTACATGTCGGCTTTGGGCGACCTTGAGTGTTAAGACGAAGCTACACTTTGGAATGTACGCTTGTTCTTATATTACAAACATGAAGACTGTTCTTAAATACTTTTTTAACTGACTCGATGTGAAGATTTATATTTTATATTGAACCGGGACTGCATGTAATAGGTTTTATATTTTAAGGCGATATTGTACGTACAGTTTATGAGCCACAGTTCCTTGTTCCCGTTGATAATTTGGTACAATTTTCTATTTAAAAAAATATATATTCTTAACTAACTTCAAAATGGTACATGAAGGTATCTTAAATATGACAAAATGTAGGTATCTTAAAAAATATTGTCAAACTAACCTACAAAGATAATACTTCTCTTTTGGAGTCGAGTAAAGAACTTAAATTGCACTCAAAATCGGATTCGTCGGAAACCGTTTATAAACGAGCATACGTCCGGCCAATATTGTGTGAAACCGTACAAGAAAAGAACAAAATAGAGCTTACTGGCCACCAAGAACGACCACAACTCACACCGAAAGTACAGGAGTAGGAACCAACAGAGGAATGTATTTATTTGCTAACACTGAGTTGGTGCAACTGTGACCCGCAGTTATAGAGTTTCACCGATTGAGAAATGCCTTTTACAGTTCTTCAATTGATTTCAGTACCTATATTTATTGTAGCACTTAAAACCTATTTGGTATAATAATATTAAAAATAAATGATATCGACAGTGCAAGGAGAGTGAGTGAGCGTGAGTCTTTGCTAATATAAGTTTAAGAAGCGTAGTGGCCAATTATAGTATCAGAGTTTTTAGGCCACCTCAAGCCCTTGTGGCCTAACGATTGAACTAACCACAATCTTACAGGGTTCATATAGGCTATTATTTTATAATCCTTAAAATACTAAAATTACTGTATCAAATTTAGGTATATTTTTTTAAACACAATATATCAACACTCTAAAAAACCTGTCTCGTTTCAACAATGCATATTAGAAAGAGACACAAATCAAGTTAAGCCGGTTTTAAGAATCATCTCTATTTTTAGTAACCGATTGTATTTTATATTTATCTATTCGTGTGGTACAAGTGATAACAATATTTCGAGAAAGAGAGCAACAGTTATTTAAGCCGGATACGAATAAGGTAGAGTTTCACAAAATAACTCTTCCAATCTTTACATATTTGAGTAGAATACTATTTTAAAGATACAAATACAACTTTATTTGACTTAACAATTCTACTTGCTATTACATCTAAATGTCATTTTGAAAATGTGACATACATATTTATATTCAAAATTATGTTATAACTATACGAATTCAGCAAACGGCAAGCCCTAAAATGTATTTGCAATATTGTTTACATTTAAAAGCTACTTCCACTTACTTGGGCCAATCCAAACGTATTCTCGCCAATTTCTTTAACTTCTATGCTAATGTTTGACATTGACACTGGGTGATCGGTGACATTAACTCCGCGATGAATCAACAATCGTAAAATACTTCACTCCGAATAACGAACACTTTAAATTATTGTGCCTTCTTTATCTCCAATAGAAATCGGCGGCATCGATTTGAAAAACAACGGTGGGAACATTATTTTCATATTTGTAACTAGTTACTGTAGAACCATTTGTTATAATTGTTTATCTTAGCTCGTTTTTGAACCTTCACTTTTCTGACGCAACTTTACAATTGATCCATTTGTCAAAATACATAAAAAGATTTCATAGAAGCAATCGAAGCGAGCTAACAAACGAGAACTATAAAATAATCCGTGAAAAATAAAAAACCAATGACAGTGACATCGGACAAAACATATTTTTAGTTTGTTTCACACATGCGACCTCCTTTCTTAAGAAACCATATTTAAAAAAAATCTATTCAACGATAAAATAATCTGCATAACTTTTCAGAACGTAGTGATGGGAATGCAGCACTTTTTAGAAATATTGATACCGAGAAGATTGATACGAAATTAATACGAGTTACTTTACTGATTTTGATGTCGAGACGTGTGATACCGATTCGAGGCGACGGCAATTGTTTATTCCGATCTATTTCACAATGCGTTTTCGGGTCTCAAGAGCAACACCGGGACGTTCGAATGCGAGCCGTCGAGCAAGTGGTGGCCAACTGGAATCGATACAAAGATTTCATTATTGGGGACCAATCGTATGGTTATCGGATAAACGGATCTTCGGATTACAGGAATTTGATGTTGAGAGACGGAGAATACGCGGGCCACGTGGAACTCCACGCCTGTAGCGAGATATTCAAAGACTTTACATTCAAAGTGCATAGAAATGGCAATAGAACCATAGATTACGGAAACGGTAGAACTGTCAAACATCTACTTTTTTCAGGATATCTGGACGCTGGACACTACAGTGTGTTGGACTATTACTAATCGTTTGTTTAATATTATATTTTTGAAGTGACATGTTTGTATTTATTTAAAAAAATGATCAAATAATAAATTCGTGATCGGCGAAAGCAAAAGACTGTTATTGTTCATGTAAATTCTTAAATAAAATATGTATGAATGATAATTTTAATCTTAATTGCTTACATCGAGACTGGTTTCAGACATACCTTTGTTTAAAAACTGTATATATTTTAAGATTAATGTTTATTATTACCTACAGATAAATTAAAACAGATAACCAGCGTTTCGTGATCCCGCTCTACGTTGACGTTGACTGTTACGAACGTACGATATACCACAAAATATATAACAACCTATATTTTGTGTTTGTACTGCACTGATATCTTCAGTGAGATGAGAGGCCTTTACCCAGCAGTGGGATATTATGGGCTAATTAACTTTACTAAACTTTGCTGTTCCAGAGATAAGCGCATTTTCTTTACTCTAGGTTTCTTTATTGAGCTATGTTTATTTCTATGAAGGATATTTAACTAAAATATAAACTTGTTTAGTTCAAGAGCCGTAAACTACATACATTGTGAGAGTAACGAGACTCCCGTAACTTCCGGTATCCCGCAGTCCGCAGTAAACCCAAGAAATAACAGCGGCCTTTGTAAAAGAAGTGACTCGCAAACAGTAACAATTTTTCCAATTTAAAATATTTTTCATTTCACTCCTTAGTATTCAGTTACTCTGGCTGAGGTTTTGCGTTGAATATTAAATTCTTCGCAATATTATATTTGTTAGCGGTAAAACGATTTCGGAGGAATGTTATTGCAAACGCTACTTTTGTTATTAATGGTTAAGTAACTCGGACTCTTTGGTGTTCGGAATTTGAAAATGTTATTGCTAAAAGACGTCAGATCTGGTAAGCAATCGTTTTCTAATTTTAATTTTCGAATCATTCGAATTAAAAAGTATTGCCTGTATCGTAAAACTTGTGACAGACTATTGGCTATTTAACTTAATAGACTAGGGTCAGGTCATTCGCCCCTCCGTTCAGATTAATTCAACGCTGTAGCGAATTAAGAGAGCCATGCTTATGCTGGTGCTATTACGGACGGTCTCGTACAACTAGGGGACTAATAATTGGAATACCATTCAAACTGAATGGAGCACTTGGTTCGACTCCGTGGGTTTTTTTGTTACTCCCTTCGTTATAGTATCCATTGTTTAGTGGTCTGGTGTGTGCGTGACTTAGATTTGTTGTGAATCTTGCTGGTTGAATAGAAATAAGAAATAGTCCAATAGTGTTTGTCAATTTCGGAGCAAGATTTTTTTCGAGTTTTTTTTGTATTTTGCAAAAAGTACATCCCTTTAACTTTCGCATTGAATGATTTATACTCAACTTTTTGGTATGAACAAATGTTTTTTTTCTTTATGGTCTATGTAAAAAAAAGTCCTGCAACAAATAGTTTCACTTTATTTTATGTCTACGTAGGTGCAAAACACTGTGTGGTGAAACAACATAACAAGCAACCGTATCCAGTTTTGCTCCAACCAACAATTATACATATTTTCATGGTTCTTTTTCAAATGCATTCACGGCTCGTATTTTGCCATGCTCTGTAATTTTATCAACAGAATCTAACAGATACTAATACCTATCTCAAGAGTTTGGTATAGTGTTTGTTTGGGCGCGCTAATCATTAAAAATATCAGTAAGATTCCAATAGTTAATTTTATATTACTTTGTAATAGAAAGCCTCAATCAAGAAGAAGGTTTGAAGGCTGCTTTTTTTAAAATCTTCCACGGAATCGGGCATAATGTGAGTAAAGCCGCGGCGCCCGACTAGTGTATTCATAATGTGACGCAAAGCCGCGGCGTCCGACTACTACATTCATACTTGTCCACAGTAGCGCGGTATTTATCTCGCTGCTCGGTGAATATTCATGACTTGTATCCTCAATGCTATAGCCCTACACTCGCGTATGTACTCGTCCGATAAAACTTTAAATCTGAGTCACTGTGGACGTGGTCATCGAATAAACAATACCTAATATGTTTACTGATTTTATACTTAATTATTTTGTTATGTTATCTCGGTGGTGGAACATTATTAACAAGAATTCTCTGTTTTATTAATAGATATCATTGCTAATTACAGAAGCATATATAATGAGAAATAGCAGCGCCCCGCGGTTTTACCCGCGTTGTGCCCCTTCCCGTGGGAATTTCGGGAATTGTTATACACACTCGTATAAACCTTTCTCTTGAATCACTCTATCTATTAAAAAACCACGTCAAAATCCGTGCAGTACGACAGACAGACGCGGCCGGAGACTTTGTTTTATTACATGTAGTGATTTAACTAATAACTATTTAATTTTCTATGAAATTTACGGTTTTCAATATACCTACACTCATCGTACACTAATTTAATTAAGATGAAGAAAACAAACTCTTCAGCATTGAGCATTGAAACTGAAGATTTTTAAATTCGGGTTTTGATTAATCTCAGATCCGAATTACCAATCCTATTTGAATAAGTATTGTAATAGATAGCCACATTCTACGGGAAGGTTATGGGCTACTTTTCATCCTGCGGGAACAGGCAAAAGGCGGATAAAACCGCGAGGCGCTGCTAGTTATTTCAACCTTAATGTGTTAGTTTGATCCCTGAGCTATTATTGGCCAACACTGCAGGTCCGAGGCAATCAATCAACCATAGAATGAGTTATGTAGACCTATCAGGTGGTGGCTCTACAATAACTTATTCACAAAGTTACAATACGTGGCGGTCGAAGTCTCGGCAATTATTTCCATGTGGTAAGTACTTCGGTCTTCTACGCTCAACTTGACTAAGTGAGGTTTTTAATTAGACCTGGACAAAGTTTCATTAACGTGAGTGGTATGGGACAAAACAGTAAGAGTGCGCTTCCATCCAAGTGAAACGGAGCTGAGCGCAGCGGAGCTTAATCGATCACAACGCATTGCAATTATCAAACAAGGCATTAACATTATCAACAGCCTCCGTGGTCTTGTGGTTTGAGCGCCCGGCTCACGACCCGGAGGTTCCGGGTTCGATTCCCGGTGGGGATATCTCACAAAAATCTCTTTGTGAGACTTTCCTCAGTTTGGTTAGGGCATTGCAGACTGAATCACCTGATTGCTCGAAAAGTAAGATGATTCCGTGCTTCGGAGGGCACGTAAGCCATGTCAGAGGCCTTTGGCGGCTCAATAACTCTGACAACAAGATTGGTCAGGTTGGCCATCCACTCGATGAAGAAGAACATTATCAAAATATTTTCGTAATTAATTATGATCGGTCGCTTGAGCTCTGCACAGCTCCACTCCGCTTCAAAAGAACGCAACTTTAGCCTTTCTTGACAAATGTGCTCTAAAATGTCCTTATAAACTTTCAACTGTTTCAGTCGATATTCTCTCTCAATAAATTCGTTACACTTATTTATTTATAAAGCAAACTTGCTTCTCTATATATAAAATTTATCTGTTTTCGATATTTATGTCATATCATTTAGTCATAGATTAAGTTGAAGATCAAGTGTGCGACCTTTAAAATTACGTCTGTCTAGGTCATTGGCTTGAGCAAACTTAAAACTATCGCGGAGTTTACGAACATTAATGTATTATACTCGTATAGTAATAAGATTTCTATAGAGTTTCGGTTGTGAAATCTTTGATTTAGTTATTTAATCAAGATTGGTATTTATAAAAACGAAGATAGTTAAAACTTCAATGTATTTGATTTGAAGTGCTTTATTTAGTTCATGTGGGCAGAGAGACCCCATACTTAATAAAGTTGATTATAAAGTTTTGTATTCCATTGGGTGTGTTAGGGGCCAACAATATTTGTGACTTATTTTGTATGTACTCGTATATATATTTGAATTTAGACAACCCTAAAAAAAGTATTCCTCAGTTCGTACTTTTGCCTATAGGTTCTTTAAAAGTAAGTGGAGTCTGAATTCCATAGCCTTGTTAAGCCTCTTCTGCGTCATCGGTGGTATAACATTAAGTTTCAGCCTAATCCATACAAATATGTAAAGCTAGAGAGTTTTGTTTTCTGTTAGTCACTAATTTCAATCCCCATAACTTTTCATTTCGAATTCGATAACTACAAAAGATAGCTTAAAGAGAACTCTATCCCAAAATTCCCACGGGAAAGTGAAAACACGAGAAAAACCGCAGGACGTGACTAGATTTCCATTTTTTTTGCTTAGGATATAGGTAGACAACCAACTGCCAATGACCGCGGATGGATATTGAAAAAATGATAAATTTCCAACCGTGGAAACCATAGTAAAGCAAACTTAAGAAAAAGTTAACTAAAGCCAATTAAAGGCTCATTATTGTTGTTCGTGTGCAAATTATGGTTTATCGCTAAGCAACGAGATTTTTATTCATAAAACTTTTTGACAACGATATTTTGAAACCTTAGCTACCTATAACTTTGTTTAAAATAATCATGTCTTAATCCTAGTTTTGTAATGGACATAACAAGCATTTTAGTACCTATAAGTACCAAGTTTTAAACCATAATATAACATTACGTCATATAACGTATTCATTCTTCCCACCCACAGTTCAGGCACCGTGGTTCAGGTAAAGGCATGTCTACACATTGCTGAAACGTCGTGTATCAGACAGCATATTTCAAATTCACACATAACTCCCCATCTTTAAGCTGGCGCCACATATTTGAAAGCCTCCGAATAACCTTACCAGATCCCGGTTTATCACTATAACTGCAACTTTAGCGTAGCAACTTTGTGGCGCTTGTTTGTTCCTTTGTGCCCGTCCGAGCCGTACCATTGCAACTGTATGGTAATTGGAGAAGTTCCAGGCGCAATATGGAAATGGGGCATTATTTTATCTCGGTGCATTGTATTGAAAGAATCCCGAGGAGGAACTAATTTTGTCAGTGAGATAAGGTAGTTTTGGGAACATAATTTGAAATGAGTTTTGAAGTGCTTGAAAGTATGTAACATACCTACAATGTTCTACGTTGATGAGTGTATCAAGATCATGGCTTAAAACTAACAATTGGATGTGTGGAAATGAAAATTTTAATGAATGTCCCCGAATATAGTAACGTTATGACGACAAAACGATGCATATTCATACAGTAAATATTTTTATCAAACCAGCGAAATGAGTTAAACAATTTTGTTATCACCTTATCAGTACTGATACCGAATGTGAACCTAACAATCAGCTGATTCAGATTTCGTATTATGTTTCGTGAATCAAGTGCTTTTGGGAAATAATAATCATCATACACGTACAGTAATAATATAAAACATGGATAATCATGGATTTTTAAAAAAATATGTATTTGGAATATGAATTTATAAATAATCGAAGAACAAATAATATTTCTTATTATTTATTACTGATACATATACTTTAGTGATGATACATAAGTATTAAAAATTTAAAACTCAACAAATATTGTAATTAGCATTTTCCTCTACTCTCTCTCTATCTCCTCCTAGTTTAAATTATGTAATGACTTTCTAGTTCTAAGTAATTTCTGCATCTTGCATTCATTCTGTCACAAGAAAATCGATCATATTTTACATATTGTAAGATAATTTGTAGCTATTACATTCACTATCACCATCAGCAAACTGATCATAATCGAGATATATCTAGGTCTTAATGGAATCATGACAGATGATATGCAATGGATGATATCGAATAGGAATATAGGAATATCGGAATATCGAACATATCCAATGGTAATATTATTATGCTCTGTCTAATTACAGAACTATGAAATGATACGTTTTGACAAGCCCATTGGCACAGTGGCATGTGAGAGTGCTTACTGTATCCGGTGGTGCGGGTTCGATTCCCACCCGGAGACAACAATATGCTGTTGGCGACGACGTCTGGGTATCAAATATATTATGCTTAAGTATTTGTGGATGTGTATGTAGTAGTATCAGTTATTTAGATTCCATAATAGAGGTTTACATCTTAGTTTGGGTCTAATTAACCGCGTGTGAATTTATTATATTTATATTTTATATACTAATCATATCGAACGTGATAAACTATAACTGATGAAAATGTCACTCATCCGTTCATCAATATGTTTCTCTCATGTTTTTTAGATCATACGTCTTCAGGTGATATGTTTTCAATACCAGTGTTGGCTAATAACACCCCGTCTTCAAAAAACGAATCCAAAACAACAGTACCCTAGCTCTTATCAATAACAAGTTCAAAAACCATCCAAAGAATGCAAAGATAAAGGCACGGCATTATTACTTCATACGTACCTAATTGTTACTAATTGCTTACAATGGTCTGACTAGCTTCTCTCATTATGGTTTTGTTCACCTGTTGTCAATTCAAATAGTGGCCTAGAATGGGCGATGACGATGGCCCTTGAGCGGCAACCACTTTCAGAATACATCAATTTTATCACGCAGTATGTTATAATGGGCAGTTGGCTGTAACCTCGTTTAGCATCGGTAAGTTTCAGCATTTATAAAGGAATCAGTCAAAGTGTAGAGTATTAAATAAATAAATAGTTTATTGCAAACAAAAATAGAGTAGATGTATTGTACCTATAGAATATTGAAGACTGTTAAATGATTATGCATTTGATGGGTGACTTGCATTAGACTGATGGCGCCTTCATAAGCATTCGTTCACCGATGGTGTAAACAAGCCTTAGTAGATCGCTCCAAGGATGCAAAGAGCGACAAGAAGCACTCACTTTGAAGATTATAAGCATCGGCCAATTCGGTAACCCACCAATGTAAACAGACCAATTTCGGTTAACCGATCCGGTTTAACGGAAACGGTGACTGAATTCTCATAAGCTATGATCAAACCTGCTAACCCAAAACTTTTTTAAGAAAACGAATGTCCCGATGTTTAACTAAATTCTAACAATGTATGGTCTATCCTCGTTAAATCTTCACTTCACAAGTCTCAACTTTTTACTTAAAACTGTAACAGGATAAGCCTCCGAGTAGAAGCGGGTTCGCTTGACTAATAAGATGTGCACTGGTATAAGACTTGGGAACGTTTCATACGTTTCATAAGTTTTCCAACTTGTGGTTCTTGTTTATTAGCTTGTTTACGATACTTAAAAGTAAGTAAAAGGCTCCTTTCTCTACAAAGTAAGTTCTACCAATCTAGACTAATAGGATTATGGTTTACGTCCTCCCGTGCACCGTATAATGGTTATTTGCGCCATCAAAAAACGACGTGCGACAAACCACAAGTATAGGGTTAACAACGTTGCTTGGAGAAACCTTTGAAGGGACGCAAGAACTATTGGGTCACTTAAATGTGGTCACGTGAGTAAAACCGGCTTGAAAAGCTTTTGGTTGCAGTAAGAAATAAACACTCTATGTAATGCCTTTGGGTATTTTGCGCACAGAATTGTTTCCAATTTAGGACATCCTATATTATTGACAAACGTTTAGCATACAGCTTCAAAACTTACTCGTGGCACGTCAAGCTATGGATAAAAAGATTTATCTTTTTACGTTTGAACATCCTGCGGGCTATTTGCGGAAAGTATAAAGGAATACTCGATGTATCTGCCATCGCAGCAGTCCACCTCACTCATGTTTGAGTTTACATTTTGCATGGATGTTTTGACCGAAACGAATGGAATTTTTTGGCTTGTTGAAATTATTCGTAGTACGTGACTTTATACAAGTGGTGTATAGTTAGACAATATTATGACAAAAATGGATTTTTACACACAATTTTTAGGGTTCGTAAAGGCATTAATAGTTAGTGTATTGTGGTAGATACTTTTTGTAGTCGAATTAGCATACCAACGATTTCTTTTGTAATTCATTCATTCAGATTAGTTTAGTGACCAATCCTAGTGTCGGAGATTTTTTCTTATGTAATGAAAGTACCTTCAAATATAAGTGTCTTAAAATACTACGTTTATGAAAAACTCTAATTCCTTTTTAGATTACCCTAGGTCATCTAGGAAGCCCGAATTATGCATCCAATGACTACACAAAACATGAGAAACACCAGAGTAATCGGTGTACATACATAAAACAAAAAATATATATATATACCGGCCGAATTGAGAACCTCCGCCTTCGGTGTTTGAAGTCGGTTAAAAATTAAAGGTAACGTAATAGTAATGTATTGATGACGTGTAGAATTATGTGTTTCTATAAATATGAATATACTTTGCTCAAACAGTATCCTGTCCCCAGTGGGTGATAGTTGAACCCAGAGTCGGATTAAGGACTTTGGAATGTGGGAATAGGGTGAACAGTTTTTTGTACGTGTGTGTTTGAGTTAAATTTTTTGTTGTTATTGTTGCGGTGGAACCCGGGCGTGCGTTAGAAGCTATCCGTATAACGTGATCTTTAAAAGTGTATGATTTTAATAATAGACGTATTTCAGTTGATGTAATACTGTGATCAGCACTTGCTGTTTTCAATGAACCTTTTTAACGTCTATCCTTTTTATTTGAGTCACAACATTAAAACAACATGTCTTGTTTTCTATGAAGTAGTGTTTTAGAGTCTATTATGGTAAAGTTTCAATGTTTATTTCATGAGTATCTGTGTATGATCCAATATCGTTTCGTTGTGTTCTTAGTTTTTACCAAGTTGTTTCATTTTTATTTTATTTATTTCACTTTCATTGCAGACTTTGATTTAATTGTCTGCACTCATTGCATCCCTGGGCGATATACTCGCTATCAAACTACTGTCGCATTAAAATATCTTATTTATAGTCTACAGAAGTCAGACAATGGAGTTAGTTTCCAACTGAATGTAAATGCTTTTACTTTATGAAATAGTTTAAATATATGACACACTTCAAAGCTATATACAAAATGTGGTTGAAATATTAATTTGAAGAAAATTAAACATGTATGTTGAAAATATGCGTTGTTTGAAGTTGTACGGATGTGATTTATTGTGTGTAATTTAGTGTAGAATTGAAGCTACGTTAAGGATACATCGCGCTTTTATTTTTACATTTTATTTTCGTATGTTGTGTTCGCTATACCTAAGAATCATTATGTAATTAAATTACTCATGGAACAAATTTCAGAATATTATCAAGCCGAACTTCCAAAATGCTTTCTTAAATAACTTGAGTTGGAAAACTATCCTCAAAACTCAGCAGACAATCACTTGAAGTTAAGTACTACGCTGACCTAATTTGTTTTATGTTCAAACCAACCGTTCAAGCAATCCAAATTTGTTGGAGGATACTTCTTCAAAGGTGAAGCTTCCTTATAGTTTCATAGTAAATAGCAGTTCAAATTGACAATTGGTAACCGCAAAACTGTTATTTCCAACGTACCTTCCTCATCGATGGATAAAATTACGCGCGAGTAAACACTGTGCTAGTAATGCGGGACAAAGAAGTAGAGTTTCCGTCCACACCATTGGGCATGGTGTAGTGCTCTCTCCCTCTAATAGTGCTTTAATGGCCTGGTAGAGTTTTGTTTGTATGTCACTCCTGAAGGTCTCCGCGATGGTGTCAACAAGATGAAACTACATCTAATTGATGAAATTGGACTCAAACGCTCAGCTAAAACCGTTTTAAAATTGGAGCTATTTTTGGTTAGGAATGGAGGAATGTGGGCCTTCTAGAACTATAATAGGAGTTAATGCAGTTTGGGGGCAATGCTTCTATTTGATTAGAGAGTCTAGACAAAATACTTTAGGGAATAAGTTGATTAAGTTTAGGCATGGACACTGTTAGTATTCTTTATATTGAGTCTCTGTTCAATATTGTCCAGTATTTTGCCTGAACTTTCTATATCGTGTTTTACAATTCAGCTGTGCACTAATCTATTATATAGTACTGCTATCTTGTGTAAATAAAAATAACTAACTAAAAATTGATAATTTTGGAGATACCGAGATAAAAATATTTGTTTTGTATTGATACATTCAAACGTTATTAAAAGGTAAATTAGCGTAATCTACTTGTAACATATGTTTTGTCCCTTTTAATTAGCGAATTAAAGAAAGAGACGGTGGTAGTAAGTGCACAGCTGTATTGGCATCATTATCGACATTGTGTACATTACGGTTAGTATTTAAACTCTGGTTTACGTTTAATCACAGAATTAAACATTGCTTAATCAATGTTTACCTTTCGGGAACACTAACCATAAGGCACATACAATATTATAACTTATTAAATAAAATCGCAAGGCAATGCTCGAGCATAAACAAATACAAAATATAGAAACAAACAAGGGAAATAACGATGGAAAATATTTCGCTTTTAGTTCCTGTGAAATTAATGTTTGCGGGAAACTCGAGGCCCGCCCGATCCTGGCTGGACTAATCCGCCGCCAGTGCCGACACCTCTCGATGCATAGAATTCCAGTTAAATGGAAACAGTTACCGGTGTCGGATTACAAAACATCAACCTGCAAGTGCAGGTATCATTTTGTTGTGCATTCGGTTTTTACAAGGTCGGTAGGTTTCTGATTTCCACTCAATTTAAAGCCATGAATTCCATCCTTTCATAAAATGTGGCTCAGAGCTATGCGCCACAAGCAATACCGACACTTCTGAATATGTGTCGGAAAACGCCACTCAATTTTAATAGCGAAATTGTATTTATATTCGGTTTATTCGCTCCGAGTCTGGTGGAACACTTTTCGGACTAATTCACACATCTATTTAAACGTCGAAGAGCTCATTCGTCTCGCATGAGTTCATCGTCGAATATGTTGTTTGCTACTTTATTAGTTGTAGTGCAGCAAAGTGGCGTGCACGTTATGAATCAAAATATTATTGAAATGCAGGTACACGCAAAATAGTGACGCACTCCTACACAAACTTGGAATAACTAGTAGTGAACTCGACTGGACGGTGCCTCTTAAACGCCGGTGATATTTTTAGTAGTGGCGTAAGCGGGTATCGTACGCAATGTAAACCAATGGTGATGATTTATAGAACGCATAGCCTTAGTCTCGAGTTTGTGGCGAGTTTGGAAAATCGACCGAGTCCTGAGTAGAACACTCAGCACGCAAGCGCGCTCTGCCGTCCCTAACTCATGAGGACTGTCACTCGAGTCAGAGACCCGAATATTGTTAAACAATAATTGTTGTGTGTGGGGCGTGGGGTCCCAGCGGTGGGACAGCGCGGGAGGCTCACCTGTTGCCAGTAGTCCTCCAGCGAGAGCTTCCACTCAAAGTACCCGGTGTCGGTGACGTGCTCAAGCTCGCGGAATAGATTGCCGCTCGGCAACACGTCCATCGTGCTTACATGTGACGCGGATCGAAACTACCGAGAGGACGCGCGGCTCTTCTTATGAACGACTCGCACACGACTGAGTTGACTCCGCGGCTATGCCCCTCCCCGCGCCCCCGCGACCCCGCGTACGCTTCCCCACCCCCCCTCCCGCCCCCGAACGCTACTATCCTCAAGCGTACTTTACTAAAGAAAAGAGAGATCCAAATAGTCCTTTCTCTTTTTTCGTCCTTTTATCCTGATACCGAGGGATTTGTAATGTAGCAAGACTTGGTAAGATTTATTTTCATTATCCGTCATTGTCCAAAATTGTGGGTCAGGACGTGGGAAGTGAGTATGGGTTCCTGCATTCCTGGAGTCTCGGTGGACCATCTAATAGGTCTACTGACTTGAAGTATTTCAGTAATACTAATAACCGAATGCTTGCAAAAACTCTGCTAGAATCACCGACCTCGGACCCGCGGTACCGACTGAAGAATCCCAGAGACTTCAGAGGAAACGATGAATATTTATTTAAACATGGAGACGTACTGAAGATTGGGCGAAATTAATTATTGTTCTGGGAAGCATGCTGTTATTGAAGAAAATTGTGTTGGAGATAATTATTATATATTTTTCAATTAACTCAAGTTAAAATATGAGGAGGTGGAAACGGTATGAATTATGATGTTATTTCACAGGTAAATTATCTACAATAAAGATGTGAGCGTGAAAATATCCCAATACATTTTACCATAAAAGTATCAACATTATTTTAACTGTTCACAATTGAACATGCTTCAATAATATACGATTAAGTACGCCTACATGCCAACAAACCGATATTTTATAAGTAATAATAATGACCCTCTAAAGTAACCAAACGATTCTGGCAAAATATATTGAAATTCACCTAAAGAAAAACGCCCGTAATGTCCCGATCATGGACAAACGCCTCTCATGTCAGTGTCAATATTACTACATCGAAACAAGAAACAAAGAGGAAGAGAGTGTAGATACCTATCTATTTCGGGCAATAAGCTACGCTGACACATATGACAACTTATTCCAACCTACTAAAAGTAAATAAGTTTGGTAAGTGGCCTACCCTGGTATCAGAGTTTTCAGACCTCCTAAAGCTTCCGATATGGTCTAACGATTGAAACAACCGGGACCGACAATTTAACGTGCCATCCGAAACACGGTAGCGCAGAGGAGTACCACTATCGGCCACTAAGGGGTTGCATGATACCACAATCTGCACGTAATAATACCACAATAATACCAATAAGTTAACATCGCTCACCTAAACTACGCCAAGCGCTCAAAAATATACTAGCGTCTTCGCTTCGCTTTGGCTGCAAGGGACAACCCGATTTTCAGTTTGAATTTCACAAAATCCACTGTTAGTGCTTCCATCACATCAAAAAAGAACTCCTGTACCAAATTTCAAGTTTCTATTCTAGGATCAGTTTTTTCGGTTGGACGTTGATATATGCCAGTTAGTTAGTCAATATTTCAACCAGTCAATCAGCCAGTTAAGTTTGTCTTTTGTATATATAACTCGAATACTAATAGATCTCAACGTAGATAATAAACAATCTTGCCACAAATTACACTTAAACTTGTCGGCCATATTACGTACTAGCAGTGCCCCGTTGTCTGTTACCGTGGGAATTTCAGGATAAAGATAGCTTAAGCCTTCTCGTTAAATGTGGCTACCTATTACAAAAAGAATTATTCCAATCAGATTGGTTGTTTCTGAGATTAGCTCGTTCAAACAAACTCTTTATAGATAGACTATTCGAATAACTCCACCGCTTTGCATCAAGCGAATAACCGAATTCAAGCCCGGTTATTCTGATAACTAAATTGAGTTCAATACACGACCATTCTGTCATTCCCTTTCATATATAAAATAATTTTCAAAATCGGCTCATAAACGACGGAGATATTAGATACCGAAAAAAACAAAAAATACAAGTCGGTGAAAACTCAAAATGCCACCAGTGCCACAAATGAAACGCCATGGCCACTATTTCAGATACAAAACGAAGGCAATTTGACACCAGCGTTAGCCACAGTCAATCAGAGTAACCCACAATAGTGAAAAAAAGTAAAAAAGTTACGATAAAGCTCGTTTTGAATGAACGAATTTACACTCGAATTCGAAATGCTAAATACGAAATTCGAATACGAAAGACATTGCGAAGAGTTGCATGCATCGACAAGAGCGTGCGGCTTGTTAATATACCCAACTAGCTGTACCCCGCGGTTTCACCCGCAGCGCCCCCGTTCCCGTGGGAATTTTGAGATTTTTATTCCTTATAAACCTCACGGAGCCCGAGACCTTTCCAACAAATGCAAAACCGTGGAAATCGGTTCGTGCGTTCTAGAGTTATAGCGTCAGGGAGGAAAACCCGACTTATTTTTATATAGTAGATAAACAGAGTCGAGTAATTTGTTGATAAAAATATAAAAGTTACAATATTCCAAATATCACAAGAATTGAGAAGCGAGAACCTCCATTTCATTTGTAAAGTTGGTTAAAATAAGATGTAATAACTTACGAATATATCAGAAAAGATAAAAAAAAGAGACGGGATGGTATTTAAAATTTATCCATCTTTCCCTCCTTCGTCTGTGGTAATTATTCGCGTTTAATTAATATCAATTAAGCATAATTCCTGCACAAAAACCCAACGAGGGGCTTAAACAACAAAATTTGCACTAAGAGCCTTCGCACACTATACAACAGTCTATATTATATAGACATGTCGAATGCAAACAAAACAGTCTTTTGTTAGTCCAACAACAGTTGTCAGTACAAATTATTTAGTCAAACAGACAATAAAGTCACAGGTTCTCAGAAAAGTCTGAAGCCGACAAAAAACCTGTGAAGCGTCTTGTCTCCAGCGTGCTCCTTCATATGTTTTCCTAAACCAGAAAACTGTCTTTTTACAGTCTTGACTAAAATGTGATCGGCCTTTAAAGGTAACCTTAAACTTCGCAGATCGCAAAACCCACACCTGTAACCGAATCACCGATGGAACATAATTTTTAAAGTAATTTACGCCCTGTACTGTATTGAGTTACACCATTTTGTAGGGATGTTTGGATCAATGGGCAGAATACTGAATCGAGCCGGAAAACTCTCTCCAAAAAATCTTGTTAAAAGTGGATAAAGCTCTTATATTGATGCTGAATATTTACCGTCGTTAATTATGTTGTTGGTATATTCAATTCTTTATATAAAATTTTCTGATTGATCCGATTAAATGTATAAATACACTTTTTCCCTGTAGGGCTCGACATTAAAGAGATCCTACGCGAAGCCTACGCTCACTGAAGATTGCGAAGGAATTATTGATTGCTATAAATAAAATACGTAGGCAACACTTATTAGGCGGATTAACTAATATTCCCTCCCACATGTCCACGTGCGTAGACAGGCGACGGTTGTCCGTCGCAGGCGCCCGCTTAACGCAGTTTCAGGCCTTAAACAGGAATTGCAAGATGGACATCTTGCAATACGCCAACTTGTCCAATCCAAAGCGCCTAGACGATTCGTTAAACAAAAGTTAAATACGTTTTAAAGTATAATTATTCAACTCAAGGCTATACTGGTATAACAGAGACTTTATGTAACTATAAAGTTTTGGTTATTGCCCGATATATCACAGGTCTCCTACCCATCATCCCATTACCGATCCCGAACAGTCGGTTTGCATCAATCCTCATCAAGCCCTCTGCAATTAAGCCGAGAACACACGATGCTCCCCGCAATGCCAGCCGTCGCACCACCCCGTTCAGTATGCAAATTAATACTAGACCTACTCGGTTAAAACCACTGAAAAGCCTAAAAAGAAAAGTTTGTCTTCTCGTAAATGCAATTAAAATTTTCCTTTTAATAATAAGGTTTTTTTTATGTCTGCGTATTTGTAGATTGCTGTAAATATTGAGGTGGAGTAGTTGGGCTCCGTAAAATAATATTTAAGAGTAATTTTTAATAACGCCTCAGTCGTCTAGTGGTGAGTGCACTAGTGGTGTGTGCACCAGACAGGTCCCAGGTTCAATTCCCGGGTCGAGCGAAAACATGTTTCCTACTTTTCAAACATGATTCGAGTTTGAGATTACCAACCCGCGTCTGGCAAGCGAGGTGATTATGCTTAATCCTCCTCAATGTACTGATTTATTAAATGAGATGAGATGCCTTTGCCCAGCAGTACGACATTAAAAGCCAATACTATTTAACAATCTTGAGTAATTAAATAACGAAAATGAACTCGTGTAAAGTTGCGCAAGTGCCGTAGTTTGACTTAACGATATTAATTTATCGCGATGGTTAAAAGAAGCGTAGCCCAGCGTCTACTTGTGTGGGTGGTCGATGGCGGCATTTCTATCTGAGCGCTACCGTGCTTCACTTCGGGTATATTAAATTTTCAGTCACTGTTCCTTCAACTGTCAGATCATGTCAGAGGCCTTAAGGCGGTCTAAAAACGATACCACGGTTAGCCGCCACCTATAACTTACTCAACTCTAAAGTTTTAGGTTAGTTAAGATATAGGTTATCCATTTCCGGTCCCCATAACCTATCTCTACTGGCAATCTCAGATAACACATAAAGTTTTGAAATTTTTTGGTTATAAACTAAATAATTATCAAATTATCTTCTTCTAATCGCTTTAATTATTTTCCATGTAGAGAAAATGCCTTATAAATTTACCAACGCAAATCATCCACACAAACCATTCAAACTCAATTTCATTTTAACCCTCACAGCTCGTTGGAATTCCAGAACTCTATAAAAATATGATCAAAAAGCACTCATAGCCCGTTGTGCATCCAATAACTTCCATATTTGTATACAAAGCGATAGAGAGCACGATCTTGTGTAGGTTTGTGGTAGGCAAGCTTTATATGAGAGTTTTGCTAAAAGGAGACCTACAAATCGCCCACGTATGCGAATATTGCCATTTAAGAGACAGAACCCACTGTAGTCACTATATTTTTTAAACTTTTATGCAAATAAAACTGTCCCTGTTCTAACAACAGCATTAATAATTATTTAGACTAATAAACAAAAAGTCTTTTTTTCTATTAATCTTACACTGCAGTGCAAGCGTTACCTATGTTTTGTTGTCTTCTCTTCCAGCGTTCTGTTCTTTTCTATTATCAGGGCAAAGCCGGGAAAGTTTCTCATCTTTACACACTATTTCACACTACACTGTTTCAGGCACAAAAAATAAAAGCAATAAATACAGTCATAGGTATGTGACAGGCAAAATATATGTTAGGCGTTTGACACAAGTCAAACAGCACGCTCATTCATATGTTATCGTAGATCAGAATTGCCGAACCAGAGTCTTGATTACAGTGCGCTAGGGCTTTTACTAAATCCAATAATACCTCAGTAGTCAAATAGAGGTATTCGTCAGATATGCGACGCGACGGTGACTAGTTATTAGCAGAATTCATATAATACATCCCTTGATACAGTTCTATCGTCGAAACGGAATATTAGTTGCTTTGACTGTATTTCGTTTCATTCTGTTAGTTCAAGAAAATTATGACCGCTTTAGAACTTTGTTACATGCAGAATTTGTAAATTATCTTTGACTAGTTAGAGGTAGTGGAGAAGTTTGGATATGATAAGGTTCTAAGTATGCTCAATATTTTCATGGGTCATAGTGAATCGTTATTCTAAATGTATGATAGTGGCAAAAGTATGTATGACTTCTGTGTTATCGGTTAAGCAACGAAAATTTATTCATTAGTAACAATCTGTTGACACTTATCCAGAGGTACGTCTGTACCTCGTACTTTCGTGGTCCGTCTAGACCACAGAGTATAGAGTCACCGCCGCGCCGGCGTGATTCTTTACTTTGTGAGACGGACAAATACTTGTTTAATCAGACATAATGGGGAGACAAATAGTTCTTCTCTTCCGTATTCTTTGGTTACTCAGATTTAAATAAATAGATATCAAAAGTAATTTACAAAAAGGTTTGGAGAACTGAAAACTGTAACTAAACTGTAACTACTAGTATACTAATTAGTATGAGTATTTTTAGAAATCATAACGACTAATATTGTACCATTTTGTTTAGAGTGTTAAAAATAATGACAATAAGTAAGTAAGTTTGTTAGTATCCCACTCTGTTGTCGTTTTTAAACCAAAATAACAGCTATTTCTCTATTAAGAAAGCGTTTACTCGACATCTCATTACAACCGAAACACATTTTTTTCTAGACGAATGCATCAAAAACCGCTTGTAAAAATACCTAAAGAAAATAAAGTTAAAACTGAAGCTTACAAGATAATAGGAATACTTGAAATTGCAACAATTTCCGTGAAGCTACCGTACTTCGAGAACAGTAAACTAAAGCTGATTGAAATACCCCGGACGATGGGACAAAAAGGATTAGAGCTTCAGAGGTACCCACAGAGGTAATGCAATGCTTTGAACCTAGTACATAAAGACGTTACATGACCTAGATATAAGTATCAAAGCTATCATAGAAAAGTGAAGCAGTTTCCATTAGGTTTGTGGCCATCCCTAGAGTGGGAGTTTTTAGTCCTTTAGTCCTTACGACAAGATCTAACGATTGCAACAAGTGACGGACAATTTAACGTGCCTTCTGAAGCACGGGAGCGCAGTTGAAAGCTATTAAAAGACTTACTTTTTAAACTCTATATTCTTATTATACTAATGAAACGGGTCTGTATCGCGTTAGATAATATAATGTATAAATACGTACCCGACGTTTCGAGCGGACTGAGGTATGTAAATGCTTCAATACACGTGTAAATGTGAATTATGATGGTGAAATTGATAACTGTTAAAATCATGAAATAGGTTTCGAAAATATTTCGCTCCTCCGTAGTTAAAATTGACACTAATGCGTGCATTGTGTGCGTCTGCGAAACTGAAAGTTGACTGTCAGACGATAGCCCTATTTTTTTATAGTCTACTAGCTGCGCCCCACGGTTTCACCCGCTTTGTACCCGTTCCCGCGGGAATTTCGGGATGAAAAATAGACGTTGTCCGATTCTCAGGCCTACCCGATATGTACACAAAATTTCATGAGAATCGGTCGAGCCGTTTGAGGAGTTCAATCCTCTCCAACGTGACACGAGAATTTTATATATTAGATTTTTTATAGTACCCGCCTCTCGACCTGTAATCCAAAATAGCAGATCAAAATTTAACATTGTTTGCAAGTCAATAGGTCATTCGAATGAATAGTAACTTGTAAATAAGTAAAAAGTAAGTTCGATTGAGTTTGTAGCCAATGCTGGTGTAGAATTTAAGTCTACTAAGTACTAGGCCTCACATATGTGAATAAATGAAAGAAGGTAGATAAATTAATAAATATGTACTAATATTATAAAGCTGCAGAGTTTGTTTGTTTGAACGCGCTATTCTCATGTATTCTTTCAGTATTGGATAGTCCACTTATCAAGGAAGGCTATAGGCTATATCATCTCCAAATTCCTACGGAAGCGGCCACAACGCGGGTAAAACCACGGGATGCTGCTACTACACGCTAAAGTTACTTTAGCTCGGAGACTATGCAAAGGGGCACAAGCAAAGCAAGCAAGCAAAGTTACAAAGCGTAAGTCACACGGAATGACTATAATATCATAATGCTAAATACGAGTCCACCAAATGAACGGCATCTTGCTACCGGCAAGATATTCCTTTGTAAAATAAACAGTAATTCTCTCAAAGGCTAGTTATAAATGTCCCCTTAAGTTGCATAAGTGGTACTCAAGACATAAATATTATACATTGCAATGGCAGGCGTTGAAGGTAGTTATGTGGGTTTAAACAACTTGTGAAAATATTAGATAGGCTTGTTTTTTTATGGTGGGATCTAGTCTACTTATGTAATAAATATATTTAAGACTAGCAACGCCCTGCGGTTTTACCCGCGTTGTGCCCGTTCCAGTGGGAATTTCATGATGAAAAATAGCCTAAAACCCTCTCGTTGAATGTGGCTATCTAGTACCAAAAAGAATTATTCGAATCGTACTGGTAATTTCCGAGATTAGCTCGAACATACAAACTAACAAACTTACATTATAATTTTAACTTTTTATAATATTAGTTTATGATAACATTGATGGCGGTAGCGCAATAAGATACCTACAATTTAATGTAACGATAAATAATATTACAGATTTTTGCAATGTACGAGTATAAGTAGTTGTATCGATAGAAACGCAAGGGGTGTAAACCCTCAGGGATCCGACCAGGCGACTGTGACTCGCGACACTGCAAGTCGGTAATCTGGAAAGTCCATTACTTAAAAGGCACTTTAAAATTATAAAATTTTCAAGCTGAATATTAATTAAACTCATAATAAGCATTTTAATTAACATGTCCTAGAATAATACTTCAACTTTTAATATTACAATTACTACACTGAAATTTGTATATTAAGTCGTTCAAAATCATTTACAGAGCGGAGGGATGAGCATTGTTGTAAAGCGCTTTAAAGCTTTGTTAAAGCGAGATTTATGTGAAGAGTGTACCATAGATAGGGCTTTGAAATCATTTGATGGGTGAAACAACCACAGGCACCTTAATTAGTTGAGATTTACAACAACAAATGTGTTTAATCTATATAAAGTTCTTGAAATAACGAAATATACTTACGAAGCAAGTACTTCGCTCATCCGTGCTTGAAATAAACTTTTTATTTTAATATTTACGGGTTTTTAACACTGTTAAATTGTACTGAACTGACCGGTGTCATTTCTGACAGGTAAGATCCTTCTATGGTGCATATGGGTTCCATTTTGATGGACAAAAGACCACGATAATCAGGACAAGGTCTCCTATTTACGCCAACCTATGGTTAAATAACCACTAGTTAGTACATTTTGAGCCTTCAAACTCAGTACGTTTGAGTCCATTCAAATATAGTACACTACGCTAACCTCATAGTGCGTTTGAGTCCTGTCACATAAAGTACGCTAACCTCAAATTACGCTAAAGTCCCTTCAACCTCATGGTACGTTAGTTCCAACAAGCCTGTATCAAACTAATAAGCAATTACCCATCACTACTTCCATATCTCAGTGACTCAATCGGTTGCAATTACCAAATATCCTGCCTCGATTCCATTTTCTATTACCTATTGTGCCACTTTTGATGGCACCGAGTAGCGTTGCACGATGTTCGATAAGAGGGAAACTTCCGCAGGCTGATTGAAACGGGCTTCTGTTTTCGCTTTATTTGCCTCTATGTAACTGGCGGTCGAATTCCCGACGTCCCGATTGACATTTTAATCATATTCGGTTGTAGTTGTTTTGTATTGGCTGGAGTGCAATTTTTTCGTACGATTAAGCTCGGTTTCAATAACTTATCTGTACTAGAGAGATTTTTCGTTTGGTTGGCGGGTTGATGTTTAAATATAAATGTCAAATTAAAAGTATCCTATGAATTAAAGATATTTGCTTACATTAAGATAATTTGTTTTGTTCTCGGGGATCTGACTGCAATGATAATGATGTGGCTATCTAATCTGACTGGTACTTCCAGAGATATTAATGCGCTCAAATAAACAAACAAAATGAAACCTTTCATATACCGTAATTTTTTTTAATATTGATGTTATTGAAAAGTTATGTAAAATTTTAATTCCAACTAAGCTTTTTATTAATTAAACATTCATTTGTTCGCATCAATCCTTATAGACTTCACAGGAATTCTCAATTTTTCGCTCAACATTGGAAGTAACGTTATTTAAGTTTAAAGAGTGAAATTGCAACAGTTTCATGAAAGCAATTTTTTCATTTAAATGAAAATTATATTACGAAAGGCGCTGAAACAAAAAAAAAAAGACTTTCCCACGAATTGAGGTTCTTGAAAAGCTTGCATCATGTTTCTCTGTTCACTTTGATCAAGTCGAATTAATTTAGTAGTACTTTGTCACATTAAAACACTGTGTAATTCTCATGAACATGTCAGTAAAAGAATCGTGTTTGAATGCGCTACGGTTATTATACTAAATGAAACGGGACTGTATCTCGTTAGAATATATAACGTTTTTATTAAAATACGTACCCGTACGTGGATTAAACCACTCGTGGTCACGGTATGACGTGATGACGGTGTAATGAGTGCAAATCGTGTAAGTTTCAGAAGTGTGTGCCACGGTTCCAGGCATGCATACCTTTTTTAATCGCTGACCTATTTTGCAATCACATACAGCGTGTTTATTTTATCCGGTTAGGCTTTAGGTACTACCATACTAAAACAATCATGTATTCGGTTGGCCGTACTTGATTGCATCCTGTATTCGGTCACCGACTATTGTAAAGGTGTGATCATTGTTTGTATTTCAACGCAGTGTTTCTAACAGAGCTTGAGAAATCGATCGTCAAAGGTAACCAGCCAACTTAATCCATCCTTTGGTTTAATTGATCTTTGGTTTAAATCGTAAAACTGGATAGGCTAAAGTTTTATATTAATTTAAAAGGACCCTTACTCCTTTACGCCGAGGATATCGCTCGATACGCTTGCTTTTGTGTGACTTCCATCCGACTGACTTGCTTGCTTCTCTCTACTTATCGATTCTAGTATATTGCGAAGTTAAATCGATGCTAGGTGCAGATCGAGTTAGATGTAGCTGTATATTTAATTTGATTGAGATCAATGCATATTGAATAATATTCTTAAAGCAGTGGCAATAACTTGTGTCTTCTTGCTGGTATATTACCCATTTATTGGTTACTTTGCCCTGCTCAACATTTAATTAGAAAATTAAAAAATTGTGCTCTGTTCCTCCAATTTGTTTACACTTGTCAAATCAATCGCTCTGTTTATTCGGGTTTCGTTGAAATTGCCCACTTGCGATTCGCCAACTTATCACTCGCCAGCTCATTTCAACGACGTTACCTCATAAAGTCATCTGCCAAATATAGTGTACACAAAATTAGGTATCATATTCGTTAGCTTTTTGCTAGGTAAATATTTTTGCTCAAACCTCGGCGATCGTTATTTTGACAAAAACTCCAAGGTCGACCAGTTCACACAGGTAACGGTCATTATTTGCGGACGCTGTGCATTAAGGAAAAAGTCACGATTTGAAAAAAACTGTATTTTTTATAAGCGGCAACATAATCGTAAGATAAACCGTTGACACGGGACTATCAGGATAAGAACTACGTTATGTTCATCGTTATAAGTAGTTACTTCTATCCTGTTTAAAAACTATCAATATCATTGTCAACTTCTTAATTCGTCACACTTATAATTTGCCAACTTCTAAATAAACTATTGTCTCGACAATAGTAACGTTAATTAGAGTAGGTTAGTGTTCAGACCGCCTCCAGACCTGCGACAAGGTCTGTCGATTGAAACGACCGGGACCTACAACTAATTATTATTCACTTTATAATGCAACTAGCAGCGTCCCGCGGTTTTACCCGCGTTGTGCCCGTTCCCATGTAATTTCGGGATGAAAAATAGCCGATTACCATCCCGTTGAATGTGGCTATCTATTACAAAAATAATTATTAAAATCGGACTGATTATTCCCGAGATTAGCTCGAACATACAAACAAACAAACAAACTTACAAATACCTCTTTAGAATATTAGTATAGATTAACGAATTCAGATAGTAATTCACTATTTCTCCAATAGTAGAATTAATGTAGGAAGTGGCATACTCAACACAAGGATATAAACAAAATTGATTAACAAATAGTGCAGGGCTGCAGCAAGTAATATCACACTCCCTGGGTTTCAATGCAGAGAGTACCCTCACACTGACGTGCCTCATACAAGTCGTATTACAAGCTTAGGTGGATCTCAATACGTCCCTCGTTTGCACTCAGTAGTGTATGTAGTCGGTAAACGACTAATAAGGTGGTTTAGTGTACGTGACTTAGGACCTAAGCGATTTCTTTATCATGTGGTCTAAGGTGCTTCGGGAGTAAATATACGAAAAGTTCCCGCGTCTAGGGGGCGCCGGAGTTGGGAAAGGATGAATGTTCCCACTTTTGAGTTTTTGAAACGATGCGTCCTACAATAAAAAGTATCTTTTACGTAGTAGAAGCCTAAAAACTCTTAACTCAAACGCTTTTTAAATATCTGACCATTTCAGCACTTCACGTTCCACTAAGCTTGCATGGCTATTCATAACAAGAATATTTATTTTGAATCGACTAATTTCTGAGCGTTTTCAAAAAATTTAACTCCTCAGTTTTATTATATTAGTACCTATTTAGTTTTATTATATTAGGCAAAGGAAAAGTACTTTTAACAAAATTATGAACATGTGACACAGTTTGAATACCTACCTAAACAAAATGTACACGAACAATATTTCCAGGAATTGAAATCACCAGTTTGTTTTAATAAAATACTGAAAAAAACGTTGTTATGCTACGTGTCGCTCCACATTGCTCGCGTTGGTGTACACAACACATAACTTTTTTAATTGTTCAGAAATGCTTTGCTTTCTTTTTTAGTTTAGCTTTATTACACTAAGAACGATTAACATTAGGAATATTGACAATTTGCCATTGAGTTATAATGTACTGCGTTAGTAATTTGCCAATATTTTCGGTTTATTTTCCAGTCCATTCCCTTTTGTGTACCGTGTTCAAAAGGAAGAAGCAATAAAACTGCGTACTTACATCTGATTTCAATTGATTTCTGATTGAAATTTTATAGTTCAATAGTTTATCAAAGAGACTGTATTTGCATGATTGAACTTTTGATATCAATTATTGCTCGCAAAATGAAAACATTTAAATTAGACACCACCCACTCTTCCCAGCGTGGGTAGTGTGAAATTCATAAATGTCTGTGAGGATGTATATTAGGTATATGTATATTGAGGATGTATATATATGTATATTGTATGTATATTATGTTTGTTCCTCTTTTTGTCTCGCGGTGTTACTTGTGTTGTACCCGTTCTCGCGGAAAATTCAGGATAAAATTTATCCTATTTGTTATTCTGATATTACTTATATTACTGTAAAGTTTCATCCAAAATCGTCGAGTATTGTTTTCGTAAAAGAGTAACAAACATACATACATACATCCTCACAAACTAATTTAACATTAGTAGGATTCACACACCGCTTGAAGGCTTTTAAATCAAAAGGAAAAGTTCACATAATCGTTATAGAATATTCAGCATCAAACAAATCAGAATTCTTCATAAGTTGGTCAGCAAAAGGTATTTCTCTTGTTTACCGGCCAGTGCAGTGCTTATCTTATCGATGTTGGAAGCTGTCGATAAAATGCTCGTATGCTCGTAACGCGGATTGTACTCGTAACAGCGTTCCCAATTCCAAGCATACTATTGAGAACGCAGTGGTCAATGAGTAAAGTAGATCAAATGAGTTCCGCACCTGAAAACATAAAACGGAACCAGTTTTTTTAAAAACCTCTGAGGAAGAATATATTCGTACGTTTTTGAAAATCTACTGATAAATAATTATTCAGATGTAATAATTGTTTCTAACTCATAACTCAAAGATAATTCCAGGCAACTTACAACCACTAGCAGCGCCCCGCGGTTTTACCCGCGTTGTACCCATTCCTGCGGTAATTTCGGGATCAAGAATAGTCTTCCGTTAAATTATTCAAATCGGATTGGTATTTCCTGCACACAAACAAACTTAGTAACTTTACCTTTTAATTATATTCGGTCCAACTGTGTTTGCCATCTCTCGCAAACCAGAGTCACCGCCAATCTAGAGTTAATCCATCTTCACTAGGAACCCAGGAACATGTCCAAGCAATACCGCTCGGCTCCGGTGCGCGGCGTATCAAATGCTAGCTAAACTTATAATTAACCCCTTTCCAGCATTCTGTTTGGTTCACGTAGTTATACTATGTGATATCTCCTTAATTACGCAGTTGGCAGACTGGATATGAACTTCAAGGATTTGTTCTTCGTATTAACTAAAGGTAACTTCAATATAAATGATATTACTTCTTCTCTGCTCGTCAGTGGTCAAGTGGTATGTGCACTCGCTTGCAAAGACAGAGACCCCGGGTTCAATTCCCAGGTCGAGAGAAAACATGTTTCCTACTTTTCAAACATGGCTCGTAGCGTGGTGATTATGCCTAATCCTCACTGTACTGATATCTTCAGTGAGATGAGAGGCCTTTGTCCAGCTGTGGGACATTACAGGCTAATATTTTACTTAATTATAAGTATACTACTAACGAGTGGTACACTCTGACCCGCTGCGGGCCAGTGTGTCACAAAGGTGTCACACCTTTCATACAAATACAAGAATACAAAGTCACGCGACCCGCAACCGGTCCGCACCCGGCTCACACCCACACTATGTGTCTTGCGCTTTATTGACAGTCTATTTCTGCTTAAAATAATAAAATATACTATTCTGATGAAGCCGATTTTTCAACAAGCGACCAACCCTTTGACAATAAGGTTGTGTTTGAATGTAATGACATACTCAATATTTCCTCCTACGGAAAGAATAGTATTTTGTAGGAAATACATAAATATTACTTCAATCTTCTTAGTCTTTTCTTAGCAAGAAATAGACATTAAAGTTATTATTAAAGCCTTAATTGTCAGGTTTTTTTTCTTGATCGAGCAATTTTTTAAGTTATTTTATAGTGGTTTGCTATTAATATTTCTAAAGGCGTTAAACCGAAGCTAAACATTAAACTATTACAAATGTTAAAATTTATGAAAGTCACATCTATTGACCAACTTTGTAGCTAGCTGACCCATGTTCTTAGGGTGCTTTTCCACTGACATGGAACACACTCAATTGACCGATCAAAATGTGAAGTCTTGATCTCAGTTTAGCTCGTGAAATAGGATTAAGTTGAACTGATCGAGTTTAAACGGTGGAATTGTGGCTAAGTCATTTAAGACCTATGAATCAGCATTTTAAAACCAACATACACACACTAAACTTTTACTGTCAATGTCCGCCTGAAAATGTCAATCACAGGCTTCGCCGTTTATAGAATAGCCAAGTACAAGCCAAGCACCATAGCCAAGTACCATAGCCAAATACCATAGCCAAGTACCATAGCCAAGTACTTTAGCCAAGTACTACTTATATAGTCTAGTACCATAACCAAGTACCATAGGCAAGTAGAATATCTTCGCCGATTGTACATCAACTAAGTTGCATTCATGAGGTAAGGATACACGTGAAATGTCATGTGTTTCGCGGAAGAGAGGGCTGGCGTTATACCTGTTCAACGGAGAAAGTCTCGCTTCAGTGTAAATGTGCAACCGGTCAGGGCAAAACGCGATCCAAATTGCAGTACAATTGTGGCCGCGGGTTTATGAAACAAGGTATTTGGCATTTTTTATAAATTTGATATAGAGAGAGCATGTGTAGTTAAGTTGTTTGATAATTTACAGTGTTATACGGATTGTGTTGTTGGTATAGTAGCTTTTTTAGTTGGTATAGTACGGATTGGTTTTTAATGTGTTGTTGTTTAATGTTTGTAAGGCAAATGTTAGTTCGTGTAATTACTAGCTGTGACCCGCGCTTTCACCCGCGGCGTACTCGTTCTCGTTCCCGTGGGATTTTGGGATTTTTATTACTTATCCTGTTCCTTGACCAAGATAAATAAAATAAAAAACAATCATTAAAATCGATACAGCCGTTCTCGAGTTATAAATGGTGTAACTAACATGTCATTCTTTTATATGCCTAGTTCCCGCAGGAATATCGGGATAAAATGTATCCCATGTGATTCTACCAATAAGTTATATTACGTATATTGCTGTTAAGTTTCGTCCAAATCCGTCCAGTAGTTTTTTTCGGTAATAAGAAACTAACATACATATTATTATGTACATACATCCTCGCAAAGTTGATCTATTCCGATCCAATACCAAAAACTAATACCACTTGGTATTACTTTATTTCTGAACTTATTTTCCATTCCCAACGAGTACCACATTGTAAACCAATACCAAAATAAGTTTGAAGGAATAAAGTACAGCCAGGTTCAGTAAAATTAAAATGCTTATTTACAACCACTAGTTAATTTTCTCATAATGTTAATTAATGTTAACCGATAACTATGGAACTAGTAAAAAAAAAATAACCCTAACCTACCGAATAGTAAGTATAATTCGGTAGGTTAGGGTTATTTCTTTTTAGCTGACTGTACTTACAACTAATGTTTTGGTATTCGTTAGGAATACATTTTTTGTTTAAAAAAACGTGGTACTCGTTGGGAATGAAAAATAAATTCGGAAATAAAGTAATACCAAATAGTATTAGTTTTTGGTATTAGATCGGAATAGATCGCAAAGTTTCGCATTCATAATATTAGTAGGACTTGACATTTTCGTATAATAAAACAAATCTATCCATTTGCTATATCCTTTAATTAAAACAAAACTAAGAGTTTCATAAAATATAACTGTTCCGAATAATTTCAATATTAATTTGCAAAATAACAAAAAAATTAACTTCAGCTTTTTTGTATTATTATAGACGATTAGTTTTATTAAAGGTAGGTATTAGTTGGTATTAGCAAAGAAATCCAAAGATTTTTCCACTTATTTATAAAGACAACAAAAGGCTTTAAAAATATGAACATCAACGAAATCAAAATAAAACTTGTTTTGAAAACACTCATCGAGTTATTTCTTATATCTCATCGAATACGCAGACTGCACACACTGTGCATCCAATTAATTATTAAATATTAAAAGCGAATCCTCAACAAGACGAGCCGATTGCGGTTATTAATCCTTGATGGAAGTAAATTGATGAATATTCGGAAATGGAACAAAAGGAAGCCATTATTAATTTGATTTAATGTATTTCGATGCTTATATGTATTACTAGCTGCGCCCCGCGGTTTCACCCGCGTTGTACCCGTTCCCGCGGGAATTTCGGGATGAAAAATAGACGTTGGCCGATTCTCAGATCTACTCAATATGCTCACAAAATTTCATGAGAATCGGTCGAGCCGTTTCGGAGGAGTACGCGAACGAACACTGTGACACGAGAATTTTATATATAAGAAGAAGATAAAGAGGTAAAATTAGTATTGTTTGCTTGTATGTTCGAGCTAATCCCGGGAATTACCAGCCCGATTCGAATTATTCTTTTTGCAATGGATAGCCAGATTCAACAGGAAGGTTATAGGTTATTTTGCATCCTAAAATTCCCACGGGAACGGGCACAACGCGGGTAAAACCGCAGGGCGCTGCTAGTCTATACTAATATTATAAAGCTGAAGAGTTTGTTTGTTTTGTTTGTTTGTTTGTTTGTTTGTTTGTTTGTTTGTTTGTTTGTTTGTTTAAACGCGCTAATCTCAGAAACTACTGAACCGATTTGAATAATTCTTTTACTGTTAGATAGTCTATTTATCGAGGAAGGCTATAGGCTACATTTTATCCCGAAATTCCCACGGGAACGGGCACAACGCGGGTAAAACCGCGGGGCGCTGCTAGTAGTAAATAAAAGAAAACACACGTTTCTATTTAGGGTCGATTCCATTAAACTTAATCCGCCTTATTAATAAACACGTTGTAACTAAACCACTGTGTTTTGTCTCTTTTGCTCTTTGGGAAATTGCGTATGTCAGAAAGTGACAAACCATTTGACAGCTAAGCTGTTCTTAACACGCGTTTAATAAGGGCTCCCACACAAAACTGCGATGCGATGCGATGCTGTTCCATTAATTAGCGATTCTCATTTAATATATTCATCTCTTTTCTTTGTACTGTAGGAATGGCGATAGATATACCTGTTTCAGTTCGTATCGCAGAAATTCGCATCGCAGTTTTGTGTGGGAGCCCTAAGTAATTTTTATCTCAGGTCGAGGTTAAATAAAATAATAAATAAAAAAATTAAATATAGATATCCCCAGACAAATTCAAACAAGCTTTCAATATTAAACATAGTATCTATATATATATAATCCTAATAAATCTGCAGCTAAATAGAAAAGATTATTATTTAACATACAAAAGAGATCTCCTATCAGAGACTGGCAGTTGGGATTTGTTTGAGATCGCCTTATAATAAATTATTAGCTATCAGAAAAATGATTTATTTATTTATTTAATGACACATCAACAGTGTTGCATATTATACACTTAAATCTATAGTTACAGAGTACAATTCTGATATGAACACCAATAACAGATGTGTACAGCATTCATAAAAAGTAAACACAGTACAAATGAGTAGAAATAAAAAGATTTAAAAAAAAAATTGATTTATTGAACTCGTGTCTTCGAAAACTCTACACTTTTTCGTTTTAAATACCTACTCGAACTTATTGTTATATTAAAGTATGTATTTGTTTGTGTAGTGTAGTAGCACCCTAAATGGACTAACATTCACTCATATATTTTTATTTGAAAAAGATTTTATAGAAACTTTTTTATTTGAGTAAAAATTTTAGACGCGATATCCAATATTTGTTTAAGGACTTCTATCCAATATTCGTTTTATATTTAATTTTGATAACAAATACAACAAAATATTTATTTTAAACTAGCTGTGCCCTGCGGTTTCATTCGCATTTATTCCGTCACTGCTTACCTTTTAAACCTTCCCTGGACTTTCATGAATATTTCAAGACCAAAATTAGCCAAATCGGTTCAGCCGTTCTCGAGTTTTAAGCAGACTAACGAACAGCAATTCATTTTTATATATATAGATAGATGTTACAAGCTGACCCGGCAAATATTGTTTTTTTCCATATAAAACTAAGGGTGGACCACCCTTACCATTTAGGGGTATGAAAAATTTATATTAACCGATGCTCTGACCTACTGAATGAATATAAAATTTCATAAAAATCGGTCAAGCCGCGGCTCGGTCTCGGTGGTAAGTGCACTCGCCTGCCGGGTTCTGTTCCCGGGTAGAACGAAAACATGTTTCCTACTTTTCGAACATGGCTCGGGTTTGAGATCACCAACCCGCATTAGACACACTACTAAGGGCCATATTAATAAATGCGTATTAAGACTGGGTGCCTATTGTTTTCTTATCAAATGACTTGATTAAAAAAACAGCCCGTTAATGCATATTAACTGTAAGATAATAAATAAAATGAAGGAATAAGGAAAAGGAAGGTATAATGTGTCCTTCATTGACTTTGTATTTGAGAGATCGTTCGTAAGGTATGTACGTACGAGTATATACGATACAAGAACATAGTGCAGGAATTACCCTACGACCTTTTGAGGATAACCTGTTATATTATTAGTAAGGGCCAACACTGCGTAAAGCGTGCGCCCGTCGCGTGTGTCCGCTGCGCTTTACTTTTGTATGAAACCGCGGCGGTAAACGTTTAGTAAGTTTTCATACTGACATAGTGACTGACAACTCCTTACGTAAACTACACACTTGTCACCATCGGTTAATTATGACAAAGTAAGGTCATATTCACGAACGCACGGGATATTTCTGTCATACCGCCTCACATGTACCGATTACACATACTAACCTACGCCCGACTTACTTTCCGAAAATGTAAACCGACTTTAACACTCAATAAAACCGAATCTAATGGGTAATGGTGCCTGAGCACCTTATCTTAAAGAGTTCGTTAAATTGTTGGTTCAATCGCTAACCAATGGAGGGTTTGCGGCGAAACTTTGAAGGCGTTGGCTTTTAACAGCGTTGGAGTTAAGGTAACTAACTAACTACTTACAATAATGCGAAAGTTTATCTATGTATACGGAAACGGGTGGTTGCTTTAAAAAGGAGAGCTATTAAACGGGGCTGCAGGGCAGCTATCGATGAAAGCACGATTTTAGTTCATAATCGAGGTGTTTCATATTTCAATATCATCACCGATAGTTTTTTTTACGACTATAGTCGTTACGGGCGAGTTTGACAGAAAGAAAGTGAAGAAATTTTAATACGAGTATAACGTCACGCGTCTCGCACCCGGACCGCAACCGCACTGCGTATCTTGCGCTTAAATATCATACTTATTAATACTAAATAAGTACTTCGCTATCCGTGAAATACCATTTTATATAGGCACAAAAGCAGGTATGTATGTGTGTGTGTTGAATTTTTAGATTTGATCTTGGAAACGGACCAAGGCTTCTTTTATCCCAAAATTCCCAGTCCATTGCGGGAACTAAAACCGTAAACCGCGACAACAACTATAAAATAGTAACACTATAAAATCGTTTAATTACATGAATCAATTTTATTAAATGTCACAAATATGTGATCAATGTTATCACGGTATTTAAATTTTACACATAACCGAGTTATCCTTTCAGTGAATGAAATAATGTTATTAGTACGGCATTTAACTTCATACGCTCCAGCATTATATTTATCGATAAACTCCATAGCTTTACACTCCATTGGAATTGATTTGATTTGCAACAATTTCAATAAATGTTATTACGAGTATTCTGCCAATGCAAATCATTTGATGTTTTAAACATAATTATCTGATTCACACTTTAATTAAATTAAATGAGGTGTGAATCCGAATATTTTTTAATATGAATATATGCCTGAATTAAACACAGGACACATATAGTGCGACTGCGGGTCGGGTGTGAACCCTCTGCGGGCTAGTGTGATACCATTCATATAAGTACAAGGAATACAACGTCACGCAACCCGCAACCGGCCCGCAACCGGCCCGCACCCGCACTATACCATGTCGTAGCGCTTGCTCGTCGCAGATTCCCACGATGCAATGTTCGTATCGTGTTTATGTGTACGAGCCCTTACGGTCTAATTATAAGTTTTCTTGCTACAGCCAAAGCGATGTTATAAAATCTTGTAATACAATACTTATGAAATCCTTACTCAATATCCCTACTTTATTATGAATGCGAAAGTATGTAACTCTGTCTGTATTTTCCGCTTTCACGGAACTCAACGCAACCTAAACCACTTAGCCGATTTTGATATGCATATTTCAAAATCGATAGAGTCGTAGATAAGACCTTGGAGTCGTTTATCCTGAATTTCTTACAGGGATGGGGACACTGCGGGCAAACTACGGGGTAGAGCTATGTATGCGAATGTCTATCTATCTCTTTCTTTAACGCTTTCATGATTAATGGTCGTTCTTAATGATTGATTGATTTCTACTCCCATCTAAGAGAGCAAATCGAACATTATAATTTTTTCTATGTAATCGTAGTCGCTGGAAAACATATTATTTGACTATGAATTTTATTGTACTATGTTTAAAAATGTGAATAAGTTCATCAACTTAAATCAGTTGTATTTATGTACTAGATAATATTAAATAGCAATATCCTACTTCCTACTAATATTATAAATGCGAAAGTTTGTGAGGATGGATGTTTGTTGCCCTTTCACGCAAAAACTACTTAACGGATTTGGATGAAACTTTACAGTAATATGGGTTATACATAAAACATAATGAGATATATTTTTTCCCGAAATTCCCGCGGTAACGGGTACAACGTGGATGAAACCAGCGACTAGTACAATGGTATCAAAAATTAAAGTAATTATTGAGAACAATCGGACACTGCTGTAATGCTATATTTAACATGGAAAATGATGTACACCATATAGTTAAGTTAAAGTACGTTAGTAAGTACGCCTGTAAAGTCCCACTGCTGGGCGAATAATTTTATTTGTCAAACATGAGTAGTAGTTATGTTAAGGTGGTAAATAATAACATTATAATACAGTCTCTTCATGTACTACCTCATCACGCGTACGAATATTATGTATACTTAAAATAATAACATTACAATCGGAAATTAAAATCATATAAACATGTTAATTTTTATCCAGAATTTCAAACAGGAATTCAGAGGGTAATCCCACGGGAACAACCAGTATATTGCGTACATGCACAATCCTCGAATAATTTAATTAATTGTTTGTGCTAGTAGCCTGCGTATTATTATCAGAATTGGGTATTTGAATGTTTTTTTTTATCCTTCCTATTAACTTATCTTGTTATCACGTGTAAGAAACTAAAATCCGTTTTTTTATATCGTTATTATTTCGAGAGTTACAAGAGGTCAAAGTTGCTGATTAGACAGAGACAGCACTACTACTAGTGTGACGTCACAATGTTAGAGTGCCATAGACGTCGCATACAAAAAATCGTTTTGCAAGAAAGGGACAGCATCAGACAGGAGAGAATATTACTGAGTTTATAATTTCTTTATTTATTAAACGATTTTGATTCTGATTTCAGTTTTGATCATAATTTTAGTTATTTTACTAATTTCATCTCTCAAATTCAAATTCAAAAAAAATTCAAATACCCAATTATATTTTTTCGGCCGTTCCCAATAGCACACGCTATCTCAGAAAGCAAATCGAGTTTTGACATTGATTGTCTTATCCTACTAATCACTACATAGTATAAAATAAAGTCGTCTCTTTTTCGTGTCTGTCACACTGTTTGTCTGTCTGTATGCTTAAATCTTTAAAATTCCGCAACGGATTTTGATGCGGTTTTTTGTAATAGGTAGAGTGATTCAAGAGGAAGGTTTTTATGTAAAAAAAATCCCGAAATTCCCACGGGAACGGGCACAACGCGGGTAAAACCGCGGGGCGCTGCTAGTAGGTATTATAAATGCGAAAGTTGTATGGATGTGTGTATGGATATATTATGTATGTTTGTATTTTTATCAGATTATCACATAGGATACATTTTATCCCGAAATTCCCGTGGGAATGGGTACATCGCGGGTGAAACAGTGAGGCGCGGCTAGTAATACGAGTATATTGATGCTATGACATTGATTGTAATGTGTAAATAAATGTCAAATGGAGGCTAATGAATGACGTATGAATAGTCAACATGGGTAGAACAATGGAGGAGACATGACATGATGTGTACTGTGCGGTGACTGGTGACACTTTCGCGGAAACCTCGAATTTTCCAATATTTCACCAATCATCACAGCTGATATTCATTGTGCTAGCCAGGCGAGGTCAAATTAGTTATTCTGAGAAATAAATTAGTTTTCATGATGTATCAAATGTTACATCAATAATCAGTTAATTGTTGATTTAATTTGAATTGACAACACTTAAATCTTAGGCTGACTTGCACAAGAACCCTTAAAGGTCCGAGTTGGATCAGCGACTGCTGCAGTCGACTGCAGACTGCAGGCAGCAGGGCGTTGCAGTCGTCCGCAGTGCAGTCTGCAGTCGCTAATTCACTGCCGACTGCACACCACATAATCAACGTTGCCAATGTGTGAAAATTTCCCCAAAATGCGGGGAATTACAATCAATTAGAGATTCAATAAAACTATTTAAACGTAATGTAATGGTCAACTCGTACATACCGGAAGAATTTACAACTAACTAAGAACCTGATTAACTACGTAAATCGATTGATATCGTAAAAAGCCTCGAAAAAGACCACTGGAATTCGAATGCTATAAATTTTTATGAATTCGAAACTATTATTCCGATCTGATCCATACCCAATTGTTATTACATATTATTATTTAATCTCAATCCGATACCCTAAACTCCATAGGCTGATTACTGATCTCCTGTTCATTGTACTATTCATCTTTCGATACAGAGGTAGATGGATACGGTTTCTACATTAATCAGGTTTTATTTATTTACAAAAAAAATACTTGCCTTTTGAATGAGGTTGACTTGCCTTTATAATAAACAAATTAGCGACTAATTGAGGAGTAATTATTTATAATAAATTGAGGAGTAATTGTTTTGAAAAATGGTAACCCAAAATCATATTTCAAATTTTGACATAATACAATTTATGGTCGGAGAGCCGACCGCCACATTTGCTGCCTACCGTTACAGACACAAATATGATAATAAATAATCGAACGTTTTCAATAAAATTATCGAAATAAGGTTTTCCATACAAAACAAGAAGTGCGCTCTGATTGGTCGGCTCAAAAAGATTGGTGCCGCGTGCAACTTTCCTGCGCTCTGATTGGTCAGAGATGTCTATAAAAACAGAGCGATTTCCATAGTCCGGCATTCAGTGTTCGGTAGCAGTGCCTAGAAGAAGAAAAGGAAAAAAAGAAAACGAAAGAAGAAAGAAATAAAGTGGTGAAACGCTGATCCCGGGTTTTATTTCCGAAGGCACTCTCTCGCCCCGCCAGTTACCCGCTCCAACCCCCTAAGTGCTATACACAACTAGAAGTCGGGTGGGCGCAAAAAATACGTCTCGGTGAATAACAGCGCACTTGAAAGTGCTCTTATTTTATTCATAAGATTTGCTACTTTATTTCTAGGTGTCATGGTAGTAATTAATTAGATTGAAATTAGAAATGTTTTCAAACTATTGTCTCAGTTCGGTAGTAAACAAATAAAGATGTCCCCACGTCATCCACGCGGACAGTATTTAGCTTTGATTTTGAACGTGACTCGTTATCTAGTTGTGTATTGTTGATCGAAGTGTAATTCATCAAATTCTACTTATTCAAAAAACTAAATTTGTTTTTGTTTTTATTTTATGTCTGTCACGTCGTTGGAACTAAATTTATATTTAAACCTCAATATTTCATTGAACTGATTTTATATTTTTTGGGGTATACAGTCAAAATGCTCTTTTAAAAAAATGGTGGTGGCTGTCAAAAAAGTGAAGTTATATTATGCTTTTCAAGTTTTCATTATACTACATAACAGAGATAAAAACCACGACACTTTGATCTATGCCACATTCATCAATCTTAACATAATGATTTTCTATTGAGTGAAATGATTAATCATTACTTAGCAACCTAAATTGTATTAAAAAAATAACATTAGCTCCTACACTATTATTTTTGTTCGTTTTTCAAAACATTTTTCCCTTATCTGCTGGCGCTCTACGTCACGACTGCAGGACAGGACTGCCGACCGCAGCAGAAGTGTCACCGCGCGCTCGAAATTTCATAGAAACTAGTAGTGAAGCTGTGTCTGCAGTCTGCAGTCGACTGCAGCAGTGGCTGATCCAACTCTTACCTATAAGGTGTGAGTTGGTAAAGTGACTGCAGCAGTCGACTGCAACTGCAGACACAGCTTCACTACTACATAGTTCCTATGAAATTTCGAGCGCGCGGTGACACTTCTGCTGCGGTCGGCAGTCACTGCTTGCAGACGCGGCGTGCTGGCCTTTTTTTTTTTTCGCCCTTCGCCTTTGGCCAGCTCTGCGGCGGCGCATGGGGCAGTCGGAGACCGCCTCACGCTTGCGCTCTGCCGCTTCCTTCTCTACGAGCACCTGCTCACAGAAGGAGGCCACCGCCGTCCAGGACTCCTCCCCTTGGACCATACGATTCGAGGAGTCGAGTCGAGGACATCACGGATGGCCTCAACCGTGCGTGTGCCGTAACTCGGGTGCTCTAGCCGCTCTCTCCACGCTTCAATAGCATCCTGGCAGGCGAGCTCCCTGCGGCGTTGAATCTCGCGCGGAGCAGGACTTAACCCCGTAGCACGAAGGCCCATACGCCAGTCATAGACCGTCGCCAGAACCTGAGCTTCCAAATCCCAAGGGATTGACCCAGCGAGAAGTAAGGCCGCCTCTCCGGATACAATGTGTCCGGATACAATGGGTGGCCATACCGCACCATATTATGGTGCGGTATGGCCACCCCTATCGCGATTGCGCGCTGAGGCGCTCGCAGGAGGGGGACGGCACTCGCTGAGAGGGCGCGAGCCCAAACAGGAGCGCCGTACAGGGCCATGGACCGCACGACTCCCAAATAGAGGCGGCGGCTCGCGTCTTGGGGCCCATTTAAATTGGGCATAATACGCTTAAGAGCCGATGCCACTTTTATCAACCGCGGCGCCAGAGCTTTGAAGTGCGGTTTAAAGCTCCATCGTCTGTCAAGGACCAATCCTAGGTACTTGAGGGTTGGCTGGAGGTCGATCCTCACACCCCCGACGATGATGTGCGCCCCAGGTGGGGGCCCTCTGCGTGGGCCGTGGAACATCATCGCCTGGGTCTTGTGAAGGGCCACCTCCAGGCCAAGCCTCCTTATCCTGGACACAATGTGTGCCACCGCTGCCGTCGCTAAGATGCTCGCAGAACGATAGTCCTTACCAAGGACTACCACCAGGACGTCGTCGGCGAAACATAAATAGTACACCCCGGGAAGGGTCGACCCGCGGAGCACCTAACCAAACCCGAAATTCCACAAGATTGGTCCTAAGACCGAACCCTGTGGAACTCCGCGAGAGGTCGAGTGGAATCTGGTGGCAGTCCGGGTTGTGTAGGCGACAATCTGTGGCAGATACCTTTCGATGACCTTAATGAGGTACTCGGGCACCCCGTGGTAACGGAGCGCCGCGAGAATGCACTCCCAGGGCAAGGTGTTAAAGGCATTGGAGATGTCCACGGACACCACCAATGGCGGCGTGCTGTCCTGCGGTCGTGACGTAAAGCGACAGCAGATGAGAGAAAAATATTTTGAAAAACGAACAAAAATAATAGTGTAGGAGCTAATGTTATTTTTTTAATACAATTTAGGTTGCTTAGTCATGATTAATCATTTCACTCAATAGAAAATCATTATGTTAAGATTGACGAATGTGGCATAGATCAAGGTGTCGTGGTTTTTATCTCTGCCACGTATAATGAAAACTTGAAAAGCATAAATATAACTTCACTTTTTTGACAGCCACCACCATTTTTTTAAAAGACCATTTTGACTGTATACCCCAAAAAATATAAAATCAGTTCAATGAAATATTGAGGTTTAAATATAAATTTAGTTCCAACGACGTGACAGACATAAAATAAAAACAAAAACAAATTTAGTTTTTTTGAATAAGTATAATTTGATGAATTAGGTACTTCGATCAACAAGTCACGTTCAAAATCAAAGCTAAATGCTGTCCGCGTGGATAACGTGGGAAATTTTTATTTGTTTACTACCGAACTGAGACAATAGTTTGAAAACATTTCTAGTTTCAATATAATTAATTACTATCATGACACCTAGAAATAAAGTAGCAAATCTTATGAATAAAATAACAGCACTTTCAAGTGCGCTGTTATTCACCGAGACGTATTTTTTGCGCCCACCCGACTTCTAGTTGTGTATAGCACTTAGGGGGTTGGAGGGGGTAACTGGCGGGGCGAGGGAGTGCCTTCGGAAATAAAACCCGGAATCAGCGTTTCACCACTTTATTTCTTTCTTCTTTCGTTTTCCTTTTTTCTTCTTCCTTTTCCTTTTCTTCTTCTAGGCACTGCTACTGAAAACTGAATGCCGGACCATGGAAATAGCTCTGTTTTATAGACATCTCTGACCAATCAGAGCGCAGGAAAGTTGCACGCGGCACCAATCTTTTTGAGCCGACCAATCAGAGCGCACTTCTTGTTTTGTATGGAAAACCTTATTTCGATAATTTTATTGAAAACGTTCGATTATTTATTATCATATTTGTGTCTGTAACGGTAGGCAGCAAATGTGGCGGTCGGCTCTCCGACCATAAATTGTATTATGTCAAAATTTGAAATATGATTTTGGGTTACCATTTTTCAAAAAAATTACTCCTCAGTTTATTATAAATAATTAATCCTCAATTAGTCGCTAATTTTTTAATTATAAAGGCAAGTCAACCTCAGTCAAAAGGCAAGTTTCTTTTTGGAAATAAATAAAACCTGATTAATTTAGAAACCGTATCCATCTACCTCTGTATCGAAAGATGAATAGTACAATGAACAGGAGATCAGTAATCAGCCTATGGAGTTTAGGGTATCGGACTGAAATTAAATAATAATATGTAATATCAATTGGATATGGATCAGATCGGAATAATAGTTTCGAATTAATAAAAAGGAGATCATTCAAGTTGCATACAAAAAGTACCCAAAAAAAAAGTGCCGGCCAACAAAAAAAAATGTATGTATATTTTAGGGAATGACATTCTAAACATTTTTTCTTTTGACAACTAAAAGCTATGATCAATTTTTTTAAAGTTATTTGATATAGAAATTCTATATTATTGCATTTTTTAAATTCGTCTGGACGTTTTTTTTCTCTTTATTTATTTATCTATCGTATTATCAGTCGCAAAATAATGTTGAAACTGCTAGGAATTAAAAAATCCTATCCATCACTCTTGATTCAACGATAAAAAAATGTTCGGTCCCTTGAGATTCGTTAGAGTTTACACTGTACCTACCTAACGTACATAAGTCTAACTACACTTGCTTATTGTAGTTTTTGTAAAGATATAGAATGTATTCAATTATGGGCTTATGCATATGAAGTTTCCGATATAGTAGCCACTGAACTCAAATATACCACCACACAATACATACCTACCATATTTTATATATTGATGATATATTGATATGCTCATTTATGATTTTTGATGTCGCCTATAGGGTTCAAAAGTTGGTCGTAGACATTTACCGTCTTGATAAAAAATATTTATAACATCATATTCCATAAGATAAAAATATTTTTTTTCATTGGCACTTTAATTTTTGGGTACAATTTGAATGATCTCCTTTAAAGCATTCGAATTCCAGTGGCCTTTTTCGAGGCTTTTTACGATCAATCGATTTACGTAGTTAATCAGGTTCTTAGTTAGTTGTAAATTCTTCCGGTATGTACGAGTTGACCATCACATTACGTTTAAATAGTTTTATTGAATCTCTAATTGATTGTAATTCCCCGCATTTTGGGGAAATTTTCACACATTAGCAACGTTGATTATGTGGTGTGCAGTCGGCAGTGAATTAGCGACTGCAGACTGCACTTCGGACGACTGCAACGCCCTGCTGCCTGCAGTCTGCAGTCGACTGCAGCAGTCGCTGATCCAACTCGGACCTTTAAATCTATTAAGTACCTAAATATGTTAAGAAACAAAAGCTGTTCGTTCAACATTGTATTGCATGGACTATGAACAAAGAACAATTACTACTATTTTTTACTAGAACACAATTGAAAACGAAAACAAAAGTCATTTGTTTATCCTACTTCCTACGTCTACACTAAAATTATAAAGGAGGAAAACTTTGTTTGTTTGGTTGTAATGAATAGGCTTAAAAAACTACTGGACCGTTTTTAATAATTCTTTCACCATTCGAAAGCTATTATATTACCCACGAGTAACATAGGCTATTTTTCATCCCGAAATTCCCACAGGAATGGACACAACGCGGGTAAAACCGCGGGGCGCTGCTATATATTTATATATATTTGATGAACAACAACCTGTGAGAGAAACGACAACACAATAAAAATATATATTTTGTAATACTTACATCATTTTTTAATTCTATAAAAAGTAACGTAAAGGCACCTTATTTGTTAACCTCTATTTTGATTTGGAACTCGATTAAGTTTCCTCCCTCACATAAACACGCGTCATGATCATGTAACTGAATCAACTTGTCACTGTCCTTCATCCATCTCGTGCATATACATATTGTCAGTACAACTACCTCAAGCACACGCTCACAGTTGCTCTGATTGGAATCATCTGAAATCTGTTTCAGATTGCTTTCCTGTCTCTCCTTCAACGAATTTTAGAACATAAAATCATGTATGAAAATAACAAAAAGCGGTATTTCCAACTTAATAGTCTAACTTGGGCGCGGCGTGAACTAGCCCCCAAGAGCGAGGCAAAAAAGCCTAAAGGTTTCGATCTTTCAGACGCCGGGAATCGAACCCGGGACCTCTCGCTGAACAGGCAAGCGCTCTTACCACTGAGCTACGTCCGCTTCAATGTAAGGGCTGAATTTAAGCAACGCTTGAATCCGGTGCGATCGATATATGTAGTTCATGAATACGTAGACTCAAAGGCTATCACCATAGAGTTCATTTTAACATTACAGGGGAACTTTCGTCGTCTTTATCTGATAATTATTGTGTCTATGTTCATTAGTAATATAAAAAGGATTTACTCGATACAAATAGACCTTCACTGCGAGCGCCAGTGAGGCCCTGCAGTCTTTGCGCGTCCGGTAATCGATTACTCCTACTAACATTATAAACGCGAATGTTTGTGAGGATGGATGTATGTTCGTACTCTTTCACGCAAAAACAGTGAACGGATTTAATAATAATAATAAATAAATAATAATAATAATAATTTCGATGAATCTTTGCAATGATACTCGTATAAGTTATCCATCAGAATAACACATGGGATATATTTTATCCTGAAATTCCCGCGTGAACGGGTACAACGCGGATAACACCGCGGGGCGCAGCTAGTATAATATACAGGGAGAAATTAAATCAGATATAAAATACTTTGTATGTTCCGTAAGTAATAGCACCCACTGCGAAATAATGATTACAATCCTCTTCAACCGCATGAACAGAACGGCTCAGCTGTCGCCATCTTCACTAATTTGGTTGTACTAAAACAAACTCACGACACCGGTTCACAATCGCCGCTTAGGATAGGGTTGCTTTAGGAATACTGTAAAGATAAGTATGTATATCATATCACTTAGAACATAAATTATATAAAAGATAATTGTAAGTGCAAAGTGATGATATTGTTGTAGTGTCTAATGAAATAAATATATAACCTTACTATAATATGTATATGTATATAATATACATATTTATATACATTGATGAACAACAACCTGTGAGAGAAACGACAACACAATAAAAATATATACTTTGTAATACATCATTTTTTAATTCTATAAAAAGTAACGTAAAGGCACCTTATTTGTTAACTTCTATTTTGATTTGGAACTCGATTAAGTTGTCACCTGCGGCGGCGACAAAAACATAACGTCGAACATAAAATCATGTATGAAAATAACAAAAAGCGGTATTTCCAACTTAATAGTCTAACTTGGGCGCGGCGTGAACTAACCCCCAAGAGCGAGGCAAAACAGCCTAAAGGTTTCAATCATTCGGACGCCGGGAATCGAACCCGGGACCTCTCGCTGAACAGGCGAGCGCTCTTACCACTGAGCTACGTCCGCTTCAATGTAAGGGCTGAATTTAAGCAACGCTTGAATCCGGTGCGATCGATATAATGTAGTTCATGAATACGTTGACTCAAAGGCTACCACCATAGAGTTCATTTTAACATTACAGGGGAACTTTCGTCGTCTTTATCTGATAATTATTGTGTCTATGTTCATTAGTAATACAAACGTTGATTTTTCGTACTGAAATTGTTATTATTTTTTGTTTTTTTAGGTATAATCCAAAATTATGTTTTTAAAAGTTGTTTTTAGCAGGAAATGCTTTAATTAAGGCGAGGATATGTGGCGCTCGGACAGAGCTGAGGGGGTGTTCTTAATTCCATAAAATAAGGTTGAGATTTGTGAAGCAAGACACGAGTGCGTGATACGTGGCGGGCGAATATTTGAACTCTTTTGCGTTTTTATAGAAATTGGCGGGTCAAATGAAAAATGTAACTGATTTAAAATCTAAGTGAGTATTAGGAAATTGATATTCCTAAAAAAAAACTATGACTATCGCTTCAAATAACGAGATCTAGGACGAGAAAATAATATTTGGTGCTACTTTTACATAATCTTGTGCATCTTATTTCTACATTATTATAATGAATTTTAAAATTCTATTCGATTTAAAATTTTATTAAGGATATATTCTTTTAATTGGTGTTTTTATTTTATTTATAGAATCGATAGAAGTGTTGATATTTGATCGTCAAAGTAGCGACTATGCGCGTTATTTTCACATATCCTCGCCTTAAAGAAAAACTAAGATACATATTATGTTAGTTTTGTAATAAACATTGTTTCAGATTTAGAATTATTGTTTTAACTACCTAACTATTCCATGAATGTAAAATACTAATTCAGGCGTAGAATTTATTTAGACGTCGTCTATACTAATATTATGAAGAGGTAACATTTCATCTCGAAAATCCCACTGGAACGGGCACAACGCGGGTAAAACCGCGGGGCGCTGTTAGTTTTATTATAAATGCGAAAGTTTGTGAGGATGGATGTATGTTTGTTGCTCTTTCACGCAAAAACTACTCAACGGATTTGGATGAAACTTTACAGTACTAAAGGTTATACCTACATCAGAATAACACAAATGTGTTACATTTTATCCCAAAATTCCCGCGGGAACGGGTACAAAGTGGGTGAAACCGCGGTTGCATATTTAAACATATTTAGGCACTAACTAAGCACAATTAATAACGCTTGTGCTATCCGCCCATATCTTAAGTACTAGCTGAAATACTCGTGGCAAGGTAGTAGAGATGGGTTATTGGGGACGGCCTTAAATCGACCAATCAGAGGAGCGAAAGGAATTAAAATCTGTGCGACTGTCAGTTATTATTAATTAATTACGATAGTTACGTTTTTCACTTATGCGTCGGATATTGAGTTTATTTAATTAGGTGTTAAATATTCCTCTGTTTTCATTTATTTCCTCGTTTGATGTATTAATATTAATGTGCAAATAATATTTAATGTATGTGCTTTTATGCAAGTATCGAATTATTCATTCATTCATTTATTTGTTCATCCATTTCGAGAAGGTTAGTGAATCCTAACCTTCTGTTGGTGCCGAATTGAAACAACTCTAACCTACCTGAGTCAACTAACTTATTGTAAACTAGCAGCGCCCCACGGTTGTACCCGCGTTGTGCCTGTTTCCGTAGGAATTTCGAGATGAAAAATAGCCTATAGCCTTCCTCGATCAGTGGACTATCTAACACTGAAATAATTTTTCAAATCGGACGAGTAGTTCCTGAAATTCCAAAAACAAACTCTGCAGCTTTATAATATTAGTATAGAAAATAACAAAAGCCAATATCGTAAAGCAATGTCTTGACTAACCCACTAAGTACTAGTCTTTATAAACGCTACAATACTTCGAGCTAGAAACCTTTTAACTCATTAACGTGCTCAGAACAATTAATATTTTGAGGCACACTGTTCACAGTCTATTGAAGCCAGTTTTCTCAACTGAGCACTTCGTCACTACCTTGAAGACCCGATGCAAAAAGAGGGGAGTAATAAGTTTAAAGTGTCTGTCTGTGTATCTGTCTGTCTGTGTCTGTTTAGCTCCCGAACGAATGAAGCGATTTCAATTTAGTTGTTTTGTATTAAAGGTGAATCATGTGCGAGTGTTCTTAGACATGTTTGATGAAAATCGGCAACCCCTGACACAAACCTAAGTTCCCATTAAAAAGTAAAAAATCTCCGTCTTTTTCTTCTTCTTTTTAATTTTAAATATTTTCAGTTCAATTTTCGTTATTAGATAAATATATTATTACGTAAGTTCATAAGAGCTTCTTGACTTTTTGATAATTTGACATTGACTTTTTAATGTTTACGAATTTGTTTTATTTCAAAGCCTCGTTGACTATTTGGGCACAGGACGTAATTTTGTACGAATCACTGGATCGGTAGTAACTTTTTATTTGGTCTAAGTTATTTGCAATAAGTAGCTTTCACGAAACCGAGTTAACAAACTAGTTTCAAAACGTTTGCGTAAGTTAGAATATGCTTCTGCTTAAGGCGATTCCATTGCTTTGTGGAGTAAGCAAGTCTGAAATATTTTATATTATTATTTTCCTATCATACGCACATACTACACCTACACTTTGAATGAGCAACGTTTGTTTATATATTTAATTCTTGCCGGCCTTGTTACCGTTCCTGCGGGAGGTTTGGGGTAAAATATGTCCTATGGTTTATCCCGATATACCTATAATTATGTCCTATGGTTTATCCCGATATACCTATAAATATGTCCTATGGTTTATCCCGATATACCTATAATTATGTCCTATGGTTTATCCCGATATACCTATAATTATGTCCTATGGTTTATCCCGATATACCTATAATTATGTCCTATGGTTTATCCCGATATACCTATAATTATACTAAAATACTTAACTTATTTTACTTCCGTATAATATTGAAATCCGTTCATTAGTTTTTGTGTGAAATACTAACAAACATACATACCCACTCATAAACATCTATCTACCTTCACTTACTTCGCATTTATAATATTAGCAGGATATTATATATTTCTTTGTTATTGGTTTCTCCGAAATCATTTCAACAATTGTCGTGAAATCTATTATAGGAGTTTTCCGGGACATAAATCGATCTAGCTACTCGTTTCATACCCATAATTACCTGTTATCACCTTGTTTTCCCACTCAATTGGTTTTTGACTGATTGTATCTGAGCCCGGTCATGTAATGAACCCGAGAGAGGGCAATGAGTGATTTTTGACATGTTATGTATGTAAAATAACGTCAGTCGTCGAGTTAATTGACGAAGACAAAGTACGGCAGTTAGAGGAATAAATATGGACCTAAAATCGTAAATAGAATATGTATCTACGAAGCAGTTAGTTTGAAAGTCAACAGGGCTTTAATCTCCTACGTTTAATTAATATTTTTTGTTAGTTTTTACACTCGTTGTGCTCGTTCCCGAGGGAAATTCGAAATTAAAATCAACCTTTCACTTAAAAGTGGTATTATTTCGATTTTTTAAATACGAGTCACTTAGAGCGTTTGTCCACCGCCGCCGGCACCGGACCGTCACCGGGAACGAGATGACGGCGCCGAAGTAGCGGTAGATACATTTAGAGCGTTTTGCTTTAGCCGCGTGTCCACCGCACATCCTTCACCGGGCGCCGTCATCCCGGACGCCGAATTTGCGAGTAAATCGGCGTGACCGCTAAAACGGGCCCGAGATTTTGATGGGCAGATGTGCCGGCAATACAAAACATATTAACTTGTCCACACACTGCCATCGCCGTCGCACCGTACACGAGCTCAGTTATTATTTTGTCTGTCATCAATTATCATTATATAGCATTGTATAGTAGACTAGCAGCGCCCCGCGGTTTTACCCGCGTTGTGCCCGTTCCTGTGGGATTTTCGGGAATTTTTATACATATAAACCTTCCTCTTGAATCACTCTACCTATTACAAAAAACATCCTATAGTAGTTGAAAAACTTGTTGTCATGCTGCCGCAACTTGGCGTGGTGTATATAAAACGCCCCTGTGATGTATCGTTCACGTATTAGTGGATGAACCCAAATTCTTTGCATCTCCTGCGCCTTCGAAGGTACAAAATTAGTAGAAGAAGTTGTCGCCAGTTTAACCTAGCCATCACTTTATTTCTTCAAAAACGCGACTACCACGCATGCCAGCTGGAACAAACTGAGCCGGCGAAATCGGTCGCGGTGGACAAACGATCGCCGTCACGTCATAATAAACTCGGCCCGAAATAATCTCGTTCCCGGTGACGGTCCGGTGCCGGCGGCGGTGGACAAACGCTCTTACAGTTCCAGTTATGAACGCGTTCAAACAAATAATTGCATCATAATAAGGTCGGTGAAGGAACTGACTATGTCTGCTTGACAAATTACGATAAATCGTAGCGATGAAAAACGCTCAAGCGAAGCGGGCTCAATTGACCAATCACTATTTATCGCCAGAAGATTTTGACCATTTCAATATTTTGACAATTTCAATGCATTGATGATGGATTAAACTCCATACTTATGTTAATACTAGCCGCGCCCCGCGGTTTACGTTGTACCCGTTCCCGCGGGAATTTCGGGATAAAATGTATCTCATGTGTTATTCTCATGTATAACCTATATTACTGTAAAGTTTCATAAAAATCCGTCCAGTAGTTTTTTCGTGAAAGAGCAACAAACATACATCCATCCTCACAAACGTTCGCATTTATAATATGTATTAGTAGGATAGGATTCTGTATTTAGTGTGTAAGGCGGGTTGCTAACAGAACAAGCGTCGAGACGGCGGCGGGGCGGCGGCGGGGCGTGGGCGCGGCACGCGCGCGCCTCTTCTAAAAATCTCTTTGTTTTCCATTGTGTTTTATGTAACTGCGCTAACAGAACATGAGGCGGGGCGGCGGCGCGGCGGCGGCGGGGCGTGGGCGCGGCGCGCGCCCGCTGCTCGACGCTTGCTCGCCCGTCCGCCATTTTGTGACAGTCTATTTCTATCAGAGGAGCGTTTACACTGACTCGCACTCGCCCGGTTTTTTATGAAATTTGGTATTTCGATAGTATACTCTCTCATAACTTGGTAAATAAGGAGGCCCCTAGACCTACAATAACATTGTACAATATATTTAATTGTGCAATAAGATTGAATTGCGTTTGGATCCAAACGGTCAATTATATTGCACAATAAGAAAATTGTGCAATGTTTTCTTGTTCAGTCGGAGAATAGTTTGATCCCGAGCAACATGTCAAATATTGCGCAATACTGACCCTACACGAAGCAATATTGTTCAATATTAAATATTGTACAATAAAAATTAAACTCGCTCAAACTTTCGTTCAATCATTGCGCAGTCTTCAATATTAGCCCTAGACGGTTAATTATATTGCACAATATTGAATATTGCGCAATATAATTGATCGTCTAGGGGCCGCCTAAGTACTTACCATAAGTAGGTAGATTTTATCCGAGTAGGTACTACGCGAGCGAAGCCGTGAACAGAAGATAAAAAGTAGTTAGTTATAACTTTTAATGGTAATCTTAATCACTACATAGTATAAAATAAAGTCTTCTCTGTTTCGTGTCTGTCTGTCTGTATGCTTAAATCTTTAAAATTACGCAACGGATTTTGATGCGGTTTTTTGTAATAGGTAGAGTGATTCAAGAGGAAGGTTTTTATGTAAAAAAATTCCCGAAATTCCCACGGGAACGCGCACAACGCGGGTATATGTAACCCAAGATATGAAAAACATGCCTAAAAAAATTGGTTATTGGCGTGCGCTACTAAATCTTTTGATGATACACAAAACAATGTTCTACACAATCAAAGTACATATCATTGCGAACAAATAAGTTCGCGAGGGCATATGTCTAACTATTATAGTTAAGCCACAATAACCGTTTTTAGTTAAAATTAATTAGTTAAAAAAGGAGTGTAATTTTAAGTTGATGATATTCATATGATGATATGAATCGACATCAAAACAAATGGCTCTACAATCAAGGTTAATTATGTTTCTTTGTATACCTCTTTAAATTATTAAAATCGGACAGTTAGTTTCAGAGTTATGATGAGAAATATCACTACATAGTATAAAATAAAGTCGTCTCTGTTTCGGGTCTGTTTGTCTGTTTGTCTGTATGCTTAAATCTTTAAAATTACGCAACGGATTTTGATGCGGTTTTTTGTAATAGGTAGAGTGATTCAAGAGGAAGGGTTTTATGTAAACAAATTCCCGATATTCCCACGGGAACGGGCACAACGCGGGTAAAACCGCGGGGTGCTGCTAGTGTCCTATAAACTTCACTTAGTATCATCAGCTTATTGATTGCACAATTATATTGCACAATATTGAATATTGTGCAATATAATTAAGTATAATTAAATATAATTAATTAAGCGCAAGCACGTCTTCATCTTCCGAAGACGACATGTTGAATACATTCAAACTAGCGATGGGTGTTGAATGAACGGACTGGTTAAATCGACCGTTCACAGGCTATAGACTGTTCGACCGGTCCACGGCAATTCGCTCTACCGGTCGAATTTGTAGACGGCTAAACGACTATTAAATAGACTGAGACCGACCACGGCGACGACTCTTTAAAGCAACTGGGCTATACCTGTTCACACCGATACCGATAAACGTCATCGTGCAAACAAATTTGAACTCTAAACGTTTTAACGAAGTGTTGAATGTTGATATTTGATAAATGTAAACAAACGCATCCTAGAATTCCGAGAAATAGAGAAAGATGTCATTATAATAATTGTGCGGGAGTGAGTGAGTACGGAGATGGACTGGCGAATGGCGCGAGAAAAACCAGTTTATACTAACGTCGTATCATTGGTTTGGTTGAATAGGCTACAGTCTACAGTCGAGTCGAGTGGTCCGTCGACATGGTCGGTTAGTCTAAATAGATAGACTAGATTGTTGACGTCCAAATTGAACTGTTCATTCGACCGGTTCATTATCCAAAATAAACGGTTCAGTTTCGTTTACGCTAAAAACGTCAACGACCCATCGCTAATTCAAACGAGGCATAAACGCCGCTGCCTCGACGCTTCGAAATTCGCCCCTTCGCCCCGCCGCCGCCCCGCCGCCGCCCCGCCGCCGCCTCGCCTTTGCTGTTAGCGACCTGCCTAACATAGCTAGCAGCTCGTACTCGCTCTATCGTAACGCCACTTAAATTACTGTCATATTCAATATTGAAATTGAACCTCGAACAAGCATTCCATACTTTATAGTAATATCGTTGAATACCTGTTTCGAAGTTTAATTCCTAAATCACAAATTAACACGAGATTAATTTCCACCAGTCGGTCGTTGTGGTTTTCCTGCAATCTGTAATGTCACAGTGTTTGGTTATTTATTTATAGGAATTTGATTTTATGATGGATTCGAAATGTTCGGTGGATTCTTATTTTGTGGGGAGCTATGCTATTATTTATTAAACAATTATTTAATTAAACAGACATTAGTATGATAGACAGTATTTTGTTAAGTTGAACGCACTAACCTAAAACTAGGATCGAATAATAATTTTTAAAATTCATAGCCACAAGAAACATATTCAAGAAAATATATTAGTCGTATTTTATACGAAGATTCCCACAAAAAAGTTCGCTACGGATACTGAAAACCGCACACTACAGCACGTCTGAAATACACTTTTTAACGTGAAAATAAAATCAATATAGAACTATATAGACTCTATACTCTATCATATGCGGTTCAGATTCCCATCCAAAGGACATAATGTTGATACCAACACATCTAAAGGAACATGTTTACTTGCTTACTGTTACATAACTATACAGTTACTGCACCAAGTGCAGTACGTAACATTATGTTACGAATACGAACTGCTCAACCGAACAAACGAACGCACGCGACTTACGTAAAACAACATAGGAAATGTAATAAGAGTCACGTGCCAGGTCTTACTTTAGGGTAGTACTTTAGGATGTTAAGTAATCTTAACTACGCTTTTATTTTACGCTAGCCGCGCTCCGCTATTCTCGCGGGAATTTTGGGGTTGAATGTATCCCATGTGTTATTCTGATGTATGACCTATATCACTGCACAGTTTCATAAAAATTCGTTGAGTAGTTTTTGCGTGAAAGAGTAACATACATACATAAGTACATCCATCCTCACAAAATTTTGCATTTAAATGTAGGATTTTTATGATTATAAATTAAAGTTTCAACTCCTTTACAGGAATCGTGGTCACATTCACAATTGTATAAAGGGTATCTAAATAAATTAACCCTAAGAAACACTTAATCTTTACTAATTTTATAAAGACGAAGATTATTATTCCTGCTCAAAAATTTAGTAGCGTGAACCCACTAAATCTGGGAAAATAATCACACTAACGCAAACTATTGGATTGTGAATTCGCGATTCCTAGTTAAGTAATATATCATGCCCTAATATATTACTTAACTACCTGTTGTCCTACGTGACTGAAAAGTGACAACGCATTTACATGTAGGACACAATAACATGGATTGACTATTAGGTCTTTTACTAACTTTTTCGCACGTGAAGTGTTAAAGGATTTATTTCATTTAATTTTTGAATGTAAAACACGTTTGGCCAAAATTGACAGAAAGTTATTGGTTTTTTTTTCAATTATGTGCAGGAAGCTTATTTCAATTGAATACGTTTGTTCATTAATGTTCATGTTTGATCACTCAGCATAAGCATATTTGGTGACCGAAATAGATTGAAACAAGCTCGCTTAGACGAACAGTTTAACGTAACCACGTCATTAGTTTATTAATTATCATACTTCCTAAGAGTCTAAAGTTCTACAATATATTTCAAAACATAAGTTTTCTTTAGAAACTTGATCAAACAACTTGTTCAGACATTTTAAAACTATGATGTAGAGAACGTGCAGAATATAATTTGTTCCCAAAGTTTGCGCACCCTCTAACCACTAGCGTTTATAACTTGTTTACACAAACATGTTTTTCTTTGAATAACGATTTCAGTTTTGTTTATTCAATGAGAAATACTGGGATTACCTTGACTCGGATTAATTAGTAAAATGATAGGATACTTGTTTATTTTATTATTTGCCCGAAGCGAACCTTGTTAGCGTATGCCACTATTGGTATAAAACATAGATATCATGTTACTGGAACGGAAAAGTATCTTTGTTTTTTTGTTTGACTCTCTTGTTTACGACACACGGCATACCGGCGTATTAAGTTATATTGTTGCTAGGTAAATGTTTTTATTTTCTTCGATTTATTTCCATTTGTTTGTTCCAGATGTTGTTGGCAGCGCTAGTTGTATTGTTAGCGGTCTGTCTCTACCTCTATCTTAACACAACCAAACCTAAAAACTTTCCACCTGGACCCAAATGGATACCAATCCTCGGCTGTGCTCACGAAGTACAGACACTTAGAGTCAAAACTGGCTATCTTTACAAAGCCGTCAACGTGCTAATAGAAAAGTACGCAGGATATGACGCAATAGGTCTCAAAATTGGCAAAGATAGAATTGTCGTGGTCAACTCTTTAGAGGCTAATAAAGAAATGTTGTATAACGAGGATATGGACGGAAGACCAACAGGTATATTCTACCAAACAAGAACTTGGGGGGAGAGAAAAGGATTACTGCTTGTCGACGGAAATCTATGGAAAGAGCAACGCAAGTTCACACTCAAACATCTGAGAGAGTTTGGGTTCGGAAGGAAAGGAATGGGAGATATCGCCAAGTCTGAAGCTTTCCACATAGTTAAAGACTTCAATGATATCATTAAAGCCGGTGGTGGAAAGTCAGCAGAAGTGCCAAATATGCATAATTTCTTCAACACGTATGTTCTAAATACTTTATGGACTATGATGGCAGGCATCCGGTACAACCCTAGCGACCCTCAGCTGCAAGTCCTACAAACTTTGCTGTTCGATCTCTTTGCTGCCGTCGATATGGTCGGAGCAGTCTTCAGCCACTTTCCTATTCTTAGTATATTAGCTCCAACAGCATCGGGCTACAGGGACTTTGTAAGAACCCATAAAAGAATATGGAAATTTTTGAGGGATGAGTTGACGAGACATAAAGAAAACTTTGATCCTGAAAAGGAGGATAAAGACTTCATGGAGGTATATATTAGGGCTTTAAGAGATCATGGAGAAATTGATTCTTATTCTGAAGGACAGTTGGTTGCTATTTGCATGGACATGTTCATGGCTGGGACGGAAACTACAAACAAGACAATGAGTTTTGCGTTCAGCAATTTGGTGCGAGAGCAAGAAGTCCAAAAGAAAGCTCAGGAAGAAATAGATAGAGTTATTGGAAAAGATAGATTCCCATCACTGGACGACCGGCCAAAGTAAATACGTTTTTTTATGTTATATACTTATAATTAATAAAGTAATATTAATAAAGTGTAACAGAAGTCTCCAAACGTAACGCAGAGCCTTTAATGATTGCAACTTTGTCATTGGTCAATTAGTTCACTTTCCTCATCTAGGTGCACTGTTCACTTAAATAAGGCCGTGTTAACTAATAAGATAAACTAACGGGCACCGATATCGTCTGTTTGTTACAATAATTCAATCACTATCCGATCAAAAGTGCAAACCATGCTTATATTGAATTTGCCCGTTTGTATCACATGCACTTAACCCACGGCTTTCAAAACGTTACAAAACAACAAACCAATTGAGCCATTTTTAACTGCATGACCTGATTCCCTTCCAGCATGCCCTACAACGAAGCCCTTGTCCTTGAGAGCGTGCGTCATTTCATGGGAGTTATATTTGGAGTGCCCCATCGAGTTCTAAGGGATTCTAATTTAGTGGGCTACAGTATACCAAAGGTAACATTTATGTTTTTTATTTAAATAATATATTGTAACCTCATTAAAAGGGTAGCCACATCGTAGACTACTTTCGTCTAGAAATGCTTACGAGTACCGCACTTGGTAGCGCAGGGTGCTAGTATGAATAAAACAGTGCTCTACGAAGGACTCAAAACCTTTATTCTCTCTGAAGCTATCAGTACTATTTTGATATAAATAAAAAGAGTTTATTATGTTTTATAAAACAAAACTCTTTTTATTTTTTACCTAAATATTCCAATTCAATTAACGAGCCAAAAATCTAATATTATTTTTTAATTACGATTTTTTAAATTATTTTTTTGTTGCTTTTCAGGATACGATGATAATTACAAACTTTAGCCAAATCCTGATGAATGAAAAGTATTACCCTGACCCTCAAGCGTTCAGGCCAGAGCGATTCCTTGTCAACGGGAAAGTTTCCGTTCCTGATCACTACTTTCCTTTCGGACTGGCCAAGCACAGGTGTATGGGAGACGTTTTGGCCAAGTGCAACATCTTTGTCTTCACCACCACTACACTGCAGAGGTTTTCCTTCCTGCCTGTTCCTGGAGATCCACCTTCCTTGGTCCACGTTGATGGGGCCACGGCATCCGCGGCGCCTTTCAAAGCCATAGTAGTTCCGAGGATGTAAACTTTAGAACTATAAGCGTAAGACACATTATAGTGCAGGTGCCGGCCGGATACGGGTGGAGTGACGTTGGATTCATTGTCATATGAAAGCTGTCACATTGAACGTATTCCTTGTGTTCGCAGACCTTGTATTCGTGTGAAAGGTGTCACACACAACGTCGCGCGACCCGCAACCGGACTAACACCCGCACTATGTGTGTCTTGCGATGACGGGTCCGATCTTTTTAGGAAACTATTCGTGGTGTCGTTGCGATACTATTAGGCTGCATATGCAATGAAAGCTGGTCACCAAACGGGCGGCGCTATCAGTTCTATTTGATGAGGGCTCTAAGACCTTCTTGCTTAGTAAGTTAAGGTTAGGTTGTTAGAAATGAGTTGTTCTTGTAGATGTGAATATTTTAGTTTAGAATGATTAAATCTTCATCCCATAGAAACAAAAATGGGAGCAATTACTCTTTGTAATATATTTTTCCTTCAGTAAATCCGGGAAGGAGAAAATTGATAAATAATAATAATTATTTCGAATGTTACAGTTGTTTAAATATTGAATGTATGTATGTGTTATGCCTACTTGCCTTGAACTGAATAAATTACAATTGATATAGACAATAATAATATCATTTCATTAACATCATTTTATTAGTCAGTCATTTTATTAACCCCTTAACTTTTTAGATAGGTACCTAAAAGATGTTTTTAGACTTAAACTGAGCGTTATCTTATCTAAAGCGTATCTAAAAAATAAATGGGATGTCTCCGTGAGCTTCTTTTCAATTAACTAGAGGAATTTTCAATGTTATATAAACTTTATGTTATATGTATAACCTAACAGATCCGGTGCTCAATGTTATCTAAGTCTACAAACATTCAAGACATAACTTAGTATTTTGTACCTGTACGTAAGACAACAATAACGTAAAGAAACATTAATATACATTTTGTTATATTCTTATACTTATTCTTATTTACCCGCGTTGTACTCGTTGTACCCGCGGGAATTTCGCGATAAAAATAGCCTGTGTCCTTTCTCAAGCTCCGGACTAATTGTGTACCAAATTGTATTCAAATCGGTTCAGTAGTTTTGGCGTGAAAGCATAACAGACAGACAGACAGGCAGAGTAACTTTCGCATTATTATAAATGCGAAAGTTACTCTGCCTGTCTGTCTGTTATTTAGGATGACCCGTCATATAACGAGCTATATGAGCGTATATCGACATGTAAGAGCGGTGTCACTTACTGAAAAATATCGATAGATGGCGTTACTAGTACTTATATTCATTATGTGGTACTTACTAGTCGCACTGAGCAGAGTTTGCTAGCTCTAACCACGGCTCTAACTCATTCACTGTGATCTTTCTCAAGACTAGAATGAAATAAACTAGAAGAGCGGAACAAACTAAAGAGTTACGGATTTCATATTGTTTCCTCCTTGCTGTGTGTATCTCTTATAGAGGATTTCTATTCCTGCATCAGTTTCCATAGTTATGTGGGTTTGTGTGTCTTCTATAGTGAGATGAGATGCTTAACCGTATGGGCTATACCTACCTACGAACGACGAAGAGGACGCGCTATGGATTATACGGATTATACGCAATTCTTCTCCACATGAAATCTTGATTGTGTAATATACTCGCACGAGACACGCAATAATTTATCCCGAATTTCCCACTTGAAATTTTGATTGTGGATTTTCTCGCGTATGTTTTCCTACATGAAATATTGATTACCCGAAGTGAAGTGAGAGCGAGTCGTTAGTTTATAATATTAGTAGTTTAGGATACATCAGTATAACATATGGGATACAGATTATACCGAAATTCTCGCGAGAACGGGTACAACGCGGGTGAAACTGCGGGGCGCAACTAGTATGTCATAAATCGTAAACTGCAATATACCTTTCATTCAATCAACTCAAATCTTCAAACTACAAGAACTTTTATATTGTTACTTGCTGCTACGGAACCCAACATGGGCGAGTCCGACTCGCACTTGGCTTTTTTTAGGCATATTTTCATACATATTTGCGTAGGATCCCATTTTTAATAATACGTAGCCTATGTTCTTAAAAAGATTTATTCAAATCGGACCGATGATTCCCGAGATTAGTTCGAACAAACAAACAAACAAACTTACAAATGTTACCTCTTTATAATATTAGTATAGCCTAACCGCGCCACACGGTTTCACCCACGATGTACCCGTTCCCGCGGGAATTTCTGGATAAAATTTATCCCATGTGTTATTATGATGTGTAAACTATATTACTGTAAAGTTTCATCCAAATCCGTTCAGTAGTTTTTGCGTGAAAGACCAACAAACATACATCCATACATCCATAGATACAACAAACATCTCACAAACTTTCGCATTTATAATATTAGTAGGATAGGATAGGACTAGCCACGCCCCGCGGTTTCACCTGCGTTCTACCCGTTCCAGCGGGAATTTCGGAATAAAAAGTAGCCTATGACATAGACTACTTTTTATCCCTTTCCAATCGGTTCAGTAGCTTTGGCGTTAAAGCGTAACAAACAAACTTACACTCACTTTTATAATATGAGTATGATAATAGTAGGATATCGATTCAATCATCATCATCAACAGGATCAATGAGCACAACGTTTGATAAAACCGCGGGGCGCTGCTAGTATCAGACAAACACGAGAAATGTTCCAGTTGTAACTGTCGAAAATGATCTCTTTCAGTCTTATTACAAAAAACTAAATAGACCTTGGTTTAAACCTGTACTATCAAGTCCAGGCTTATCTGCAGAACCATGGTCTAAATTTGTTCGTATTACAAAACTTTATAAAACCGTGGTCTTCTTAGTACCGTCATTTGAACCATTGTTTAGCTAACAACCACAGATTAACAAGTATCATTCGTTCATCATGATGTCATTCTATTGCAACGTTCCGTATCCCCAGAAAACAAAAAGTTTTGATAATACGCTAATGATTATGGAGTATTATAAATATTGAGACCTGCTTATTTTACATGGATATAAACATTATTTAGTTATTTCATCGATTGCAGTTTTGTTTAGGTTTAAAAGCATATTTCTTAATGTATCATTTCTCAAAATATATCTAAGTACGTGTATCGAAACGTAACATTATCGCGCGCGTTATTTGAAACCATAGTAACACAAAATTGCTAGTTGAACAAAGTTCATAAAATTGCCTCGCTCTTCGTTTTATTAATTGTTTTATTGGTACTTGGTTTATTAATTTTAATAATTTGTGATGGACCAACAAAAAAGAAAACGATCTGAGAATTGGAGTGCCGAGGAAAGTGGAGCACCAGTATAATATTAGAATTGCCGAATTAAAAATTAAAAAACTAGAACTAGAAATAAAATTATTACAAAAAAAGGATTTAGATTAATTTATTAGAATTATATTATTTTATTTTTTTAATTTAAGGTTTAAAATATATTATTTTAATTAAAAGTGTCTTTCAATGAATTGCCGTCTTCTTATATTTCCACGTACATTGTTTTCCACTGGTAAAACTACTGCTACAGGTGTTTGTGTGTTGGCTTCATTGTTATCAAACCCACTATGAAACACACTTTCCTTCATATCTATGGCAATATTGTGCAATACAGCACATGCTACAATTGTTGTTTTTGCAGTTTCAATGTTGCAGTTTCAAATCGCTGCTTCAACCGACTCTCTCTAAATATTCGTGAGTCATGAACACCACCTAGTAAGAATGTCCATGATTTTTAAATCTGCATTACAAACTACCTGGAACAATAGGTACATATTTTAGTATTTCTTACATAAATAAGCATGACTATTCACTATCAATAGGTACATACATACAATACATTTTGTCTGTTTACTCCTTCAAAACCACATTACACATTGACACTCTGAACCCTGTGGTGGGTTAGACAATTTTCCAACACTGTAACCAACGCCTCATCTGGGACGGGGCTGTGGACTATAGTTGTAGTTCCTTGACTTTGGAAGAAACATATTAAGTAATGTATAATCAATAATACCTGGACATTAATTGATGCAAATCCTTTTCGGTTAATATATAGTTGACCACCATCTTCACTTAGCTTTTTTATTTTTATGTGAGTACAGTCAATTGCACCAATTACTGAAGGAAAATTTGCAATTCTGCGAAAATTTTGCATCGCTTCCTCTTGTAGCAAGCATTTTTATAAATCTATGTGATTTTCGGGCTATAGCTTCTGCAACTTTTTTGCATATCTTGCTTATGAAAGGTCGTGAGACTCCATGCAAATCGGCTGTGTCATCTTGGATCTATTAAAACAAAAACAAAATTTTAGTTTGGACATAAATGTTTATATTGCTACCAATGTTGTTGGTAAATGCAAAAAATGTTTTTTGTCATAAGAACTTTAACAGCACTATCACTTATTTCCTTTGCAATTAGGTAAGTACCTAAGCTTTGAATCTACTTACTTCATGTCGAGCCCAGCTTCGTAATGCGCAACACACTTGTATTTCGGGAGACACAGGGCATCCTCGAGCATCTCTAGTTAAACTTCTCTTACTAATCCCACTACTTTCATTGCATAACGTTTATTAAACCTATACTTTTGCCTGAAATCTTCACCGGATAATTTGATGATGGGATTGACTCAAACACGATTTCTGTTGTGTCGGCGTGGCACTTCCAACAACTCACCAGCTTCAATATCCTCAATATCAATTAAATCGATCATGTTATTATCCATTTTCAAGTTAAAACAACACAACACAATGAAAAGACGTCGAATCATTATTTCTTCCTTTCATGAAACCTTGGATTGTTGATTGATAATTTTCTTATTTAATATGTAATTAATATACCTCTATATCTCTTATTATCTTTTATATTATATATCTCTTTTTGTAATCAATGTTTCTCGTCGTCTTTGTTTAAATCTATTTCTATCAGTGGAACCTTGTAATTGGCCTTCTATAACATGTATTGCATGTTTATTTATTTTTTATATACTCATTGTTACCTAGCTGTAAGTTTCCCTAAAATTAATAAAATAAAAATATAAAATAAAATTTATGATGATTTATACTAAAAGAGAAACTTTGACAATTTTGACATATCCGATTAAAACCATCGCTAAACTAGGGGTCGCCGAGGTTTAGCCTTAAACCATGATTTAGTCTATAGTTTATCGCAAAACCATGATTTGTAATACCATTTTTGTTAAGACCGTGGTTTATAGAAGTTTAAACCAGGGTTTTTAGATAAACCGCTTTTTGTAATAAGACTGTTTCAGTCTTATTACAAAAAACTAAATAGACCTTGGTTTAAACCTGTACTATCAAGTCCAGGCTTATCTGCAGAACCATGGTCTAAATTTGTTCGTATTACAAAACTTTATAAAACCGTGGTCTTCTTAGTACCGTCATTTGAACCATTGTTTAGCTAACAACCACAGATTAATACAAGTATCATTCGTTCATCATGATGTCATTCTATTGCAACGTTCCGTATCCCCAGAAAACAAAAAGTTTTGATAATACGCTAATGATTATGGAGTATTATAAATATTGAGTACGTGTATCGAAACGTAACATTTTCGCGCGCGTTATTTGAAACCATAGTAACACAAAATTGCTAGTTGAACAAAGTTCATAAAATTGCCTCGCTCTTCGTTTTATTAATTGTTTTATTGGTACTTGGTTTATTAATTTTAATAATTTGTGATGGACCAACAAAAAAGAAAACGATCTGAGAATTGGAGTGCCGAAGAAAGTGGAGCACCAGTATAATATTAGAATAGCCGAATTAAAAATTAAAAAACTAGAACTAGAAATAAAATTATTACAAAAAAAGGATTTAGATTAATTTATTAGAATAATTTTATTTTCTTTTTTTAATTTAAGGTTTAAAATATATTATTTTAATTAAAAGTGTCTTTCAATGAATTGCCGTCTTCTTATATTTCCACGTACATTGTTTTCCACTGGTAAAACTACTGCTGCAGGTGTTTGTGTGTTGGCTTCATTGTTATCAAACCCACTATGAAACACACTTTCCTTCATATCTATGGCAATATTGTGCAATACAGCACATGCTACAATTGTTTTTAGGTAAACCGCTTTTTGTAATAAGACTGTTTGAGTCTACGGACTCATGAACAATCCCTCACTGGATTCAAGCGTTGTTTAAATTCGACCCCTTACATTACTACCAGGTATAGCTCAGTGGTAGAGCGCCCCGCTTCGCAGCGGGGAGGTCCTGGGTTCGATTCCCAGTATCTGGAGTTTGGCAAATTATCACAATTTTGTTCTTTTTAAATACATATTTTATTCCCAATCTTTTTTTTACCCGGACAAATTTACTCAATGTTAATCAGAGCCAAACTAAGCCCTTAGCTTGTAATATGGAATCTAAATAATTGATGCTACTACAAACGAGCAAATCTATATGATTAAAAATGAATCGCCGAAATGTATGTACGCGTATAACTTCAGAACGACTGCACCAAATTGGATGATTCTTTTCTTTTTTCATGTGTTCCTTTATTGTCAGGACAAGGTCTTTATAAATAAAAGGAGGGGCGCTGCTAGTTGAAAGCTCAAGTGTCGCCATCTTTATCAAATGGTTTGTACTATAACAAGGTTGTGCTCCGAACAACACGCCGAGGTTGCTTGGGAAACAGGAACAGAGGAATCAATACTTTAATTAAACTCATTAGTTGAAGGGTCAGCTCAATTCGCATGTTTACATCTCTATGAAAGTAAAGCTCTACATTTTTCGATGTCCATAATATGTAGCTATGTCTTTAAAAAAACAGGCAGACACGGTGTAGGACTTTCCTTTACAATATTAAATAGTGACGAATATAGTGACAATATTATAAATGCGAAAGTTTGTGAGGATGGATGTATGGATGTTTGTTACTCTTTCACACAAAAACTACTGAACGGAATTGGATGAAACTTTACAGTAATGTAGGTTATACATCAGAATAACATAAAGGCTACAATTCGTAATGATTTTATGAAATTAAGTCTGAACAAATCTGCCCTCTGAGAGCTATCTTTGCGTGCGCTGCCTTGTTTTCATTAATTTTATTTAATTTTGTTAGGTTAAGAATAACGTTTAGTTTAACGTACAACTAATTCGATTCTTGAAGCGGTTTGCTACTAAGTACAGTAGGCATTACTATTATTTTCGTTAATGTATTTTTAATATAAATTAATAACTATTTAATTTAATTTCATTCGTATTACAATTGTTTTTTTTAGGTAGGTATATGTTTTTTTTTAGGTAGGTATATGTTTTTTTTTAGGTAGGCATATGTTTTTTTTTAGGTAGGTATATGTTTTTTTTCAATGACCATTAATAAATCGCACGGGCTAACTTTGACGGTAGCGGGGATACGTTTAGGCGCGCCCTGTTAGTCCCTCTGTCCGCTATACGTACTCGTAGCTTGCTCACGTGATTCTAAATCCCAAAATCTACATATTTTCGCTGAAAGAAAGATATAACATAGTTTACAGGAGTATATTGCGGTAAAAACACATAGATAAATTACCGACAGTTGGCCATTATTCCCATTAAATACTAAGGGGCTTATTCATAATGGTTGTCCCTTTCCGACATAAGCTATTTGCCAAAGAGTGAAACAGACAAAACACTGGTTAAGTTAAATATCGTTTATCAATAAGGCGGTAATTATTTACTAACACGAACAATATTAAACACAAGTAACTTCGTCGGTCTTCTTTATTAATCAGTGTTTAGTGATCCGTTTGAGATGAAATTTGATATGGATATACTCTGAGCCCCGGGAAGGAGATTGGGCTACTTTTTATAAACACACCATACAGGCGAAGAGTATATAAAACTGTAACCTGATTGATTGACACACCCAGCGAAACCAATGAAACAAAAGGTCAACAAAAGATTGGTTCTATTATAGTTTAAATGAGCACCTATGGGGCCTACCCCAATGCTCAACACTGACATGACTTTTGTCAATTAAAAGGTCTTGAAGAGTTGTACAAGTCACTCCTTGACTGTTATATCGAAATCGACGGCCAACTCGGTGTTTTCGACCACCGAAGAATTGCGGGCAAAAGCTAGTACTACATAATTGGAATATTCTTAATAGGTGCATTATTAAAAACAATCAACCTTTTCAAAAATGAAGAAAATGTATAAAAAGCATTTATCGCATCTACAATTAAATGTCCAGAAAATATGAACTGAATTACACAGAGCACACAAAACACTTAAGCGCCCTCTACATTACTATGCTTGCGAACTAACTCCTGAACCACCAAATGAACCAACCAGGGTAACTATTCAAAGCAATACAGGTTTATTTAAGTTACCAGCAGATGTCGCTATCTATTTATATACACTATAATAATATAATAATGTATGTAACTAGGTCTAAGATGTTAAGTTTAACATTTTATTTAATTCTATTGTTTAGTTCATTTTAAGTTTTAGTTTATTATAGGATATAGTTTTTTTTATATTTTAAACTGATAATTCCTGAGATTAGCTCGCACATACAAACAAACAAACTGACAAATTTTATCTCTTTATAATATTATTATTAATTAGTATTATATATGAAAAACATTATAATCACCTCTAAATTGTAATGCTGAAAGTTATACTACTCCCTGAATTTACAGCTCGGAATAAAGTCGAAACCGTGAGTACTATGCTAATGCTTATTGGAGTTAAATACGCCATAAATGTGTGTTTTACCCCAAATTTGCAAGATTTATTGTAAAGGTTCTCAAACCAATTATTTAGAGTGTTGTGCCAATAGAAAATTATAATAAAAATTCAGACTTTTGACCAATTAAAAGCCTAACCTATCTTGACGGTACCGTTCCTGTTTACTCATCTTGGCTTGATATAAACTTTGGTGGAAAATCTACGATGGGTTTTGACCAGTGGCACCTCGCGGTCTAGCCCGCGTTGTACCTGTTCCCGCGGGATTTCGGGATAAAATGTATCCATGTCTTATCATGTGATGCTACTTGTAAATTTTCACATAATTCCGTATTGCGTAAAAGAGTGACCTGTGTCCTCACAAACTTTCGCATTTACCCATATAATATTAGTAGGATGGTAAGTGTTGGTGACTCCGGGCGGGGATCGAACCCGCAACCCCCGACACAGTAAGCGCTCTCACTGTCAATGTGCCAACGGGCTTGTCATTTGTGTTATGAATGTAGAGAAAAGGTAAGCACTAAATGAAACACCATTATTTTTCTGATCTTTCTATTCTACTTTGCAATTTCTACATGAGTGAACAATTAATATTAACGCCTTCGATCAACAATACACAATCAATTTAAGACAAGTGGAAATTTATATCAAGAACAAACAATCGAACCAAGTTGGTTGATATATCCCCTATTTGTATTATTCGTGTAGCTCTTGAACGAAGCCCATTAATAATCTTATTTGTTCGATGCAACTGTCTAAAATCTCGTGTGTAACGCAGATCGAAGCTTACAGCTAAAATGATTAAATTGTATGTTAAATATTAGAAGATAATATACGTAATTTAACACTTAATAAATTATGACACTGAATATAATTGAGGTATGACAATTGGTAATGCCATTCTAACACTAAATAAAATCTAACTTAAAACTGTCAATCATAGGTCTAAAAGGGTTTGCTACAACAAAAGACATCGAACGATTGATTGGACAATATACTTTGGTCGATGACCGTCAAACCCTTTTAAAATCATACTAATCATGAGGTTAATAATAATATAATCATAAGACTTCACGCTAAACTCATCAAATGTCCAGGATTGGATATACAACTAACTTAAATTAAGGTGATACAACTTAGCTAACTTATTACAATAATTTTTAATAAACTATGACAAAGAAAGCAATTGTTCAATACGATGTTTTTTATCGAAGAGTGATCATTATGAGATGTGAATGCCGCCTCAAGCGTATACTAATGTTAACTTTAAAAGACCTTTGGCCTGCGTTACGTTACGCTAAGTCTTCGTTTCCCCAACAATCGATATATTTTCCACTACACTATAATGCTCGGTCTACACACGCCTAGACTTGTCGCGAGCAAATGTATGGGTAAGATACATTTTATTGCAGTCTTTCGTTCTTAAAAGATTCGCGAGTCAAGAACGCGAGTGCCGCGCGCATTAGTTATACAAAACGTTACCTAACCACACTTTATTAACATCTTATTCTCCTAATTTTCTATCCAATAATGGATAGAAATGGACAACGCTCATATCAAATTCGTACCTTATTCTTGGTCTTTGGACTTATATTCAAAAACAAATGTATTACACAAGCCTTTTATACAAGGGACTACTAATGGCGTAAGATTTAAGCGATTTCATTAGTTGTTGAATGTTTCGCTGGAGTCGCCATCTGGTGACTTTATTAAGCAACTTTTATAGCTGCGCCATTTTATTTGAGTCCTTCCCTGTAAGGCATAAGTTTTACATTCAAATTAAAATTAGGCTCAACATCTCTGTCACACAATTCAACATTCATATCTTTACCAATCACAAACAAAACTATATATTGAGCAATTTACAATAAAGCGTAACGCCAGATCAATTGCTGACAATACAATAGACCTTGTTGTCCAATGTTATACAAATCAGTCTTAAGATGGTGCAACAAATACGTGTATTTGCGAATATAAATAAAACTGCCGTAGAATGGAGACTCTGCTTTGGTTAAAAAGCTATGTAAGACTTTGTGGAGAGTGTTGAGATGTTAGATCACAACTACATCCATCTCTGTTAGAAAAGTAGTCGTACAATCGAATCAACTTACTGTTACCTTTAAATGGTCACTATGGTCAGGCGATCGTTATTACAAGACCCACACTGAACACTACCATAGCTCTATAGTTAGAACCAACAGTGTGAATTTAAGGCAACTACAAAGCTCATTGAGTTAATAGACAGGCATGTATTGTGATTCGTAGCTAATCTGTACACACCTTTAACCAAAATAAAGAGTTCTACAATCACGACATTTTTTAAACAAACTACAATGATATTAAATCTAAACAATTATACGTAATAGTAACTAATAATTACTTACAATATAAAGTTAAATGAGTGGGAGGGTGAATTAGAGCTGTGAAAGTCTTTTATTTTATGAAATGTTAATATAATATAACCGAAAAGAAAAATCATCGAAATATATGTTTTAATTACATAATAGAACCTTAACTGACGAAAAGCGTAATTATTATAATTATAAAATAATCATAAACGGTACAGAATCAGAATAAATGCTTAATACTATAAATCTTAACCTACGATTTCAAATACGTAACATTTTTAAACTTACCTAACCTAAGTCCTAAGAATAAATAAATAAAAAAAATCACTGATTAATTAATGTGTAAAAAAGTTGTTACCACGTCAAGATTTGTATGGATTTTCAGTATTTCACTTTTCAGACGTAGTGCATCCACCCAGTATAGGTACTGAAATAAAGTCTTAGATAGATGTTCTCATAAACTTGATGACTAACTTGACGACATTTTCATAGGCTGGTGTTAACTTGTGTACCTATTCAAAATAGGGTGCCAAAAACATTGGACCAAAAATAAATCACTAACCTGACTAATTAATTAGGTAATAAACGAAACATGTGTTAAAAAATAAAAAAGGAAACAATTCATAATAATTTAATAATAAAAATCAAAAAAACATTAAAACAGTTACAAACAATGATTCTTTAAATACTGACTAATGTACTTTACTTAACGAATATGACATTACTTGTCGAAATACAATATATTTTATACACACAATGACTCCAACCGTAAAACACATTCACAGTAAATCCTATCAGTTGACATCTATTCCACTCAGCGTCTTTGTGTATACAAAATCCGTGAAACTAACTTCTATGACTGATTATTTACTTGATTAAACAACTATACGATTACGAATATTATGTTTCGAACAAACTGATCACCCACTACAGTTAGGACCACTCTCCGTTACACATAAAAGAGAAAGTCAGAATGACAAAGGTGACAGAGTGACTTTACGTACGAAAAGGACAAAGTGGAAAAACTGTCGTGAGAAAAGATGGGAGAAAGACGCCCAAAAAAATGTAGAGATCGAGGGCCCACCTCCGATATGAATACACATCAAATGAAAGGTCTGTTTGCATACATTCATTATCAGAAAGCCGCATGTCTTAATTCACTCTGGGGCTGGAGATATCTAGTTTTGATATATGAATTTTTATACGAGATAAATCCCAAAAAAATTCAAAACTGCATACCATCGATCACACAAAGACAGGCGACTTCGTGATGATGAGTGTATCAGAACAAGAGCCAGTGAGTCCCAGACCTTCGCCATTTTATAACAGCTGAAACTTTGTCAGCGCATGCTCCCACCACGGGTAAGAACGATGGCCCATTATGAAGTTTGGGTTACGGTTACTTTAGCCGGTACGCGGTACTAAAGGAGTGTACAATACCGATCTAATTTCGTCAAATTATAAAGTGCGATTTTTTGCTATTACCTTCAGAATATTATTAATTATCACCGTTCTATTTATTATCATTTCTAGTGCGCATGTATTGCTTATAAATCGAAATGTGTGGAGTTCCTGAAAAATACGTGAATTTCGTATCATCAAAGGTTTGTTTACATTTCTGGACCTCTTAGAAAAATTTACGTTTTAGAAACAATACATGCGCAGAAGAAATAACAATAAATAAAAACGTGAGTTTTAATAATATACTGAAGGTAATAGCAATAAATCGCACTTTATTATTCGACGAAATTAGATCGGTATTTTACATACCTTTAGTACCGCGTACCGGATAACCGTAACCCAAACTTCAGAATGGGCCATCGCTCTTACCCGTGGCGGCATGCGCTGACAAACTTTCAGCTTTTATAAAATGACGAAGGTCTGGGGCTCACTAGCTCTTGGGTTATGTAGACAAACAGGCCTTACATTCTTTGATGTTTATGTCATTGTTAATAGAGGTGGGTTACTCAATTTTGTCCTTTGAAAAAGTGGCCGAATAGAGCAAAAAATAACAAAGTGCCATAAATGGTAGACGAAGGTCAGATGTCAGAAGAACGGCACTCGATAAAGTAATCATATAATAATACCGAACGGCCGAGCGATCATAACGGGTGATTACTACAACTTCTACAGAATGATAAACTGCATTAAATTGTTGCGTGTACGTGGATCAACCGGCTGTTTTTAACGTAGTTTTGGCATCCTCTTGGGATACTTCTGAAACATGTTCTCAAACAGCTCTCGGGCCATACGTCAGGACTCCGCTTCATTCTCAGCCGTGCTAATCTCAATCTAGGAAAAATAAAACTTTAATATTTCTGAAGAGCTGGTAATGATTTAGAATTATTTCAGTCTGGTGATGTTCTTAACCTTTTGTTTGCCGGGATTCCAGACACAATAGAAAATCAATTGTGTCTGGCTTGGATCTGCGTTGGATCTTGGATATTTATTTATTTATTTATGAGGGGACAATTTATTTTTTTATACCAAGAATAGAAAGTCAATTGATTTCAAATTAATTCCAGGTTTTAATTCAATTGTAATGTCCTTGGTCATCATATTTTTTATGAAAAAGGAAATATTACTGACACCCACCTCTACGAGAACCACCCATAAATTCCGGCGTTCCTCAGGCCCGTCAACTCGGATTCGCAATGCAGAAAGAGGCAGTAGAGACCGGTCAATCTGGAATTAGAAAAGTAAGATTTATAAGATAGAATTTATAGGAAAGAAAGGTTTGATACCATTTTCTTTCTTATAAATCAAACACAAAATAGCGTATAAAATATAATTAATTCAAAATTGTTGCGACAGTTACAAAAAAATAGTACCTATGCAGCAAATTAAAAAGTCTTTGCTGATTGATGCGGTCACGAAAATCTTCGTTTAATGCTTAAGTTCTTGCAAAAGAGTTTTATACCACGGAATATGTTATTTTCCCTTGTCTCTCTTTCTGGTAAAATTAAATCAACTTACTTCGCCATCAGCCAATCCAAATTCATCAAAAGAGGAGGCGACAGTAAACTTGCTTCCTTGTTTAGCCGACAGGATCTCCACCACAGTATCTTGGAATTTATCGTTCGGGTGATCCAGGTTACCAGTGCGGAAAAGAAACCTGGAAGTTGGATAAGTTGGCATCTGGATAAGAGGTCTAAAAATCTAAATTTATTTTTAGCAGAAGCGTGCACGTGAGACTACAATTATTTAAACCGCTGTAGCGCGCGACCAAATGCCGCTTACACTTAAGAAAAATAAAATATTTTTACCTTTCCACATTTTCAGGTTTTTTAAACCAAAACTCAATCACGTCACCCTTTTTCGGACGAATGCCCCAAAAGTAGTCTTTGCCTGCATACGCTCTTTCGATCACGTGTTCTTTGCTCGGGACTATGGTGCAAATAATTTTCTTGACATCCGGGTTCTTATGAGGGTAGAAAGGGGGGACAATGCCAAAGTGTTTGGTCTGTAAATAAAATCATATTACACTTTATTATTTGTCAAAACGGGAACTTATGTTCGAGGGAGATTACAGTTGAGCCTCTCAGTTGAGTTACTGGAGATATCAGTACAGTGAGGAGCTTCATGCCTCAATCAGACGCTGTATTAAGAAGACCACGTGCACTATTTATCCTCCACTCTATGTTCAATTATAACCAGTAATCGTATCATATGTGTTAAAAGAATTACGAGGTTAACCGTTTCACCGTCAGAGGTCGCCGTAAAAATTGAGTTTTAGGTAAACTTTAACCCATAACTATTTAAATAGCGTTTCGGTCTCTGTTCTGATAAGTTATCCTTACCTTGATCTTCTGCATCTTTCCCTTCAAAGATGAATAGAGTCCAATATGTTGAAATTGACCTACTTTGTACGTGGGTCTAATTTTTGCCTTTAGTTCGCCGCATGTCTTCTGTAATAAAATAATGTTCATAACTTACTTATTTAGTAATATAACTATCAACTATTATTATAAGTCAAAAGTCTGTGCAAATTGACGTAACGTAAATTACAAAACGTAAATTAACGTTCAACGTAAATTACAAGCGACGCTCTCAGTGCACCCTTGTAACTTATTTGTGAGCTAAGTTACAAGTTAACTTACACAGGAGTAAACTTTTGTAAAAACTGCTGTTGATGATAATCAATCAAAAAATTGACTGGTATAACTACTCTCATCTCAAGTGAACTATATGATGGAAACTACGTATACACTTAATACACAAAATATAATATAAAATCTTTACGTGGTTTGTAGTAATATTCAATATGATGGCACCAATATCACGTTGGATACAAAAAGATACCCCAAACCTGAGTACAATAATAATTTAAACGAGACTCACCGATACCCTATTTATGCCACAAATTCGGTCTCCCAAGTAACTCTCCAGCAGCCAGTCGATGGGCATGTTGGCGTAGAACAACTCAACGTAGCTGATGAAGTGGTTGAGGTCCGCCGATTTGAAGAGCTTGCCGATACCCCCGATGGTTGAAAAGTTAATAAAGAACCATGGTGTCTTCGAAACAGAGGCCTTGCCCGCGAACGTCATTATCGCCTGCAAAGATTTACAAGTTAAACAAAAGATTAAAAGATATGCGCTTGTGAACGGAACAGCAAACAAAATAATGAATAAGCCTGTACTGTATCATAATTTGGCGAAGACTTACTGTATATAAATTCTTTACATAAATTCTTTACTTTGCAGGAATGCCACTTACATGCATGTATCCTGCTTTAGCAATAACGTCATCTTCCAGCATCAAATAGTACATCCCCTTGTTCTTTGCGTAAGCCATTAAGTAGATCACGTCCAGGTTTTGCTTCGTTCTCCAAGCTACCCGCTTTTTGGAATCCCCAAGCGATAGCGGAATCTCGTCGAAGTTGGGATAGTACGCTGCATTCGGTGCGATGACTTCGATCAACCCGCTGTGTACTTGAGTCGGATACCTGATGGAAATCACATAGTTTGAAAGCCGCCGTCATTTCCATTTTAGCAATTAAATCTATCACCATAAACATTTACAGAGCATTTCAGACAGAATAACGTATGGTGCAACCCCAATGGCACCCACCTTAATCATAGTTAAAATATATTGTCAAAACACTCTGCCGTGATTTTCTAAGTAAGATGGTTAATTCAATAGTTTTCACAATATGATCATGAAATATAACATGATTAAATGTGGTGATCGTTATCATGACATGAAATTAGCATAATACACAATCTAGCCAATTTTGTTAGAAGATAACGAAATAAAATGCGAAACGATTCTCATCAGTCTAGGGGTTGGTCTACTTACGTCAACTCGATGGTCCTGGCAACCGTGATGACATAGTTGAGGTCTTTCTCACCAACCATGACCACGATCAAGGTCCTGCTTTCGTATTGCTCACCGAGGCCTTCGATGAGCCGCTGAAAAAATATATGAGAATATTCTAAAAGTCTCTTAAATAAAAAACGGGTTTTTTAAAAGATAGTTCAAATATTATGATCGAAAAAGAGAGGAATCATCACACTGCTGGTTGGAGACAAAGGCTGCAGCAAACTCCCTTTGAACAACAGTTCGCCAAAAAAGGGAAGAAACTCAGCCTTAGACCGCACCTTAAATTTGAGAAAAAATATTTTGCCAAGAAACGGAGCTAAAAAAAGTATGGCTACTATGAAATTTTGCTGTGAATAACAAGTAAGACAATAATAATAAAAATACCCGTACAAGATCTTATGTATTTTTAGGAAAAATTAACAAAAACAAAGAAACTTACGCCAAGAGTAAACAGCAGGTAGCTTTCCTTATCGCGTTTCACAGTCGGTATGCCAATGACGACGTCGGCGTAGGATCTTCCGCCACTCATTTTGTATGCGATCTTCAGGCTGTGCGAGTTCTTAAGCAGGTGCGGCATCAGTTGGACGGAGAATGGAGCTCTGATCGTTTCCGGGGTCGGCATCACTTGTGCCGCCTCGGCGGCCTTACTTCCTAATATGAGATAATCAAAAATTCGGTACTCTGTATTGGAAAAGGTGACGGCTGTTGTCTTCTAAAATGATGAGTTTGCTCTCTATCCAAAGATTTTAAGAACTAAAATGAGGTATACTTAGGGTACTATCAAAAGCCATGAATTTGAAAAGTAAGAGCTAATTTCTGTAAAAAAAATTAATAGCTGAACAAATTTTCATTGATCTTGAAATATTTATTTACATCCGAGAATTTTTATCTTTAATATGAAATTTGAAAATAATGCAGTATGTATTCGCAAAAATGCTTTGATGATGAAACATTTATTTCAATTACAACATAATTTTTGTTTGAGTATCATTGGCAAAAAGGAGTCCTAGTAGATGTCTTTTAGAATGATGATCAACTGATATGACCAAACTCCGTGCAGTATGTGGCCAATCCTAGTGTCTTATTCTTCTAGCTTTTGATGTATTCTGAGGTCATGAGATGTAGTCAATCAGGGTTGAAATTTAACGTGCCCTCCAAAGCACCGCAGAGCTCAGATAGAAATGCCACAATCAGCTATCCGAGATGAACTAATTTGTCAAACAATTGAGTGTTTTAACCGACTTCAAAAAAGGAGAATCATATGTTTGACATTTGTTCATTTGTTTGTCCGTCGTCATTTGTGTTTTTTTTCTCTTTAATGTATGTTTTGGCAGAACTCCGCCATGGTGGTTTATGCCGAATTGGTCCCATTGAAACATTGAAGTTGGTTGACGTTTATAAGTGCTTGTATGTTGTGTAAATAATGAGATGTGCTGCTAACGTTACATAAGGACTATATAAAATGACGGTATACCACTAATGTTCTCTAGTAACGCAATAACTTCAGGCGAGTAAGTTGGGCCGATGTCTGTTCGTAGTGTGTAATTCATATCCCCGAATGATTTGCCCTGAAAATGATTACCCATTTCTTAAGTATATGAATTGGTAATGGAAGACTTGCCGGTCTCATATTGTATCTTATATCTGGAGGCAAACTATGGTTGAGATGATTGTATGGTTCCATTTCAGGACCAATACCATTCTCACTGTATCAGAACAGTTATTGGGGATAATTTAAAAATATACATTTCTGGAAACATTAAAATACGTACAAATAAAAGTTTTAAAAATATAAAGCAAACACACATTTTCACAAATATAATTTATGTATAGTAAAAAGATATTATAGTTTTGTTAGTGACAACTTATTCTTAAAGGGGCTGCCGAAACTATGTGCTAACACAAGAGTTACTGTGATGAAATTAATGATTAAAACCCAAAGCCTTATCATTTGGTTATGTAGATAGACTCTTGGTTCCATTAGGGTTGGACACAGCTTTAAGTTATGTAACTTTGATAAAAAACAAATCTGATTGAATTTCTTGATCTGTACTCAGCTACATCCGATGGGAATCATTTTCAAAATGGACGATTGAAAGTTTCAATCTCCAAAAATTTGAGTGATTGCTATTGTGGAAGTAATGGACAAACACTAAGCATCACGGGTACTAGTTCCGCGTCAACGGCACTGAGGTGATTGTCACCTGCGAGATCATGAGATCCTCCAACTTCTCCCGGTATTGTGCCTCAAAGAATTGAATTCTGTTTTTCATTACTGCTATAAATTCTTCCATAGACTCTTCGCGTGCTATAGCAGCTGAGAAAAAATTAAAAATCTTACTTTATTCTGTGGTGGCAAACTATTATGTAAATGTATTGTGTTTGCGGGAAATGTGCTCTCCTAATAGCATGATTGGGATCATAAAATCTTTTTGAAATCATGGTGTTCTCTATCGGCTCAGTAGCTTGCTCATGTAAGTGTAAGTGTCGGAGGAGTGTTGTTCGAGTGCCCCGAGTAGACTTAGAGTGCACTCTAAACAGACTGATCGCCGTTACATACAGCTGATGGCGGGTGGTATATATATTCAAATGGATGGGAGCATTTGTACCCGAGTTTTCTTTAAAGCTTTAAGCTCCTAAAGCTCTTGACCTTCGACACTAATTTTATGGCCATGAAGACTAATATAACACTAAGATATATTTTCAAGCGATGTTTTCATTACAGCCTAAACCAGTGCCAACAGTGCAGTTAGCTAGCTTTGTACACTTTTGTATAGATAAGCCTTATTCATAGTTTGCACGATAAGCATTTTGATCGCAACAAAGATGGTCGGCAAGAAAGTGTGTTGAAATGATGTTCGGCGAACCGCGTATTGTTGATAGACATGATAGACATATGCTCAACAAATATTTACGATAAATGCGGGGCTTATGCGTTACGAATATGGATGTTCTAACATGAGCTGGATCTATGGTAAACAATTACTCAAAACCAATGTATTTACGATTTGCGGCAAAATTATTCAGCTATTATGCTTAGTACGTCTATTGAAAGTTTAATCTATATAAATGATTAATAGAAATCGGTGAGCGTCACTCACGACAATTTCATAGTGGTTTTTAGCAGTATTGTAACAGAAAATTAAATTATTTAAATTCATGTGCTTTTTTGAAACTTAAATGATATTCTAACACTAGCCGCGACCGTGGTTTTACCTCGTACTCGTAGTTCCTGGAATTAGTCCGAACAAATTAATAATCAACTTTCCAGCCTTATTATTCACTAGCAGCGCCCCGCGGTTTTATCCGGGACGTGCCATACATCCATACATGCATCCATCCACACAAACTTTCACATTTATAATTATAATCGTAGGATTCTGTGGAGAGACGGCAGTGCGTAGTCATATGGTTGTATACAAATATGCAAAATCAGTCAATATTGTCCTCGACTGTACTACTACTTGTACTTGAATATACCTTGAGCACTGGTCCAGAATACCTCCCTATTGATCTGTAGGACTGTTATTGACAGATTTTTGCTCATTGTATTATGACCATTAGTAAAGCCTGAAATCTTCAAACGCACTGGTCGAGTCTGTGGGCAAGTAGACTGGAATATTACAAACAAGTCTTTACTAAATAACTTGATATACTTGAACATTACTTAATTTGACTTTTTTTAGGGAATTGTCATGACTTGATGTTAATAACTTGAAGCTTAAAAGCATGTAGTTATGGACTCAAATGATATACAGCAAAGGGTCACATGTATTGCTCATCAATCTCTGAAAGAGAAAGAAGGTTGGGTTTTGTAGAGCGTTATATATTATATCTCTGTCTCTCGCTTCTTATTTCTAGTTTGAAGTACTTACACCGCCACTTAAAATAGTGTCAAACTACCAGTAGTGTAGTGTTTCAAAACCGAAACTAGCAGACTAGCAGACTAGCTTTCCGGATGGCGACGAGCAAGACACGGTGACCTTTTGCTATATTATTTTGTGATGAAAGCATTTATTAGCATTTTCTCGTAAACTGTGGCAAACTTGGACAAAGCTTTATAAACCATTGCATCTTGTTATAGATAGCAGTTAAGTAATTAATTGTCGTATAAAGTATGAAAACAGTAGTAAATAAAGTTAGGTATTGGCAGTTTTCTCTCTCTTTCGTCTTTACATCGACATTGCCTCGAAATGGGAAAGTATAAGTAGGTTGACAAAAACATGTTTTATAGCAATATTAGACATTGAATAAGTTTGCCATAGTTAATAGTCGCGTTGGTGTAACCTAGACTGAACGTTGAAATTTTTAATGTTAAAGACATGATAATACTTACATCTGGTGCAGTTAAAGACTATTATGGTCAGGGTGATGACGCAGAACACGAGCATGATCGCAAACATTTTCTTCCGTGGGTTGAGGTACAGGCATTTGAATAAGATTGTCTCCATCCTGCGTCTGCGAACAAAAAATATTATTAACTTCTTAAGCTAAACAAGTGCTTTTTAGGCACAAATGTTCATTGAAAGGTTGTAATGGAGGATACAAGTTTATATGGATTGGTGTCTGACGTTAGCATCGGAGTCTGTTTTAGTGTAAGTTGCGGCGTATGTTTATATTGCCTTTTGTAGTACCAGTAGTACCACGGGAAAAAATCTGTCTCAAATTATCGCCCGTGGTACTATCGGTAGTCATGGGTGAAAATTTGTGTTCCCGTTGCACTGCGAAGCAGTCTAGTAGTACTACGGGGGAAAAATCTGACTCTCGGCAACAACGTTGTTGTCTATGTCATTGTCGGTGAAGTCTCGGTTTTAGGCGTTGCGGTCTATTTCTGCGTTTCACTTTAGACATTTGAAGCTTCCGTCTCATTTAAACCTAGCTAGTGAATGCTCATTCTTAACCTTATAAGCGAATGCTCATTCTGCGTCACTATCAAATTAATCAATACTATTATAATAACGCTTAAGAATTTGATGTTTGTTAGAACGCGCTCATTTCGTAAACTACCTATCCGATTTAAATAATTCTTATTGTTATTGATTTGAAACCACATTGAATGAACAAGTCATTGGTTAATTTTATTCTGAAATTCTCCCGGAAAATTGGACAACGCGGGTGAAACCGCGGGCCGCGGCTTGTTTGCTGTAAATGGAGATAATTCTATATTTCGTTGTTCGATATTTTTCCTTACTGAGAGATGATTGTCATTGGACTAGTTGAAATTAGACTCACTCCGACTTAGGTTACATTCGCTTAACCCAAATTCACTTTAATATGAGTGTTATTGCTAAAAGATCGACACTATTCTTCTGATAAGTTTCATTATAGTAATAACCGTTTTGATTCATTCATGATGCCAACATTGGCCATACACAGCGCATTATGCCATTATCTATATCACAAATAAACAAGCCCTTTTGATTTGTATGCATGTCCTATAAACTTCACTTAGTATCATCAGCTTATGTTCTTTCCCACATACATTTTCTGTTTATTATAGACGTTTAATTGACATATCTGTGTCATCCCTTTCAACCTTCGACACATAGAGGGTAATATATTTGTTCAATAATTATTTATTTATTTAGTTTCACCGGTTCCGTTTGTGATTTGTTTCTCAGTGTTCGTTTTAGCTCTTTGACACATATTGTGTGTGCGTTTCCAAAGAAGCGGAACACAGAATGACCAATCAGAACGCAATGAAATTGTCAAAATATCGTTATATATGTTTATGATTGGTCAATCGTGTACACCGCTCCACCCTACTTTTTATAGACACGCGCATTAATTACGCGTTAGGTTTGTATCAATTAGTCCAGGACCCTTGGTTACATTGTAAGTTATACCTTTTTTAGGTATATTGTACTAGCTTCGCCCCGCGGTTTTACCCGCATTGTGCCCTTTCCCGTGGGAATTTCGGGAATGTTTATACATATAAACCTTTCTCTTGAACCACTTTATCTATTAAAAATGAACTGCATCAAAATTCGTTGCGTAGTTTTAAAGATCATATGAGAACATAGGAACAGACAGCGGAAAGCGACTTTGTTTTATACTATGTAGTGATAGTAAAGTCAGATGTGCAGTTTTCCTGCACTTGCTATTAATAGCATATTGTGTAATAAAGAAACTCATAAAAATATCTAGTTCTAAGGTAACCTAACTGAAAAAATATGACTTGTTTATTAAATTCATAACATAAGCTATTTTAAAACGGAGTTCGTTCAACAGGTGGCATGAAAACGTATGTATGTTGAAGTGAAGAAATAAATGGTTTAAATGGAAGTGTTAAGAATTAATTGTCTCTTTGCACTGGAAGGCTGTTTTTTAAACTTAACTTATAATTTAAACAACCATCTAAAAATAGAAAGGTTGTGTATGACATACTTATTTTTAAAGTATGTATTAATTTACCAAATATTTCCGCTAACTACAGCTCTAGCCTGGGACCCGATAGTATAAAACAAAGTCGCTTTCTGCTGTGTGTCTGTCCCTATGTATGCTGAGATCTTTAAAACGACGCAACAGATTTTGACGCGGTTTTTTAAATAGATAGAGTGATTTGAAAGGAATGTTTAAGTGTATCAAAATTCTCAAAATTTTCACGGGAACGGGCACAACGCGGGTAATACCGCAGGGCGTTGCTAGTATTGTAAAATATAGATTTTCTCTACCCTCACGTTTCGTTAAAGTAAATAAGTATGAGTAGGTTAGTGGCCAAACCTGGTCTCGGAGTTTTTAGACCGCCCAAAGGGCTCAGACATGGTCTAACGGTTGGAACAACTGTGACCGACAATTTAGCGTGCGCTCCGATACGGTAGCGCTCATATAGAAGTGCCATTATCGGTTACCTATCCAAGTAAGGGTAGGGTAGGTACTACACGTATACTACACGTGTACTACACACCAAATTGGCCCCAATGGAAGATCAGCGCCAGCGTTAGCTAGCATTATGCTGAATTGGGGACCATTTCACAACGTGATTTTATTTTATAATTTTTGTTCTTTTTCCGTGTTTTCTTTCTTATTTTTTGTTTACTCTCTTATTTTTTGTATACCGTCATTTATGTTGTGAATAAACTATTTCTATTCTATTCTATTCTATTTTACACGTTGCTTAACAATTATTGCAATCAGTTAACATACTACACTAACAAACTACGCCACGTGCGCTACAAGCGCGCGTTTGGTGATAGGTATATATCGGTCTTTAGCGCTCGACATGCAACTGATGGTCCAACGCACTCATAATTGACGAAAATTGACGCTGAATATGAATTCGAAGTTTTTGTAATTTATTGCGAATGCGTCAATGCGTGAAAGACGGTCTCGGAACTTCGAAGCTCGAACAAACGTGACAATTACTGAACAGTTATGCAGTACCTATTTAAATGTATTCTTGCAATATTGTATATTTTTTTTAAATTCTCTGGTTAAAACAAAAAAAACTCTTTTTTTAACTTTCTTTTTATTGTTGTTTCTAAGCTTTTGCCAAGCTGGTATAAGATCTTCGTTTTCTTTAAATTTATAACGTTCTTATTGTTTTATGGAAACAAACAAAATAATTTCAATCTTCTTCACAGTGACCTATGAGAATAATTATGAACATTTTTATGAAACTTAGATTAACTATTCAGTTCCCAATGGAATATACCTAGTTTATTGTTTGTTTGCTTGTTTAGCTGCACTAATCGCATTTTATATTCCGCGCAGGTTCTTTGATATTTGACAATATCGAGTCGGATTTCATACGGAATTGCGCCGAGAATAGCATTTATCAGATTTTGAATATTTAACGATCTTTTTGTTGATCATATCGGGATATTATATCGGTATCGATAATTTGTATATGCATAATATATGTTTATATCGATGACTCGGAACTGAGAATCGGGCCCCAGATATTTTCGCGATATATTTTATCGGTTTTTAGTTTTGGCGAGGTAAGTAAGGGCTAGAATCAGTTACATGAGTCAGATTAAAGAAAAAGTGTCTGTCATGTCGTATAGAGATGTGAAGGAGCTTGCACTGAATAGGAACAGATGGAGAAGCCTGCATCGGACTCACCGACAAGAGACGAGCTCTTAAATTTATGATGAATTTTGGTGACAACTATATCGTATTAATAAATTCAATTAAAGTTTGATTCCTTTTTGCTTTTGCTAACCTTTTTATATTTTGAATCGAAACTCCGTCTACAGATACACTTCGCTTTTATTTCACATTTTTATCCGACGTTTCAACTCGGACTTTCGTTATTTGTTGAAATATGCAAATTTCGAAAGCATACCTTTACTGAAACCAATCCACGAAAAAATATGTAAAATAATTGCAGGTAATTAATTGATTGGAAAAATGTTCCAGGAAACAGTTTATTGAAACTGTAGTAATTGACGCTTCATAACAGGAAATCCGTATCGAATATTTTTCGTTAATCGCTCTGAGTATCTGCAAATCTGCTATAATAATATTTTTTATAGTTAGACCGTAACAAAGGCCTTCTCCCATTTGTTTCATTCCGCTTTGTCAAGAGCTTTGGAACACCAACTAGACTAGTAACCTTCGTTTTGGTTTGTCTCATCCAACCGAAAATAAATAAAACTAGAAACAATGATTTAGTCGGTATTTCTATCTAAAATTGTATTCTTAAGCTTCCGTGGCTAAATGGCCAAAATTAAAACCCTTACGGATCCGCCATGTCTGATCTGTATGTCTTGCCCTCTTTAATGTTTTTGTATATACTCGTAACATGATACCAGATATAAGATTAACGCTCGATTGACAAAGTATGTCGAATTTAATAATAATTGATTAATTTTACGACTTCATTACTTATTTTAAATCTTATCGAATTAAATCTTGGAATAAGTTCTCTTTTCCTCTTTTTAATTAATTATACTTGGTTGAAGATTTTGCATTCTTATAATAGTTTAAAGATTTATTGATACTCGTACACATTTATAAATGCTGTACACTCCTGTAAATGGGCCTCTCACATGGTAAAAACTGTCGATAAAAAACCTATTTGTTATATTTTACCCAGTGTTATGTAAAGACGCTGTTTGTGTGTCTAAATTAATTAATGATTAAATTACTGAAAAATAATCTAATTTTAATTTTTTTAAAGATTAGATTAAACACAAGAATAGCGTCGCTTCAAGCTATATAATCTAACCAATAAGAATGCAAGTATCAATAAAATGACTTTCAACTTGACGTTAACTTAATATTTACGTATACAAAATCTAACGTTATCTTTTGCCCCGAGAAAGGAAATATATTAAAGAAAGTAAAGTAAAAAAAATATTTTACAGAAATACTAACCAACTAAAAGAATTATTTTTGGTCTCCTTCTTCACCTATATTCTAAACCTATTTATGAAACCAAAAGAGAATCATCCGAATTGCAGCAATGAAAAAAAACTATTTAATAAAAGTCACGAAAGCGTAAAGGCCTCCATCATTGTGTAGCCACGCCCCGCGTTTCCTTGTGATGTACTCGTTCCCGTCAGAATTTACCTAAACCTTTCCCTTTAAATGTATATCCCTAACAAAAATAATTATTTGTATCAAAATCCTAGTTCTTGAGAAAAACGCAAACAAAAAATCTAACAAGAATCTTGGTAATTATTAGAAAAACAAAAGTTTAGTCGGAAAAATTTAACCATTCTATGGTTTCCTTACGAACGCAAAGTTAGCGCAAAGGCTGTTACAAAATAAAAATAAAACACAGGTAAAATTTGAAGTTTGAGGGAAACAAGAATACCTACAGTTACTTACCTAACGAACGGGCGGGCGGGCCGGGCAACGTTTTCAGAAGCTCGTGCACGCAACAGGTGTCGACCACAAAAGAACTCTCGAAACGGAACCACGAGTCGCAACACAATCGAAAGTTTGCCCAATTATTAGTTGGAAACGATATCACATAATTAAAAAATAAGAATTGAAAAAATGATAACGTTTTATTTTTAACACCGATTCTAATTTTTTTATGTTTTGTTTTTATATCAATTTTGTTTACCTTACATTATTTCTAAATATTTATTATTAAAAAAAAAAAACATTTAAAAAAAATTAAGCAAGGTTAATTGTTTTGAGATTCTGACGCCGATCCATAATAGACCAGCACAGGCGATGCAAATGCTTGTATAATAGGTGACAATTATCTTCTTGCAGGGCCGAACCACATCACTGCAACTCGTCGTCTCACCCGCCATGTCCACTATTGTTTCCAACTTTTTAATATTGTTCTCCATGACGAACGAAATTATTATCAATGATATCAAAAAAAAAATCTACCGGACGTTTTCGAATCTCAATCACAACTGCAGGAATTCCCAGGTTGTGAGATTTAAATACTAGCTCTGTGTAGTGTGCTAGTGGTGCGTCTGAGCTTGCTAGCACTACCACGCATGCGCAACAACCGCTTTTTCCCATACATTTATGAAACTGAACTGTTGTATCAATTCATCATTTAAAATTTGAAATCTAGGTCAGTTGTCCGGAAGATATGTAAAAAGGAAAATACTTCAGTAGTAAAAAGCGCCTGTGAAAATATACGGGAATGTATTCTGTATTTGTGCATAGGTTTTAAAAAATCCTTTAAACATATTGTTTTCAATGCTTTTTTTAAATAGAAAAAATATTTTAAGTAATTTTAATTATAAAATACACCTTTTAACTGAAGTCTTAGAACTCTCTAACATTTTTTTTATTTTCGTTACGTCATGTTAATTACCCCTAAACAGGTATACCGCGATATATATTAGATTGGGTTTTTAATTTTATTTTACTTGGCAATGACTTATAAAAAAATACCTATTACTTTGTGCAGGTCAATTTATTTTTATAATACTACATGAGTCCGGGGGCAGGTGAAATGAAACAACTAGTCTGTGACGCCACACGGGACGTATAGTAAATCAAAACTAACAAAAACTTGTTTTATACAAACGTGTGTTTTCAATTATTATTTTGTATTGTATATTTTTCGTGCCTTTGTATTTTCACAAAAAAACTGACAAATAAGAATATTTCGTTTCTTTCAGGCCACGCCCACTGTTTTAATTGAATATACAGATACAAAATTTAATACCTCAAAGAGTTGAATAAAAACAGGGCTGTCAGTAATGGAAACATTTACGGTTCGATTATTTCAGACTTTATTCTTTGATTAGTTAATATTTCATAAAATGAAGATGTATCGAATAAAATATATCACTAATGAATTTTCCGTAAACAAAAACAGATATTTTTCCCATTTCCACCACATTTTCATTTTCCTATTTATTCATGTTAAGAATATACGCCTGCCTGCCCCCGCGATCGTCTCCCAAATGTATATACCTGTTGGATCTGCCTGATTGAAATTTATATTTATGTACCGATGTTTTGTCGAATTGATGTTGATGAAAACAAAATATTTTCTTTGTTTTTAAATACTACAGTACTGCGTTATTATGTTATAACTAACTGTGAAGTAGTAGCGCCTCGAGGTTGGCCCATGTTGTGCCCATTTCCAAGGGAAGTTTTAATTTAAAAATAAATGAATGCAGCTATTGAATACAAAAATAATATTTCGGATATACATTTTGAACTAAAACAAAAATAGTATTGCTCCAGCTTTATCAAATTAGCACAGACTCAAATAAAAACTATCATTTTTATGAAATAAAATAAAACAATAGAGATGGATTCATACCATGCTTTGATCAGTTCTATTGGATGGATGGATTCGCATCCACTCAGGCTCTTAAAAAATGTTTTCCGATAAAAATATCCTCCCAATATCCGCAGTGCATGGAATATGGAATGCCGTTTGTTTTCACTTGATAGGAAATGCCGAATGATGTGTATATGTTACGGCTAATACCCGAAGTGCGGCTACACCTAGTTCTAACCGGCTAAAACTAGGTGTAGCCGCACTTCGGGTATTAGCCGTATGTCATTTTAATGAAAAGAGAGAGTTTAAACATGAAAAAAAAATAACCCTAACCTACCGAATTACTTACTAATCGGTAGGTTAGGGTTATTTTTTATTTTCATGTTTAAACTCTCTCTTTTCATTAAAATGACATATTATTATATATGCACCTAGTTCTAACCGGCTAAAACTAGGTGTAGCCGCACTTCGGGTATTAGCCGTAACATATATAGCAGGCAAAATGTGATATTGCTCAAAAGTAGCTTTGACAAAAAAATACAGATAAAATAATTACTTAGACAAATAGTTTTGCATAAATGATTTTTTGTAATGGAAATCGCAATCGTTAAATTTGCGAAAAGGCATACATATATTTACAAGGCAATACATATTATTATGTAACTACTAGCTGCGCCCTGCGGTTTCACCCGCGTTGTACCCGTTCCCGCGGGAATTTCGGGATGAAAAATAGATGTTGGCCGATTCTCAGACCTACTCAATATGCTCACAAAATTTCATGAGAATCGGTCAAGCCGTTTCGGAGGAGTACGCGAACGAACACTGTGACACGAGAATTTTATATATAAGATGTCACAAAACATGTACAACAAAGAAGGTATTTTTTGAAAATTTTCTTTATAAAACTTGATATACTTTTAAATGGAAGCTGTTTTAATTCGCATTGCATTCAGTCCTACTTCAGAAAATGTTAAATAACAATGTGGTTTTATAAGCTGTTGTGTTCATGTTGTATTCCAAATTCATAATCGTTCATAACAACGAAATTTATATTTTAGATAATAGACCATACCAATAATTCAGACAATACATTTATGACACTACTTTTATCCAAATTTCATTGAAACTCGATACAATTAACACTTATTGCAGAACTACATAAAATTCTAAAATTATTAAACCTTTGAAATTATAACTACGATTATTTCACCTACTTCACTCACAAGCTTTTAGCTAGTGTTAATATTTAACGAATATTTTCCAATAGAAAGGCTTGAAGACTTTAGAGGTCTCTTTCTAAGTTATAATTGTAATGTTCTTAATAACGATGGAGATAAATGGACGGTAGTGTTCGCGCTCGCTCCATTGACCACCTGAAGGCCACTTCCTCGTAAGTTGTGAAGAAGTAAAGTTCTGAGCTTTTTGGCGCGTTTCAGTCTCATGTCTACACTATCTTTATTTGAGGACATATTGGTAATAGTAGTTTATGCAACTGTCATATAAGGAAGGGTATTAAAACACGAGTGTGAGTTTATGAAACGAGCGCAGCGAGTTTCATAATAGTAACGAGTGTTTTAATACCCGTGTTATATGCAGTTGCATACACTACTTTATCTTCACTAATGCAATTAATCAAACAACAAGAGTAAAAGCTGACACAGTGAACTTGCCGCCATTAAAATCTAACCAATGAGAGCGCAGCTGCGCGTAGGGCCAATCAGGAGCGAGCGAGATCTTACCAAAGAGTTTTGTGTATGTAAGTTTAGTAGTTTCGACGAAGTTTTCACGTATAACCCAACTGTTTTCAAAAGCCAGCCTAATATCAAAATTTTATACAACTAGTATGAGGATTTTGACATAAGGCTCGCCAGGTTAATTGGTCGCGTTATAATGATGTTATAATGAGATTTTACGATATCGATGTGGATATTATAACATCATGTGCAATTGCTTAAATTGAGTGTTTTAGTTGTCTGCGCTATAACAGTAGTAATTATAAGTCAAGTATTGGAAACATAAGTAGAATGTTACAACATTAGTGTAGATAAAACATTTATACCAATATTATGAAGTGGTAATTTTCTTAAGTTTGTTTGTTTGTATGTTCGAGCTTATCTCGGGAATAACCAGTCCGATTTGAATAATTCTTTTTGTAATAGATAGCCACATTCAATGGGCACGTTATAAGCTATTTTTCATCCCGAAATTCTCATGGGAACGGGCACAACGCGGATAAAACCGCGGGGCGCTGCTAGTGGCATATAAAAAGGTTCGATGACTTTATAGGCGTGTTTCATCAATTGAGCACCTACTAACTAATAAACTACTACTAAATAATTGTATGTTTGTTTTAGTGAGCTCTATTAATGACTGAAATTATCAGTTGTATTTTTTTTTGTATGAGGCACGGTTGACCACGAAATTGTGAAACCAACACAACACTTTGCGTATCAACAAAGTGTCGCTAAAGGTAAATCTTTACGCAAACACAAAAAGAAATAGAATTTCCATCGAAACGAGTTATTGCTGCACTGATAGTTAAATTATAGTAAACTTGTTTGAGGCCCTGAAGCATTCTAAAATCTCACTCGCAAGGGTTAGCCCTACTACTACCACTTACTGAAGGGTACTTTCAATATCTACTTGTTACCCGCCTTCAAAAAAGGAGGAGGTTTCTCAATTAGACCGTATATATGCTGGAACTTACAGCTCTCGATGTTTTCCCATCCTTGCAGAATCAGGAGCCGTTACAAGGATTGGATATGAGAAGAAATTATATGATTGCTCCATTAAGGAGTAACTAAACAAGGGTTTCACATCAACTTTTAAAATTCATAATTATACTGTAAATTTATGGCGTAGAACATTTATAAAACTACACAATAATTTATTTATCATCGAATTTAGAACCGAATCGTTGTAAAATAATATAAAAAATTAACTAAGTAGCTACATAATTTGAATTTTTGTTGCAAAGATCATGTGAAATGTCAAATTGAATAATCAAATGTCACATCCACATCAAACAAACATCAAATCATAATGAAATAAAGAGTGAAATTCAAAGCGTAACCAAGGGAACAAGTTTATCTTGCCGCTGTTAAAAAATATAAAATGTATATTTATATCATGATCATAATTTAATTATGATTATGGTTTTACGGTGCCATAGAATAACATTTTTTATATAGATGTGAACAGTACTTACGTATGCAAAGGTATTTCTTACTAACTGTTTTTAATCATCCTAGGAGAGGAAAAAATTCATTCTTTACAAAATATTTATAGCGCCATCTATTGGCTCCGCCTAGAACAGCCTCGGGGAAAATATTCCCGGAATAAAAATAAGCCTATGTAAAAAAAATTGACTAGCTCATATATACTCGAAAATATTTTTTGTAATAAGTACCAACATATTTATTGATATCGAGGAATAGCAATCATTATCCTACTTCTGATATCGGGGAATCATGTCATATCAGGATAAGCACGGGCATTATACTGTCAATACAACATCAGATATCTTAGGATTCCTAGGTCTTGATCTTGAAATAATAACTCACAGGACTTCATTACAATGACATTGCTTGTATTTTACACACGATCATCATGGATTACAGATTACAGTTAGGATACGTCTAGATTCAATTAATTGATGGAACTTAAACGACCTCCCTACACCCCATAGTCGTCCTGTCCACGCCATAGAATCTTTTCCTAATTCTATACTCGATTCGCAATACGATCGTGATGTCGTCAACACATCCTTCCTCCAATCTACGTTCCAGTCTAATCACAATACAACCATCTCCATTTCCCGCGTAAACTCCAATATATTCCCTCCTTTTCATATCATAGACTATCATCCCTCTATCGAACAACCATCATAGTGCTTAACACAGTCTATTCTCATACCACAGACTACACTATCTTATTGCTTAACACAGTCTATTCTCATACCACAGACTGCACCACGAAGGTAGAACTCACGTCACGGAATAACAACACTACAGATTCCATCAGTCAGCTGAATTTACAGATTACTCTTAAACTTCTTTAGCTTGATTATAATTCCATCCCCGACATATTTAACAGATCCGTGTATAAATAAACAAAAAGCAATCAACTTGTGTTATATATGGAGATTTTTTCTACTACATATTTTGTTTCAGTCTAGGTTGTTAGCTTTGTAAATAATACGAGTACTAGAAGTTTGTTCTATAAATGTTTGTGAAAAGAAACACAAAGACACCGTAACTAGGCCAATACTGGCTTTCAATTAAGCACGTTAACGGTAACGCACGTAACAGCCTCCGACGTGGTCTCGTGGTCTAAGTGCCTGCGTCACGATCCGGAGGTTCTGGGTTCGATTCCCGGTGGGGACAACACTTATCTCACAAAAATCATTTTGTGAGACTGTCCTCAGTTTGGTTAGGGCATTGCAGGCTGAAGGCACGTTAAGCCGTCGGTCCCGGTTATTTTCTACGGATAGTAGTCGTTACTGAGCCATGTCAGAGGCCTTTGGCGGCTCAATAACTCTGACACCAGGATTGGTCAGGTTGACCATCCACTCGATGAAGAAGAAGATTAAGCACGTTAACCGATTCATTGCTGATGGCACGACAGGCGTGTCATCAATTGTTTTAACTTATGGCTTATGACACGAGAGGCGTGTCATTTTTTCATCGGTTGTAACAGCCTCAAATTAAGTTTTAGAAGGGTCTGCCCAGGACAAAACTATCAAGTTTTTCCACGAAAATCTAGTCTGTTGTATTAGTTTCCGGATATTGTGTGAATTTCGAGGTTGCAGGGGTTGTCAACCTTTTTAAATTTACATTGAATTATTTTTTAACGTTGCTGATGGCACGACAGGCGTGTCATCAATTGTGTTAACTTATGGCTTATGACACGAGAAAAAATATGGAAGGCACTTGATCAATTTTTTGATCAGCAATTTCTGTGCATGTACCACTGTCCTTAAACTTCTTTTGAGGCTTGAAAGTTCCATCATCTGAGTATGATTGTGAATTTTGTTCAAAAATATAATTCATCGTTTCTTCTTCATTTTCACATTGAGTCTCATCATTGTCATAGTCTTCTGTTTCCGGAATGTATTTGCGTTTTCGTGTCGATTCTAAAATAAGACTGTACCGTCTTCGCGGTATTTCGTAATGCACGTTTCTAAACTGCTCCACCGACCTGGAATTTGAACCAATGGGAGCACTTCTTTTTCTATGACGTGCAGCGCTCGCATTGGTTAACACAGACAGCCTGGCGGGAACAACACCTCGCCACTTCCGCACACGTTAAAAAACATGGCGAATGGTGGTTCATCTTAAAATCTATAAAATCCGTTTTCCCTATGCAAATTCGAGCTTCTTCATTATATACGACATCAAAGCGGCGCCGCTGAAGGACTTAAACTGTGGTGTGTGTGGTGTGTCGTGCGCATTCCAAGGAAGGACCTAAACTGGACATTCCACGAGACCGCAGAAGGCAAGTCAGGTGCGTAGCGTCTTATTATCCTGTTGGTTCAAAGCCTAGAGAGCTGGGGTTCTTTAGAAACGTGCAGACAGATATATTAAATACCTAATATCAATCGTCTGAACAAAATGTTGAAAAATCATACAAAGACAGTCAATTTAACAAACAATCTGAATATTTAATTTTATGCACTTCCGACAGCTATGACGAGCTACAAACTAATCTTGTCCATTAATTGTAATTATTTAAATTATAAGCAAGATATCCCACTCAAATGTTACCTTCCCCACGAATTATTTTTTGTAAATAAATAAACCCTAAGTCGGAATATTTTTTTGTAGAAATAAGTTTAAAAATTAAAACAACACAAAAGGTTTGAAACACCTGATAAACCGTGAAAACGCAAGAAAAAACATGTGGTTTATATACATGGCTGATGGCACAATAGGCGTGCCATCAACTTCTATGGCGCTTGACACGCCAGTCGTGTCATAGAAAATTTGTTCACAGCCACGGCGAAAAGTTTTAAAAATGGGTGCCGCAATGAATCGGTTAAGCAGTCGGTCCCGGTTGTTCCAATCGTCAGACCATGTCGGAGGCCTTTAAGCGGTCTAAAAACCCTGACGACGGGTTGGCCACTAACTTATTAGAAATGAAAGAATAAATTCATCAATAAATATTCTTGTAAAAATTAACAACTTGTAGAGGGGTAGTTTAGCTTTTAGTAATAAAGTTATTTATTTGGGCACCCGTTTGATAGCTGTTAAAGTGTTTTTTTTTTTAAATAGAACGATTTTAGAAATGAAATGATTTAATATTAATATTGAAATCTTTTGACGACTTTTACGAATAATGTTAACTAGATTAAAAAAACACAAGACCGATCTCCGCTGATCAAATAACCCAAAACCTCCTCCTCAATTGGTGCTGAATGGAAACTTAGAACTCAGACAGATTTATGTAGTACCTATAATAACCAAATATTATTATACTTAATGAAACGGGTCTGTATCGCGTTAGATAATTTAAAATATTTAGTAAAATACGTACCCGACGGATGACACCGCTCGTGGTCACGGGATAACTGACCCGTTTCATTAAGTATAATGAGTGCAAATCGTGTGAGTTTAAAAAGTAAACCAAATATTATGTCCAAACATGGCTCGGGCTTGAGATCACCAACCTGCAGTGGCAAGAGTGGTGATTACGCCTCATTCTAATCACTGTACTGAAATCTTCGGTGAGATGAAAGCACCTTTGACCAGCAGTCGACATTACAGGTTACTTAATACTTTTCTTTTTTTAATAATAACCATATAGAAACCTTTTCGCTGTTCTAGTTATATGAACTTTCCAAGTTTAAAGGCAGATTGTACAAGCAGTTTTAGTTTCATTTAGTGCCTTAATACGTTTAAAAAACTTGAGAGGTGTCAAGGGACACCCGGATGGAAGGAAGTTTATTTATTATCAACAAAAATAATCGTCGCTACACCACACTGTTCAATGCGAAATAGAAAGACGAAACGAAAATATCTAGCTTGCTTTCTATAAGAGAGAGAGAGACAGACAGAGAAACATGTGCACGCCAGAGAGAGACAGACAGAGAAACATGCGCGGCGCGCGCACTGGCGTGCGCAAGTTTCTCTGTCTGTCTCTCTCGCGCATGTTTATCTGTCTGTCTCTCTCTGGCGTGCGCAAGTTTCTCTGTCTGTCCCTCTCTGGCTTAAAAAATGTCGTTACCATTTTTTCCGTCTAGCCCCCTTTCGCAACGCGCGATAAGAGTTTAGGCCCATCTCGTAGCCAGATTTGGTAGCTAGCTACGAAATGAGAAAAGTGTTTTCCTATTCTATTCCTATCTATTCGGTAGGTTAGGGTCATTTTTTTTTTACTAGTTAAAATCCTAAATCTTGGACTTTCGAATTCTTATTTCGTAGCCAGCTTCGAATCGGGATTATTTCTCCCATTTGGAAGCTAGCTACCAAATCTGGCTACGAGATGGGCCTAAACCGCGATAAGGAGCTTCGTTCCAAAAACAAATAAAGTTAGTTTTAAAAAGTGTATATACAGTATACAGTAAAAAAATCAAAATTTCACCTACTAAGGATATACTACAACAAATAAATACAGTGGTTAAACTCTGGATAACTTTCTTTTAGTTAAGCTTCTACACATTTTGAATTGAAACTATGTTTACGGAAACACTTCGCTTGTCTTTAACATTTTTATCTACACTAATGTTGTAACATTCTACTTATGTTTCCAATACTTGACTTATAATTACTACTGTTATAGCGCAGACAACTAAAACACTAAATTTAAGCAATTGCACATGATGTTATAATATCCACATCGATATCGTAAAATCTCATTATAACATCATTATAACGCGACCAATTAACCTGGCGAGCCTTATGTCAAAATCCTCATACTAGTTGTATAAAATTTTGATATTAGGCTGGCTTTTGAAAACAGTTGGGTTATACGTGAAAACTTCGTCGAAACTACTAAACTTACATACACAAAACTCTTTGGTAAGATCTCGCTCGCTCCTGATTGGCCCTACGCGCAGCTGCGCTCTCATTGGTTAGATTTTAATGGCGGCAAGTTCACTGTGACAATACATACACGTACGCGTGAAAAACTATTGTCAGCTTTTACTCTTGTTGTTTGATTAATTGCATTAGTGAAGATTAAGTAGTGTATGCAACTGCATATAACACGGGTATTAAAACACTCGTTACTATTATGAAACTCGCTGCGCTCGTTTCATAAACTCACACTCGTGTTTTAATACCCTTCCTTATATGACAGTTGCATAAACTACTATTATCTGACATTTCAGCCCCTTTACAGGAACCGTGGTCACAGAAGACTGAGCGGTCACCGAAGGGGTTAAGAAACCAGCTAAGCTTCTACATTCATGTTTCTCCTGGAACGAAGATGTCTACGTAACGTGAACGTGGTTCATGTTCACCTGAAAATCCCTGAAACAGGGCACGGGAGCGTGCCCTGTTTCTTATAAACATGAAAGCATTGCATTACGGAAAACTCAACAATCGCCAAGTGGAACAATTTCATTAACGTGATCAGGCTTTTTTCCTACTTGTTGAGCAAACTTGTGGAGTGAAAGAAAACTTTATATTAATTGAATTGAAGGACAAATTTTATTGGGTCAAAACGGCACTATTTCATTGAGTCATAAAACGGATCGTAAAGGTGTGAATCGGTGTTCTAAGAGGTTCAGGCGAGCCTTTTAATACGTTTACCTGTTGGAAATGTATAAAAACAGGTCGGAAGGGCACTGTGGAAAACGGGTTGCAAAAAACGTGTCGTAGGAGTCTAAACAACATACCATAAACCAAAGAAGATCCAACGAAGAATTAAATAGTTTTTGAATTTTACGAAGACAAGAATATCAGTTAGCTATGTGCTTCCGATCTCTGATCTCTGTTCCGCATAAAAAATAACTAGGTATTTATAAGCTAACTATGTCAAAAGAAACTTCCTTGTACGATTAACTGATAACAATAATATAATAAGTATACTCGGACAAATTCACTCACGGTTAATTAGACACAAAGTAAGCTTTAAGGTAGCATTATGGAATCTAACTAACTGATACTACACAAATACTTTATATAATTGACACCCAGAGATCGTCACCAAAAACTATGTCTTCTAAAATATTTATTCATGGAATATTTTTAAACGAATAATTAAGGCTCCTCTCCTTAATTATAATTAAGGAGAGGAGCCTTATATGTTTGACTGTAAGTACTTATACGAGTATGTGCAACTGTATTATCATAATATGTTATGTGCGCCTGTGTGCTTTAAATCGAACGACCGATATTAATCTAGGTCCTTGTTTGAAAGGCGTTTTAAATTAAAAATATCAGTCGGGGCAGTTCTTTATTTTTCTTTCTACCTGGTATTAACGGTTTGCAATTAATAACAAGTAATTGAATAGTAAATGCAACAAATATTTCATCAAAACTTTGCACATCGCTTCTATGCGGTTCCTAGAACTAATTACATCCTTTGAGTAATTATTCCGTACTGTCCGCTCCATCGGTACTAATATAATACCGGGAAAGGTGTGTTTTTGTTTGTACGCGCTACTCTGAAACTAACTACCGGTCTAATTAAAATAATGCTTATGGATGCTAATGAGAACAATGTTTAGATTGAAAAAAGAAAGAATAAGTAATTTTTCATAAACGGGTATGATCAGGATAAAACTATCAATTGAAGACAATATGGGAAATGTCTTCTTACTTCTTACGATGAATAGTTAAGAATTTATTTGAAAAATTCTAATCTTTGATACGTTTAAATATGGCGGCTAACGCTCACGTCTCTCGAGGTCGAAAACAGATTTGTATTATACAATCACACCAGTTATAGTCAAATATGAAATTATTCTACGTATTGCACGGCAGACGTACTTTTTCCTTCCATTTAATCCAACTATCATAGTTCAAAAATTAACTTCAAAGAAAATATCGAGTAATGCAAAGTAAAATCGATGCTCGCCACTGTATGCAGTTATCGTATTGTTTCAATAGCCACCGGCTGTTTAATTACCGCTTACATCGCAAACGGTTATAGCACAATCGATGGAATCGATATCATTCCTATTCCTAACCTAAGTAGTGCAAATTACTTGCGTTTCGATTCAACGTATAACGCTTCTCTGACATGCAAATCAACGCTTCCACGCATCGACTGCTAACGCATTCCTGGCAAAACATAGCTCATGCGATAATGCATGCACCAAAGTGCTGTATGCCTAGTATAACACGAAAAAAAAAATGAAACACTAGAACAGGGTTCCTCAATCTAGAGTCCCTTATCTCTAGGGGAACGCGTCCCCCACGCTAGCCGATCTCTAGGGTCTGCAGATAATCTAGCTCGGGTTTCAAAACTCCAACCCGCATTCAAGCGTGGTGATTACGCGTAATCTTCCTCACTGTACTCTGATATCTTCAGTTTTTCTAGCATTTGTCCAGCACTCTGACATTAGATTCTTATATCGATTTAAGTAGTAAGTATAATATTACTTCTACGCGCGTATTCCTATTCATTTAAATCTAATTATCAAATGGCAGTTCTATGATGCAGAACTAACATCTGCTGCAACGAGTTAATTCATTGGACGTTGAACACGCACACACTCACATACAGGGTGGCTTAAATCGGTCGGTATAAGCAAGTCTGAAACGAAATATACGAAGACATTTTCCAAGAAACCATTTTACCGACCTTAGAGATAAAAATAACTGCTTCAAATGAAAATAAAAACAAACTAAAAAAACATACATGAATTTTCGATAAAACATTTGTTATTGCATAATTGTTTAACCGTTTTAATCAGCTTTGTTTTTAAGCAAATTATCTTTTTCATTATCTCCGCAAAGTAGAAAATGGCCCCCTGATTTACATTGCAAATGAAGCAGACATAGATAAACGAAATGACTAGATGTTTTCACTTTTGACTATTTATATTTTCCATTTAATTTGTTTATCATTATTTTTAGCATTTTTTGAAGTTTAAGTTTATGTCATGTTTAAACTTATCTAAAACCAAATTCGTACCATTTTCACCCAGTACTCGTATAAGGTCAAGCCCTCTGGACTCCTTCAATATTACTGCACATAGCTGCCACCCTATAACAGCAAACTCTTTTTGTTCCTGTACAAATATAGAACGAGCCTCGACCTTGAAATATCTAGGTGAGATCCTGGATAGGTACTACTATGTTCTGGAAAAATCACATTGAATACGTGGTATCCCAAACAAGAAAGCTGATCTACGTATTTAAAAATTTAAACAGGGTTCTGGACTTAGACACTTTAAGAACAGTCTACTTCGCGCTTGGACAGTCTATAATATCTTACTGCATTACATCCTGGGTGGGGCTGCACAGAGCCACATGATTAAACTTGAAAGGGCCTAGCGAACGGTCCTGAAAGTTATTTGCAAAAAACCCCGTCTCTTCCCTACAACAGAACTGTATTCACTAAGCCATGTCCTCACTGTCAGGCAACTTTTTATTCTCCATACTGTACTTCTCAGACACACACAAACATTAATATGACTCAACTTTAGCACAAACTAAAAGAAGATCTGACTTAAATTTGATGATAAAAAAGATACTTAAAGAATAGAGATACTTAAAGAGACTTGATAAAAAAGTGAAAAGATATACAAAGATCTTTTACTAAATATCTTATAGTTTCAGACTTGTCCATACTGACTGATAGTCTTAGGAGCCACCCTGTAACGTAAAGGACTAAGTGATTAGTTCTACGAAACTGGGACGATCGGTGTCATCTAACATATGGAGTTGGGTTAAAGAGACGTATTGGATCGGAGTAGTTCCAAAGAACCTTTATACGAGTAGACATGAGATGCATCGACTCGAAACTATTTTAAATCAAACATGGCTTCGATTTCAATGTAGAATGGGATCTATACTTGGTTTCTATACAATTCCTTTCATGCTGTCGCTACTTGAAAAACAATTTGACGTTCTGATGCGGCCCATGATGCACACAAAGACAATGTGCATGTACAATTACCAACAATAGTATAAATTAAAGACGCTCGTGAGAAAAAACTACTATAGTTGTTTTGAAAAAAGAATATCGAATCGAGCTCTTGGACTAAAATATTTTTATAGTACTCTCTACTCTAGTGAAGTGGTGGAGGATTGACTTAACGTGAGTCAATCGATTGCAACTCGGTTTTATTTTCGTATTCGACTGCAAATAAAACAAAATACCGCTGCACTCGGATAAAAATCAACGGTGCACTTGCGTCACGGACGGTAAACGGCAAATGGCAGCTCGGTAATAATACTTTTCAGATTCATTAGAACATCCCATATTTCTGTAGTAATTTAATCAACCTGAACGATTTGTTTTATGTTCATTTGAACGTGCTCTAGAACCACCAATCGGATTGGAAAAATGATATTAAAAGAGCCATGTCATCGAAAGTATACCGGAAAGTACCTCAAACACGGCATATCGGGATGGATTCATATAAAACTGCCAATAACGGCCGTCACCATCAATTATATTAGCCTTTACTGGTCCAACTTCTAACAATTGACATTATATTCTAAAAAAAAACAGCTTTTCAGGTTTAGGTAGTACTAGAGCCGCCCTGCGGTTTCACCCGCATTGTACTCGTTCCCGCGGGAATTTCGGAATAAAATGTATCCCATGTGTTATTCTGATGTATAGATTATACATCATTTCTATTTCATCAGTAGTTTTTTCGTGAAAGAGTAACTAACATACAAACATCCTCAAAAACTTTCGCATTAATAATATTTTAAAGTAGAATTACAACCAACTTAACAAAGGCACTTCGTCAAAAATATTAATTAATATGCATGATAATTAAAATTATGGTACCGATAGTAGAACACTGTCCGAAATAAATTCAATATTACTGAAGTGAAACTAAGTCTGTTTGTTACCTTGAACCGGATTAGCTGGTCAAAATGACAGGCACTGCGATGGTGACTGTGGGTGTATTAAGTTACCTCCTGCATCGGGATCGGTGCGTACGCATTTGTAAATGGATTCCCTTATGGACACATGATGATATTGCATTGACGTGGATGGATGACTTCGATGTATATTTGTTTTTTCGAATAATAATAGTGCAAAAAATTAAAATATCGTTGAAAATCTAGCAAAAATAATGGACATGGTACACAAATTAGTCAAATGAAATATAAATATTCTGTGTACACGACTATACACACATGGTTTTTCCGGAAATGATTATGTTTGTGTGGATATTACTTAACAATTTCTTTACTGTGGCAACACTCGGCAATTGAACATTTTTATTTCTAGTACTAGCAGCGCCCTGCGGTTTCGCCCGCGTTTTACCGATTCCCACAGGAATTTCGCAATTAAAAGTAGCCTATGTCCTTTCTCAAGCTCTGGACTAAATGTGTACCAATTTTCATTTAAATCGGTTCATTAGTTTTGGCGTGATAGCGTAACAGACAGACAGACAGAGTTACTTTCGCATTTATTATATTAGTTAGGTTAGGATTTAGTTAAAATCGATCAATCCTTGTCTTCTACCTTCTTATAAATATTGTAAAGTCGCCAGGTGTTTTCGGCAGCAGTAGCGGTAATAAAGCCTTTCTAATTATCGACAAACTCAAATTACGTGTGGAGGAATCCCCAAAGGGCAGAGCCCGGCCTTAGTTAAGTAATTGACTGTAATAGTTGACCGCAGGTCACGTCGCTTCTAATTTGCTCGTATATCACATTTCAAAATAATCAATACCTTTTCTCTGTGTGACTTTCGCACATATCAAATTGTTGAGTACCATAAAAATTGTTGCACGAAAACAAAATAATTTTGTAACAACTTGCAGATTAGCACAGGTAAAACGAGGTAGCTTTTTAGTAAAACTAAAGGGGGGAAATGTACTAGAATATTTAATTCCTTTCCGCGGCAATCTTCTGTCTACCTCAAAGTGAGAAAAATAACAAAGCTAAATTCAAGCGGCAGCCGACGTAAGTGGATAAAAGTCCATGCTTTATTAGTTCATAGAAAGCTTACTGAGAGAGTGATTGGATTTCAGCGAAAAGGTGTTGGAGTAAAAACCAATACGTTGCTGCTTTTATCTTTCATCCATGATTATTTTTATGCGCTAAACTTTAAATTCTCCGCCCCACGTTTTAAAGCCTTTTGATCATTTGTTTTCTCAGGTAAATAGCGGTTGTGTGGTACTATTACGGATAGGATAAAAACTATCTCCAAGAATATTGAATATTATTGATGTCTTAGTACGAAGATGGCCATTTAAAGAAAAAAACTATTTCAAAACTCTTGTCTTCTCATCACAAATCAATGTTTCTTAGTATTTTTTTAAGTATGAAACTTGATACCCTATTGCGTTACTGGCCGACGGATTACGTGCTACAGCGAGCGTTTGTGCAGTCAATAAGTAAGAAGTTCAAAGAGGTTAGTGGTCAACCTTGTGTCGGAGTTTGTAGACCGCCTAAAGGACGCCGACATGGACTGACAATTGATACAACCGGGACCGACAATTCAACGTGCCCTGTGGTCAATGAAACATATAAACTCGTCATCTTGCAGCTCGCCAACTCCCCAAATATCAACCGATGTGCTACAAACTCTGTACTTGAAAATGTATTCTCATATTTAAAAGATTTCCATCAAAATACTTCAGCAATAAAGGTGAGTCTAAAAGACAATCTTTAACTAGATTTTTAAGATGTCATCAACCCAAGAGGCGGATTACAGACGTCTCTTTGAAGGGAAATAAATCCTAGCAACGGAAACTGCGAAAGCTCACGATCATAATACGGAATACTGAGGCAAAGGAAGAATGTTTCGTATTTTACTGAGAGCAGTGGAAAGAGAAAAGAAAGGATTTTTTTATTGCATTGAAAGGTGGCGGACGAAAGTTATTTAATTTAATTTTCCATACCTATTGATAATTTTGTCGTATTATCAACGTGATTTTTTTGTGAGAATCGACTTGGATTGAATTGACAAACGTTGGATGTGCTTTTCATTAAATCCTATTCAATACTTTTCATCCTAAAATTTCATAGTAAAATCCTTTTATTGTTCCTCCGAAATCCCGTTCATTTTGTACGAGCCGTGTTTCGAGCGAATTTTAAAACAGCGCCGGACCTATTCAATTCGTACATTTCTGAAAGTTTGATTGAAAAAACAAAAATTATCAAAAAGCCATTGTTTAAAAAAAAATTACATGACACATTTTGCTACTTAAAAAAAATACTGTGCTAACACGTAGTTCGCACTACGGTAGTTTTTTAGTCGAATAGCGAGAATTTTAGTAGCTTAGAAACTCACCACTCTGTACTCAGGCCGAGATCAATAGTATTTACTAAGAATTAGTCAAAAGTACTATTTTCGTACTCTCAAAAGTCGTACTTTGGGTTAGAAAAGCACGAACCCTGATAGTCTCTTAAATAGCCGTGTCTATAACTAACACTGAGCTAAAAATGGTCTTAGCGAAAGTATTGCCTTCCTTCACAAGTCATAAAATAACTTATTTTTAATGTAATGTTTAAACTATGATGATAATATATTTTATGTATGAAAATTTTTAAGTACCGTTTATTTAATCAAATCATGATCACTGCTAAGCAAGTGCTTCGGCTAAGCCTTGTGTTACAAACGACTATTTATCTTGGCCTCTGTAGCTAGCTCGACTAAATTTTCGGTGTTCAGACACGTTAGGCAACTAAATTACTCGCTACTAGACGTTTGTTTAGATTGGCGAGTTCACAAGCGAATCAGCAGGTAATTTGACATGTGTGACACTGACGTTGCTGCCCCAATCCCACACTACATTTGCTCCTGCGGTTTACCAAACATGTTTCAATCTATTCGGTCAACCACTATGGGCTTTACCTTACACGGCCTGTCGCCTGCAAACACCTAATTAGGTGACAGATGTTGTTCAAAGACTACAATCAACTACAATCAGTAATCTATACTAATATTATAAAGCTGCACAGTTTGTTTGTTTGCACGCGCTACTCTCGGGAACTACTGGTCCTATTTGAAATATTGTTGTAATGGATAGCCACATTCAACGGGTAGGTTATAGGCTACCTTTCATCCTGAAATTACCACGGGAACGGGTACAACGCGGGCCGCTACTAGTGATGTAATAAAGTGGAGGCGACTATGATTTTTGTTATGTTGTTTGAATGCGCTAATCTGAGAAACTGCCAGTTTGATTCAAATCATTATTTTTGTTTTGAAGGTTTTGAACTATCGTAAACGGGCATAGCGTGGGTAGGGTAGAACCGCGGGGCGCGGCTAGTTTACTATAATTGTGAAACGACTTTGCTAATGCCTTTTTTCAAATAAGTTCACAATGTAGTTGGTTGCACATTACGAACTGTACAATATTGCATAAGTTGAGTATGCGTACATGCACATTTAAGCATCTCCCAAGTAGCATTTTACTCCATTTAAGAGTACACATTTAGTTCCCAGGTGTACTTGAAGCATTATTAAAGTTCACTCGTGATGTATAAGCTGCATTATGGCGATTAGTTACACCTATACCTATCTAAGGGACTTATAGGAGAGAAGAGTTATACCTTTATACGATTGTTGGTGTTATAATACTCTAACAACTATCCTTTAGTCAGCCGTCTGAATAAGAGCATTAAAGGAGGGTAGAGATACGGCAACCGCTGCTTAACGGCCTACTTTAGAGCTAGCATTTTAATAGCACACACGTGGTCATTTATAAAGCCAAAGGCTGTTATGTTACCTTGTTTTAGACTGTTATACAGCTAGTAGCTGTAGTAGGACTTGTTTGTGATCATTAAAATAACCTTTTTTTACTATCTGTACAGAAGTGTTTAAATGGTTCGCATGTGCACTGTAGGCTGTTAAAAGGACTATATGTGTTGTTCAATAACATCAATAGCAGTTTATTAGTGCACAAGTACTATTAATATGCGTATTTCATTTCCACCATTTTGTTCTACGTAACCTAAAATATTTACCAAATAAATCTCCAAAATTATTATGATTTATCACATAATACGTAGATAGTGCAATTGAGTTTTGGTTTCATGTTTTAATTAATTACCGTAGTATAATTATAATGCCAATATAATATCAAAAACTGAAAATTGTAGATTTCCTCTCAGCGAATTTTAAATGTTTTAAAATGAATATCGCGTTTTTACAGAAGCGCGTGAATATTTTAGCTGTAAATATGTATACATTTCACGATAAAGTTGCATTCCCATGGCATTAACATTATTAAGTATTGAAAACACGTACTTAATATTACGCGTATCCAATTGATGTCCGCCGGAGTTAATTATAGTTTCTTGATGGCACGCAGACATAAACCATCTAACGAGAATTATTAATAAAATAAAGAATAAATTTAGGACAAACGTGAATTTTAGGTAGCACTGGAGTACTTCTGTCGGATTTTATAACTGTGGAGGCTGTGTATTTAGCCACTTGTTACTCTTTATTACACTCATGTATGTTGTATGGTTCACACTGCGTCCCATATAGTAGCGTAAGTCAGCCTTAAGTCCGATGTTACTACTTAAACTGCTGATATAATGCTATTATACTGCTAACGTACAGCCATAGTGAACTTAAGGCTGTCTAATTTGTGCCCAAACTGGTTCTATAAGAGCATTATAGCAAGCTATACAGTTCTTATACAGCTGACTTACACGGCTTGTGGAGCACATGTAGACGACTAGACATCTTATATAGAACCCCGAATGCTACTTGGGCTATTTCAAAACTTAGAAGTTACTTAGAAGTATGTACTTAGAAGTGAGTTTGTAAACTATCAAGAAAATCACAAACAAGACGAAGAAAATCAATAGTTGTTTATAATAAAACTCAAACAGAATACTTTCAAAGGAGTTTTAAGTTATAAACGGAAATGAAATTAACCTTCCCGTGGTATTGAGATATAGATTTGCATATTATAGGGTCATTTCGCCAGTTCGCGTCCATTTAGTGGAGTTGGCAAGTTTGAAGGAGAAGATAAAAATGTTCCAGCACTAGTTTCAATTAAAAATTTATGTAATGTGTTCATTATATAGTCTACTATAGGGTTCGCTAACAGTTTTGTTCGAAACTACTTCTGTTTTTTTTATAAATAGAAAAACTTCAAAAATAGGCGTTTTACCCACTTTGCGTCCAAAAAATCTAAATTGCGTCCACCCATAGACCATTTTGCGTCCACCAGCTAAGAAAAGGAATGTAGGGGTGATATTTTTGGATAATGTAAAGAAAAATTGTATTTTAACAGATTCTTTATTCAAGAATATTTCGTTAGCTCCACGTCTGGTACATTTTCTTTCTCAGATTCCACATCTATCGACTCTATCGTTTCCTGTGTAACTTTTATACTCTTTTTTTTGTTTCGGAGCAATTTTTTGAACCTGTTCTATTTCTCTATTCATTCTTTCTTTTTCGGATTGCTTCCTGTTTTTCGTTCTTGATCTGCGCTTTATCTTCGTAATACTTTCTCCATGCAGCAGAAGATATGGCTGCTGGAGTCCTTTGATTATTAGGTTTCCTTGCTTCTTTAGACATTTCAAGCAGCATTGGGTTTGTTGTGGGTTTTAAATGGATCACAGGTTTTTTTAGGCTTGAATCGCCAACAGCTGCGGAAGATGGTTGTACTAGAGATTACTTTAGTTGCATCGAATTCTAAAATATTACTATTTCGTTCTATTGATAGTTCCATAAGAGACCTCTCAGATTCAGTTTCGATAGAAATTTCTGCAAAGAAAACTTCAGCAGGGAGAGTGTTATTAGTTTTAACTATTAGTTTTAATTTTAAAAAAATGCATATTAAATTATAAAAGTTAAAAAATATATTTATGCTATTATTTGAATTTAATGAAAAAATGGACGCAATTTGGTACAATACTATTTCCTTATAGGTATAGTTTGCGTCCACATGTGATGAACGATTTTCATTTTTAATTATCTTTTTCTACAATCATAATAACGTGGACGCAAATTGCTCATTACGATTGCATGATAATAATACATAAATAAAAAATAAAAACAAATTCCCTTTTTTAATTTTATCACATAAAAATAAAAACTAACTAAATCATAAATAGACGAGTTCGCGTCCATTGTGGTCGCAAAGTGGAAGTTTTATAAATTCGGTGTAGTAATTCGCGTCCACCTTATTTTAACTGTTAATTTTAAAAAAAACATGCAAATACATAATTAATATTACTCCTTTTTTCATGCTTTATGTCTAGAAACAGCTGTGTATTCTAAAATACGCATAAAACAATAAAATACTTACCGTCGAACGCGCCCCAGCTCACTATTTTTTTGCCAACATTTCGCGCGTTTGCGCTTCTTTGTTGAAGAACGGAAACTAACTATTTTTTCTAGACATGATTGGTTTAGCTCACAGAACTTTTGTCTATTTCTATGTGCCTCTTATACGATTAGGTATTAGCGGTAACGACTTTTCGGTGATTTAGTGTGTTAATATACCTATTTTCGAGAATTTTTATAGGGAGGTCCGAAAAATGGACGCGAATAGGGCGCTGGACGCGAACAGGCGCAATGACCCTACGTGTCATGTTCCTGTGTGGTTCCCCCACTTAGGTTCTTTGACGTTTCCGAGCAAAACTAACTTAGTTTGTTACTACACTTAGTAGAAGTTGCAATTATATTAAGTCGTTAGATGCAATATGCGGTGAAAACAGTGTCTGTCACGGGTGTCTGTATCGTTCAGGTGGCAGTAGTTGTCACCTAATTAGGTGACCGCAGTTAGCGAATAGACTGTTTGTAAGTTCATGTAGTTAGTAGTAGCGCTCGTGTTGTAGTTTGATTAGGCGATATTAGTTCATTGCGATTGTTAAGCAACGTGCTGCTTGACCCCAAATCGGATGGGTGGCCGATAGAGGCATTTCTATCTGAGCGCTACCGCGCTTAGGGGATTTGAAGCAGTCCGTCCGATTGTTTCAATCGCTTGACCATTTCGGAGGACTTAAGAAGGTCTTAGAAAACTCCGACACCAGGGATGGCCACTAACTTATTCGAAATAAATGAATGGTAAGTAGGCTGTCGAAGATTTTAGACCGCCGAAAGGCTACCAACGTGGTCTAGCAATTGAATCAACCGAGACGCCACCGTATTGTAAGGCTAGGCAAATACCGGCTTTTTAATAAATAATGAAAATTAGTTTATATCATTTATAAGTTTGTTGTTTGTCAGTCTCTGTTTCACCCCATAAGTACAAATGTACATTGTACACCTACTTTCTTCTCCCCTACATTAGCAATTATTTTTAATTGACAGCTTAAATCATGAACAATAGAGTTATAAATAGGGTTTCTCGGTTACGAAAATAATTATTCGACTGATAAATATTTTCCCTATTTTTACTAATCTGTTTGTTGCCTCCCACACATAACGGAAAATTTGGTATCAGGTTTATTCCACAATAGTGGGTGTACTTCTCCGTACACGAAACCCTAGTAACCAGAGAGACTTAGTAACGAGCGAACTAGAACCTTCGCTTTGTAGACTGTGATATGTCCTGTTTACGAGTTTTATACAAATTAATCTCATTTTTCTCACGGAATCTGACAAAAGCTAACGAGTTCAGGAACTATTTTTTCATAGAGCTTACAAACATGAAAGCTCTGCATTCCTGTTCTGAAATAGAGTTAAATTCCATTCGTTTACTGTTCCATAATCTGATTTAAAAGTTAAAGCTGTGTCGAACAACTTTCTGTATATTGTAACATTAATAGCAAGTAATTTGCTTTGTTTTACTGAGCATTTTTCGAGCAGGAATTGAATATAATTATTTAATTCAATATTATTGTTGAAGTTAATTTAAATACAGTTTGTAGGGGATAAGCAGGCTTTGTGTTCGTTTTAATAATTGAGTTGATGTAAAATAATATTCTGATTAATATTTCATTGTAATTATTACTTCTTTGTTTGTATAATGTAAATTTATTTATTGGCCACACGTGTATGTACAATTGTACATACATGATATACAGGGTGGTTTTTACAAGTGTGTGTGCCTGGAGATTTTTTTGATATCTTTTGTATCATCTTCAAGGGTTAGGTGAGAGGCATTTTTATTTCAAGTTGCGGTATTATCACCATTTTGAGTTTGTACTTTATGTCACTCATACGCATAAGCTATTGACGCTATGAAATGATACTGTAAAAAAGCTGAAACTATTTTTCAAGATGGTCTCACGACTGGTGGTGTTACGAAAAGACAACTAGGAAAGAGCACATAAAAATATAAAATGATGAAAAACATTAATATTTCTTGAAAACTATTCGAGTACCTAATATATTTTTTAGCCTTAATTCAAATCATAAATTACGAGTAATAGGCAAAAAATGCACAAATATTAATATTCTAGAAATGAACCAACCCTGATTACTCCACAATTGAATTACGTCGTGGTTCGGAATGAATTCCGAGAGTGGAACTGATATTCGGAATTTCCGAATACATATGTTTTGTTTTTTATTTGTAATCAATATCCCAGTATCGGTATTTCAGGTTTAATTTATAGTTGTATGTTTGTTCTCGATTGTACAGTTGAGAGGTACAGTCAGATAGCTATTGTGATGACAAAATAGCTATCGAATAAAGTAAAAAACGTATATGGCGTCGACAGTACTTTGTTCTTATTTTTTATGTTCTGTATGTCTATCTAGCTTCTACTTCTAGGTAATAATATACTTCAGCATTTGTACGGTAAATATTTATTTAACCTACTTATGTTGAAAATTTCATCTTATTCCGCAAATCTCAGCAATAAGCTACGGTTTCCAAACGAATTACATTTTTTTTTCAGTTTGTAACGTTCAAAAAATCGATTTCTAAATAGTAATAGGTGGAGATTTTTTAATGTTATTTCGGGCATATCATGTATGGTTGGTATTCTAAGATTATCTTTATTTTTGAGAGAAAGAGGTTATCATATTAAAACTTAAATTATTGGTATTTCCACGTTTCTGTACACACGAACAACCAATCAAGAGTCGCACATAAAATGGAAATCCTTACTTGTGCTAACGGTACTTTTTCTTTGTTTGTGGTATGGTGGGCACTAACCCAGTCTTATTTTTATTAAGTAAGTTCCCTTATGTTAGTGGCCTACGTATTTTCATTTGATACGGGTTTTAAGTACTAGTTGGTTCAAATAGATTAATAATTTCCTATCGTGGTGCCGGGAGTTTTTAGCCCGCCTAAAGGCTTCCGACAGTCTAACTAACGATTGAAATGAGACAGGACGGTGACTTCCGGAGATTGGTATCGATTTAAATACAACCATTTTAATTAATCGTATTGTTTGAGTTTGTGGTTGATTCCGATCCTATTTCTATTTGTAGCTGACTTCAAAATCCATAAGGGGTGCTCAATTCGTTCAATTGTGTATTGGTTTTTTCGATTTATGTTTGTTGAAATAATTGCAAAAAATCGGTCAACAGTGAGTCGGTCCCACCTATGAAGGTTCCGTAGAATGAAAGAAACTGTGTGACTCTCGTCTGTCCGTCTGTCCGTCTGTCCGTCAATCCATCTGTCCCTCTGTCCGTCATTCCTTCTATCCGTCTGTCCGTTTTTTCATCTGTCCCTTTTTCCGTCTGTCCGTTTGTCCGTCGGTCTGTCTGTCCGTCTTTCCGTCTAACTGTACCGTAAAGGGATCGGGCCGAAAACTTAACTATGTCTGAATAAGTAAGACACGCACTTTCTTTCATTCTACGGAACCCTTCATAAGCGAGTACGAGTCGCTCTTAGCCGATTTTTTTTTTATTAGTCCAACAAACATACACAATTATGGTTTCTGAATGCGCAGAAGATCCCAGACAAAGTTTCTTTACCGGTAAGGACTCGCTATTGGCCGGTTTTTTTAATTTAAAAATAATTTAATTTATTATAGATCGCAGTGCAAAATATGATTAATACCAAAAATCCCTAAAAATCGCTGCTGCTGCCGCTAAATATCGCAAAAAAATTTAATAAAAATACTTACCCAAAAAACATAAAGCAGTAAAATTAAAATAAATAAATAACATTCAATCAATTTAGTTTAAATAATCATGATAATAAATTAAAATTAACTAATATATAACGATATCAGAATAAAATCTAAATAAAACTCAACAAATACGCGCATGAAAAAAAAAGGATTAAAAATATGCGATATTTTAATTAACAAATCAAAAAAAGCGCAAAAAAAAAAGGTTAAAATAGTAAGTAAGTTTTTTAAAATCTTAAATAAACAAGCACAAAACAACTCAAAAATATATACATAACAATCAAAATTTAATAACATAAAAAATCTAATCACAAAAAAATAAACACAAAAAAAAAATATAAACAAAAAAAAATATAAAAAAAATAATAATGTAACTCTAACACTCACCTCGGCGATGCAGCCCACGTAAAACTCTCGAGGCCCGACTGTACTGGCATTGAAGCACGAGCTCACCACGGCACGAAGACGAGGTCTCTATCCGGAGGGCAGAACCGAACTGACGAGTTAGCAACCACCCTTCACATCTCGGCTTCACGAGGGGTGGGATGTACTAGGCGGAGTCACTTTAATCGCTTTAGTTCTAGGAATATTATCAGACTAGAAACGCCTCGCGACTTTACCCGCGTTGTACCCGTTCCCGGACGAATTTCGAAAAAAATGTGTTAATCTGATTTATAACTTACTAGCCGAGCCCCGCGGTGTTACCCGCGTTGTACACTTTTTACGGGAATTTTGGGACAATATGTATCCCATCTGTTATTCTGTACATATAACCTTTATTACTGTGAAGTTTCATCTAAATCCGTTCTGTATTTTTTGCGAAAGTAATACATACATACGAAATAAAAGAAATATAAAATTAAATATATAATAAAAGATTTAACATTTCCATTTATTCATTTTTCATACATCCATCCTCACAAACTTTCGAACTTTAATATTATTTTTATTAAATTTTTAATATTTGTGGGATATTATTGTTTGGGTTCATCCAAATCTATTTAGAGGTTTTTGCGTAGTAGAGTTACAAAATAATGACATCCTCACAGACTTTCAGATTTATAGTATTAGTAAAAGTAGGATGAGCCTTATTACACAACGTCTTTGAGAGGTACCATAATTATCTAGGCATAACGGTTTTATCAAATGTATAAAATTTTCATAGTGCTTTGATGCAGAAATGTAACGGAATCGATTTATAGTGCCGCTTTAAAAGCCGTGGTCTGGATTTTATTTGGTAGCATTTATTCATGGTGCGTTTCCAAATAGATTGGGAGCTTAACGTGTTAATTGTGAAGTCAACCGAGCGCCATTGGGAAAATAAGAAAACAAATACTTGACGACTACTTATTGACATTTAACCCTTCACAATACAATACAATTATTGTAAGAGAGTACATACATTCAGTGATGTGTTAAATGTCAAGCAGTCGTCAAGTATGAAAAAACTTTCGAGATTGTTGATTGTTGAGGCATACTTTACGATAACTCGGTCCTACTCGTACTATAGTCTATAGTCAATCGATTTGGACTGTCATTTAACATTTTCAAAATGTGACTTCAACTTTGCGTCATTATTATAGGAGCCTCTTTATGGCTTACTTAGGGCCGACACTGCGTTAAGCGTGCGCACGCCGTGGTTCCATACAAAAGTGAACCGTCGCGTGCGCCCGTCGTGTGCGCCCGTCGCGTGCGCCCGTCGTGTGCGCTCGTCGCGTGCGCCCGTCGCGTGCGCCCGTCGCGTGCGCCCGTCGCGTGCGGTGTCATACAAAAGTGAACCGCCGCGTGCGCTCGCCGCGTGCGCACGCTTAACGCAGTGTTGACCCTTGAAGTCTCCTGGCGTGTCCGAATACTGGGTTTTCTCAATTTTTGATGCATCCGTACCGCCGAGCGAGCTGATTTTGATACTACGCCCGTAGGTTGATAAGAGGCTTTATTGTTCATATTTTTCAGTAAACACGTGGAAGTATTTTGACAGTGTGTACCGCCGAGCGAGCTGATTTTGATACTACGCCGTAGGTTGATACGCAGGCTTTATTGTTCATATTTTTCAGTAAACACGTGGAAGTAGTTTGAAGTGATATTTTGACTGTACGCGTAACAATATAGAAAGTTAATAGGTATTTGGAAATATCTTAATCTGACGCGGTCGAATGAGTACACGAAAGCACGTTGGTCTCTCCTTCTAAAATGTGTACATACATGGCTGTTTACTGACATAATATTTACTGAAGTTTTTCGACCGTATATAAACAAATAATGTTATTGCAATCCGAACTCATTTTGGTATTTAATCAAAGTGAAGTTAAACATAAAATAATGTTTTATAGAATAAAAATAGTACGTTTAAAGTACGTTCAGTTGCATAATGTCCGAATAATGAGAAATCCTTATCATTTGTGGACATTAATAATTTTACTACCGTATTGATTATCATACTAGCAGCGCCCCGCGGTGTTACCCGCGTTGTGTCCGTTCCCGTGGGGATAAGGATAACTGATAAGGAATATCCAGATATGAAATATAATTCCCATTCAATATTACATAATATATATTCATTACAAAAATAATTATTCAAATCGGATTGATATTTTCTGAGATTAACGTAATACTTTTTAAAGAGCTTAAAAGTATTGGCCTGTAATGTCCCTCTGTTATGCAAAGGCCTATCATCGCTTTTAGGTTATCACTACATTGGAGAGGATTAGGCATAATTACCAAGCTGGCCAATTGCGGGTTAGTGATCTCAAACCCGAGTCATGTTTGAAACACGATTTTGCTCGACCCGGGAAATTAACCCAGGACCTCAGTCTTAGCAGACGAGTGCAAATACCACTAGAGCTATAAATATCAGTAAACTTGTCAGCGACGGCACTTGCTTGTGTGTGGTTGTTTAGAGTTAACAAACAGTTAGTTGACGAGTTAATACGGCCATAAAGCAACTTGTACACTCGCTTAATCTAAACGAAGCCTTATTCTTGACAAGCCTCTGTGACAAGCCCGTCAGCACAGTGGCAGTGAGAGCGCTTACTGTGTCGGGGGTTCAGGGTTTGGGTCTAATTAACCGTGTGTAAATTTGTCCGGGTATATTATATTATTTTTATAATATAGTCTTAACGAAAAAAGACACGCCAATGGACTCTCACTTTTTTTTTATATTGGACGAAAAATGCTGCGAAGCGACGCGGCTTAGATTGGATCTTATCATACCCACAATGAATTCAATTTGTCCACGCTAAAAGTTATACGTAATCCCGAGCAAATTTCCGATCAAAATATAAAGAATAAGTTTCCTTTAGGGTATCTATTTTTAGAACGTGAAGTAAAAAGTTTTATCCCTTTTTTATGACAAATGTCTAGGCGAAAAGATGACACCTATTGACACACTTAACAAAATGATTTTAATTGATTTTTGACATGAATGTATGAACATTTACATTAATTAGGTACTTATCTTTTGAATTGGGCTTTTGAAAAAAAAAATTGATTTTTTTTATGTATTTGAAAACTTTATTATTAATAATATTGATATTTAATGCAAAAAACTTTAAAAAAAATTTTTTTCAATTAATTGTAAACAATTAAAAATTGATGAAATTTAAATAAAAATCACGTGACTATAAACGCGCCAAGATTGGTCACCGTAGTGGTGACGTCATAATGATAAAGCTATTTAACCATAAGTACGTACAGCGTTTACAATCAAGATTCCCGCCCTTTTATTCTCTTTCCCTCCAAAAGTTTGCGATGTAACCGAACCTCTTTTCATAAACATATAAAAAGTTTGCGATGTAACCGAACCTCTTTTCATTAACATTAATTATCATTATGACGTCACACGCGCTCGAGTTTGTTCGGGAGTTGTCGGCGTGTCTTCGGTACTGGATTAAAATTAATTTTTATTTTGAAATAACTTTTGAATTATTGCGAAAAAAAATAAAATAAAAATAGTTTTGTTATAAAACTAATATATAATCTTCCCATTTATCACAAAAAAATTTTTTTTTCAAAAGCCTAATTGACGACTCTGAGTAAAGTAAAGTATTAGCCTGTAATGTGACACTGCTGGGCAAAGGCCTTTCATCTCACTGAAGATATCAATACAGCGAGGAGGATTAGGCATAATCAGCACTTGCCAAATGCGGTGAACCCGAGTCATGTTTGAAAAATAATAAACATGTTTTCGCTCGACCCAGGAATTGAACCCGAGACCTCAGTAAGCTCAGCAAGCAATACTACTAACGACCGGCCATAAAGAGGTGGTGTAAAATTGATTTCAAATCAACACTACTTGTACGAGTGCTAGTGCGGATAAGTATGTATTTATTCGCTCTATATTGCGACATCTAATAATATATTATTTTCTAACACGATTTAAAATGTGAACAGATGTGTTCTATTTTCTAACCGAACACAATTTCTTCTGAAGAGGAAAATGGATAAGTGATGAACAGCTTCTGTTTTTTAAAACATATTTAGTCACTACATAGATTTCAGAGTTCTTGTGCGATCCATCTTTAGTATTAAGTGATTTTAATATTTAATGTTTAGTGAGTTCAATGTTTTACTGTCGCATTTAGTGATGTACTCGTAATATTGATTGATTGACGTAGTATTCCATACATTATAATACACTCATAAAATATCTAAATAAGGAAACATTTACCGTCTCATTAATAAACGCGGTGTAACTAAAACATTGTTATAATGTGTTTTGTCTCTTTTGCTCTTCAGAAAATTGCGTATGTCAGAAAATGGCAAACCATTTGATAGCTAAATGTTCTTAGTACGCGTTTTTTAATAAGGTCATTAACCTTAACGTCTCTGGGTACAGGCAGTGCTTTGAGTACTTAAAAAGACTTACTTTTTCAACAAATTATTCTTCATGTTGACTTTAGCGCACATGATTTACATATTAGATCAAACAAATGGAAATAAATAATTAATAGCATCGGTACATGTTTCCGCGATTAAAACTTGATAACCGTTTCCTATGAAGACGTGCAGTTGTAGTGAATTGATCGGCAACACTAGAATGTACTATAATTAAAAACAGTAATGGAAGTTGCAGTAAGTACTAATAATTAATCAGCAGCGATAGTAGACTATTAATTGATTTTTGTAATCATTTCGTTTTACTGTGATTTTTGGTTTAATGTTAATCGTTTAGTAATGAATATTTTAGAGGCTGTCCTCGACGTATCAAACCAATGTCTTGGCCTCTACTTCCCCCTCCCCTCTTCCGGCATGGTGCAGCGACGGCGTCGGTGTAGAGTATTTGGAAAAATAATTATGTTATCAAACTCTATTTCCTATTAGATTTTTTTCTGTTAGGGAGGAAAATGTATAATAGAGACAATCTTTTTTTGCGGGAGAATCACTTTTGTATCGTAGCGATTATATGTAATTATTTCACCAACATACTGTCGCGACCACGTACTGTCGCAACCACATACTGTCGCGACCACGCGACTCATAATAGAATCATCGCGTGTTTTAGATTCGCGAAGATTTCGACAATTCACGACGGACCGCCATGTTTACGCGACAAACCTGAGACGTAAAGGATCATTTCACAGACCGCTTGTTGCACTCTCTCTCTCTCTCTCTCTCTCTCTCTCTCTGTGAGGAACCACGTTTTGTGGTGAGCGCGTGGAGGACGTGCGGCGATATCGCGGTGATTCGTTGACAATTGGGTCGGACTTAGTCCCTCGACAGTACCTCTGTGTGTTTATCTACACGTTCATAGAGTTAGAAACGCCTAGCAAGACGATAATATAGTAATATCGGCCCGATTATCACGCTCGCTCCTTTAGACGTGTAGTAATGTCTTATGTATGTTTCATCTTTCATAGGTAATAGAAATTATAATATTGTATTTTTTAATAGTAAAGTTTTACTTCGTGACATGACACACTTTTTACACAATTGTAATATTTATTAAACGGGCCTCAGAAGACAGTCTAACAACCGTCTGTTCTAAGTTCAGGGCAGCCTCTTCATTAGACGCTTCTACGTGTAATCAAAGGATAATGAGTTTCTGCTCTACAGAACAGCACAAGGATTACATGTCAAAATCCGGCAAAGCGAAGCGAAAACGCTTTCTCTATATTATACACCGATTGATGCAGTCAACGGATATCACCAGGATCCGATCCCTTTGTACGGATACAGGGAATTATTGGTATATCTTCTATGAAATACGTATTTGATCTTAGTTAAACTATAACTGATCTATCCTCTACGGTTTCGCCCGCTTTGTACTCGATTACAACGAAACTACTCGAAACATAATATATCATGTTTCGCTTTGTGCTGTTGACAACTATTGACCACTCCCATTTCTATTACATCTCCTAGTAGGATGACAGGACATCAGACTGGGATCCTAATCACTTCATGATTACGGTGTTTGACGCAATATATTATGTACTAGCAGCGCCCCGCGGTTTTGCCCGCGTTGAGCCCGTTCACTTGAAGAACCTTCCTGCCAAATTTCATTTTTCTAGGTGTAGCGGTTGAGGCTGTGCGTTGATTATCAGTCAGTCAGTCAGTCAGTCAGGACTTTGAATTTTATATATATAGATTTATTAAACACAGCAAAATTTTCTTAAGTTTAAGCGAACACTACATGTTTACGGATACACTACGCTTTAATTTTATATTTGTATCTGACGTATCAGCCCCTTTACAGGAACCGTGATCACAGAAGACTGAAGTATTATCTATACTTCTATACTATATAATAATATTATAAAGAGGAAAGGTTTGATTTTTTGTTTGTTTGTTTGTTTGTTTGTCTCGAATAGGCTCTGAAACTACTGCACCGAATTAAAAAATTCTTTCACCATTCGAAAGCTACACTATCCCTGAGTGACATAGGCTATATTTATTCCCGAAATTCCCACGGGAACGGGCACAACGCGGGTATATGTAACCCAAGGTATGAAAAACATGCCTAAAAAAATTGGTTATTGGCGTGCGCTACTAAATCTATTGATGATACACAAAAACAATGTTCTACACAATCAAAGTACATATCATTGCAAACAAATAAGTTCGCGAGGGCATATGTCTAACTATTATAGTTAAGACACAATAACCGTTTTAAGTTAAAATTAATTAGTTAAAAAAGGAGTGTAATTTTAAGTTGATGATATTCATATGATGATATGAATCTACATCAAAATAAATGGCTCTACAATCAAGGTTAATTATGTTTCTTTGTGTACCTCTTTAAATTATTAAAATCGGACAGTTAGTTTCAGAGTTATGATGAGAAATATCACTACATAGTATAAAATAAAGTCGTCTCTGTTTCGTGTCTGTTTGTCTGTATGCTTAAATCTTTAAAATTACGCAACGGATTTTGATGCGGTTTTTTTGTAATAGGTAGAGTGATTCAAGAGGAAGGTTTTTATGTAAAAAAAATCCCGAAATTCCCACGGGAACGGCCACAACGCGGGTAAACCCGCGGGGCGCTGCTTACAAAATAGTAATGCTCGATGGCGGGTCTCTTATGGCTACTTACTGTTTCGTGCGGTCAAAGCGCGCGGGGATAGGTACACCTACCTACGAACTACGAACGACGAAGACGTGCTATGTAGGTATTATCCCGAATTCTTCCTCACATGAAATCTTGATTGTGTATACATATATACTCGCGCGAGACATGTAATATTTTATCCCCAATTTCCCACTTGAAGTTTTGATTGTGTATATTCCTGCGGGAGACACGCAATGTTTTATCCCGATTTTCCTACATGAAATCTTGATTACCCGAAGCGAAGCGAGGGCGGGCCGCTAGTTTTATATATAAAATTCTCGTGTCACAGTGTTCGTTCGCGTACTCCTCCGAAACGGCTTGACCGATTCTCATGAAATTTTGTGAGCATATTGAGTAGGTCTGAGAATCGGCCAACATCTATTTTTCATCCCGAAATTCCCGCGGGAACGGGTACAACGCGGGTGAAACCGCAGGGCGCAGCTAGTGCGTCTATAAAATGCGTTTTTATAAAACGAAGTGTATCCGTAAACGTAGTTTTAATACAAAATATGTTCAGGTTAGAGAAACAAACTATATTATGTTTGACTATACTATGTTTGTTTTTGACAAGCCCGTTGGCACAGTGGCAGAGGGAGCGCTTACTGTGTCGGGGGTTGCGGGTTCGATTCCCGCCCGGAGTCAACAATATGTGCAGACATAGTTGTTGGCGACGACGTCTGGATGTCAATTATATATTATTATAAAGTATTTGTGTATGTAGTAGTATCAGTTAATTTGATTCCATAACACAAGCTTAGAGCTTACTTTGGGTCTAATTAACCGTGTGTGAATTTGTCCAGGTATATTTATTATTTATATGTTCATTTGTGACTAAACGCTCGATCGGCCATCGACTACTGAGATAGGAACTTGTAACCGCGGGGCATTGCTGGACCATTATAATCTATTTCTCTTACACGTGTTTGCCCTATATCCCCCACTATGTTTTTCCGTATTGTCAATGATTAGAGAGTTATGTATTTTACTCGACATTTTAAGATTGTAGTAAATCAAAATCCATGTTTCGGAGGGGCCCGTTGGACAGTCGGCCCGGTTCTTTCAAACGTTAGACCATGTCGGAGGCCTTTAGGCGCTCTAAAATCTCTGACACCAGAGTTGGCCACTGAGCTATTCAACTTTTGATTTTTGAATGAATGAATGAGAAAACCAAACAATATGGTACATATTCTGTGTAACACCGTAAAATATAACTATGTCGAGTGATATTTTATCTTGTATCCATCGCACATTGTTTGAATACAATACTTTGAACAATATTTCCCTAGGCATACAATTTCATTTCAGTTTTTAATGTTAATATTGTTCAAACACATTGTTTTTTGAACCATGAGTGCTACGGTGCACTACTGCATAACACTCAAAAACGCAGAAAACTCGTTGTTGTGAGACAGTTCTTAGAATAGGAAAGTAAAATGAACAAAGCAAATACTAATTAAAAGTGAATACAATCTCTCGTCAGTCGAAAAAGGTTCGCACGTCTCATAGTCACTTCAATTTGAGACAAGACTATGGAAATTAACAAAGACTACCGTTTAACGCCTCAGTGGTCTAGTGATAGGTGCACTCGCTTTTCAAGACTGAGGCCCGGGGTTCAATTCCCGGGACGTCCAGTTCCCGGTTTTCTTACTTTTCAAATATGATATATATACTCGTGTTTGCGATCACCAACCCGCATTTTGGCAAGCGTGGTGATTATGCCTTATCCTCCTCACGGTACTGATATCTTCCGTACTATTTAAATAAGGCGTCATAAACTTAAAAGCACACAAGTAATCCCATAAGGGCACCAATTTTTTTATTTTCATTTACGGAGCCCTAAAAATGCGAACAAAAAAGGTTTTACACAAAGTCGTGGGAAAAAGCTAGTTGACAATAAATGTGTCTTTTGAACCGCACAGTTGGTTTAATTACTCAATGGAAATGTACCGGACTTATAAGTATGTCCATAATATTGATCTAAAATACCCGAATCATAATCTGTGACACAATGTTGGTAGAGACAAAGACCAAAACAACGAATAAAATTCTGCGTATTTGAAGTGTTATGTTTCAGTCGGTATCGGATGCCTTACAAATCGATTCCCGGCTGTGCTCGCCGGAAAATACGACGATGGCAGGATTTTAATCCGTTACCGAGGTTTTCAACATAAGTCATATTGTCAGTGTTGTTGTAACAATATTGACACGTTTGAAAAGTCTGTTCCAGTCAGAGCTTGAACATTGGCAGGTTTTAACGGCACATTAACCATACGGTAAAATAAAATATCTTAACAAAGAATGAAGGAAAGGAAAGTATAAAGAATTCAACTTATCATTGCACGTCTAGGTATTATTATATTTTTTCGTATTATTAGGATTGGACCAACATCAAAAATAGATGATAGAATAGATTAGGCGACGCCGTCACCCGTTCGCCAGGGTTAATCGATCAACATCGACCAATGCAATGGATCGGTTAGTCGATCGATATCCGTAGATCAATTTAAGCGTTCAACTTCGATCGAAATCAAGATAATTGTTTTTGTTCGACGACAAATATGCCAATGATTAACAAAGGCAAATTCTGTAAACATTCTAGATTGTAAGGAGAACTGAAAAAGCTTCTGCACTCCATGATAGTCACGTGTTCCATCGGGTTGGCTCCGAGGACTGGCTTTTTATAGTTATTGTTACTCGACGGATATAGGCTTTGCCTTTGAGGCACAGATTATGTGATAGCAGCTATGTACTATGATAGTAAATATAATTTTGACCGCTGCTTTATCCTATGATGGCTGGTTTACTATCTGTCTGCTCGTGGGTTGTGTATTTTTATTCACCTATCTATTACTTCTATCTTATTAGCAAAATAACGTTTCGACCTTAGGTTTTGACACTGTTTTATATAAATAAATGTCAAACTGTGGGTGGGCTTCAAAGGACGGATTTTTGATATAAAAAATCAAGCTTTGATTTTGTTTATATTTCGACAAAGTCAAAGCTGAATTTTCCTCCTACGATAGCTATCCGATATAGGTAGCAACCAACCCACGCCACAAACCTACCGAAACCAACCACTGTTATATGTTTGGCATGTGATATTTTTATGAATAAACATAGGTAAAACTCATCAGGTCGAATGTAAACGAATGCTGAACAAATATAAACAACGAGTCTTTTCAATAAGCCACACTGCATATTACCAAAAAAGAAATCAAGAGTCAAAAGAAGCAACCAATAAATAAATATAACTTCATATGAGGACCAAAACGTTTGATAAGAGTGAGTGTGCCGCCGGTATATTCTAGGTATTTCCACTGAAAAATACAGGGAAACAAAATTTTCATTTCAGTAGTAAAGGGGTTACAAAAATATCTGTGTGTTTATTTAAAGTCCAATATGTAGCAGTTTTCGTCCCATAAAAGCTCTTTTGAACGTACCACCCACACAAAGAACACGAACATAATTAATTATTGTGATTTCAGGGCACATTTCAATTTTAAAATAAAGAATGTTCGAGAAGGTTAGTTAGAGGCCAACCTTGGTGTCGGTTTAGGCGATTTAAGCACCCTGACATCATTTGCAACTTATTATATTACTTACTTTACAAAATTGTGTGATTTTTTATACAATTAGGAGCAGGTTAGATCGCACGCCATGATATTAGACTTGACACATATGAGTATTTCCTTCACATTCAGATACAAAATCATCATGATTTGATTTGGTTCCGATTATCAGAAGGCATGTTTACAAGTCCAAAATTATCCTAAAATACCACCTTTCAATTCCACTGGCGACCTCCAATAACCCCAACAAACATTTTTCGATTTCCGCTCGCTATTTAAATTTCATTTCACTTACTAAGCGGGTTGACTACAACTAGCGCCGCCTGGTTTTACCCGTTTTTTGGTCGTAGTTTTGGCATAAAGGTAGCATATAAAAGCCTTATCTTAAAAAATAATAGGTTTTACATAAAAGTAGCAAAAAAAAGTACTTACAAAAGTAACTTTTCTCTTAAAAAATAAATATGTTTATGTAGGTTAGTGGCCAACACTAGTGTCGACGTTTTGAAACCACTTAAAACCTTCTTCTTACATGGTCTAACGATTGGTCAGAGATCGGCAATTATACCTTCCTCTTCAATGTAAATATGTAAAAACTATTTTTCAAATCCAGCTCGCTTCATGAAATTCACGAATATCTCGAGAACGAAGAGAGAGCTCGATCGTTTATTACTCTTTTTTATTTCTTCAACAAGCTCACAACAGCTTTATGAAACGAATATGGACAAAGCAGTTTTTTAGTCAATAATAAAAATATTATTTGCCGTCCCGGTGCAGACCACCCCTTAGATTCATTAGCTCCCCCTCAGAGATGAGCTTCCACTTCGCATTCGACTGGCGATTGAACGGCAATACAATATACTAGCCGCGCCTCGCGGTGTTCCCCGCGTTGTACCCGTTCCCGCGGGAACTTCGTAATAAAATGTACCCCATGGGTTATTCTGATGTATAACCTATATTACTGTACAGTTTCATTCAAATCCGTTAAGTAGTTTTTTCGTGAAAGAGTAAAACATATTACATACATACATCCATCGTCACAAACTTTCGCATTTATAATATTAGTAGGATATGTGATCGGACTGGTCCGGTAAGTAATAATATGAACAGGTGCAATACAAGGGTAAAGGGTTGTCTGTTTGTTACTGCATAATATGGATTTGTTACTGCAATTTAATAGGATGGAGATTTAGATAGTAAGGACAATCTTAGACAAAGAGAGTCTTAGGGTGCGTATCCATAGCGGAGCGGAGCGGTGCGGAGTTGAATTCGCCAATCACAATACATTACAAAGATATATTGACAATTTTAAAGCGTTGCAGAGCGGAACTATGCTGTGCTGAATCGACCAATCACAACATGAAAAGATTACGAAAAAAATTGGCAATTTCAATGCGTTGTGATTCATCTATTGAGGTCCACACAGCTCGTCTCCGCATTTATGGAAACCCTTTGACTTTTACGACGTAGACTTCTTGTCTAAGTTTAACAGACAAAAAGTCCGCGACTGATGAATTCGTCTGTTAGACAACTTAACTTTAATATTATTTCGTATTCCTATTACTTGACCGGTAGATACATATATTTTGTTGTTTATTACTTTTTTTAACTCAGTTTACAATATGGTCCACCTTACAAAATAACTATTAATGTACAAAGATTGATATTAGTTTTAACCCTGACATTCTAATCGAAATATCTTCCACCTAGTCACCGGCTTACGATCACAAAGCACAACGCTACATACGCAAATTAATTAGAAATGCTAGGGGGACGCCCGATTGCATCCGGGCTTAGGGGACCACCCCAATTAGACCTGTCCAGTCCAGTCAATCTTTTGATATGTCAGTGCACTCCAAAACAGAAACAGATCCTCCTATTTGATAGGCTTCTACTGTACTGAACTGTTTTCAATGTCAATTAATGCTCTTCTCAATGTGTACTGTGTTATCCATCAAGTTTGGTTAAGTTTGGTATCCACCAAGGAGGTGAAACGTAGCATAGCATAGCTCAGCTGGTACGTCTATACTGTATGACGTTGCTATGACTAGCGAAATTCTATCTTTAGTAATACGAGTATAATTAACTAATGTGGCTATCCATTACAAAGATAATTCATCGAATCGGATTGGTAGTTTTTGAGTATACAAACAAACAAACAAACAAACAAACTACAGCTTTATTATATTAGTTTAGGTTCCCACATCACGGGACGTCACGCGTGTCTCTAGGTTAGTGATATTTTTGAAAATGTTAACATAAAAGTGTATCGGGATATCGCATTCGTTATAATGCAAATAATAGTATGACGATTCGTTTACATCTAAGTACCGAAGTAGTTAGCATTGTAAGGGCCTAGGTGCAGCGAGACTACCTATACATTGTTGCGTTCAAAGTTTGAGGTGTGTTCATAACTTTTACTGGAAGGAAAAGACTAGACAAAGCTTTACAAAGGTCACTTAGAGTTAAATGATATATTTGTTGAAACTTCATTTTGACGCGCGTTAAAGATACATTAAACTAACGAAGGCTTTAAGTGCGTGATTAGTGCGTAACATAGGTCTGTTGTTACCAACGTGAGTAAACATATTATAATAACTATGAAATGAATTAGTAATTATGAAATGTTTGTGGAATCCAACCTTATTAAGTCCAAGTAGGATTCCACAAACGTTTCATTAAGTACCGTATTGCGTTCAGAAAAAAATTAAGTTTAAAATAGTATCTATTTCTAGAAATTAAGTTTCAGTGATATTTCTTCCGAGTCTACATTTTAATTATATTTTGTGATTGCTGCATAGTTTGTTTTGGTTTCAAACATGTCATCTAAATGGGCGGGCGGAAATTTAAATCACGAACTAATTGCACAAGAATTTTTATTTATATAGTACGTTAATTAAGTTCTTGTGCAAATACGAAATATGATTCTGAAGTTAATTCAAAATTCAATTTCATTTTGCACCAAACAGAAGAGTATTCAAAACGAATGTAAATTACTTTTGAAAATATAAAATTGAAAACTCCTCATGAAGCTTTTAAATTCTATTTAGTAAGTTAACATTTTTATGAAGCAAATGACATAAATTTTCTGCAAACTAACCAACTATTTGGTGCAAATAAAAAGGTAATTCTGAATGCAGTGCTCGTATTTATTTTTTATAAAACAAGTAAGTCACAACTACGGAAAATCAGGTTGTTTACACTGACCGAACACTGAGCAGACTAAGGGTCCGTTCACACAGACCGGCTCGGAGAGGAGAGCAGATTCTTATCACGTTGAAAACAGAGTTTTTAGTATTTGTATTAAGGTTTATTTTTGCATGTGCACTGCTTTTGTGATTAAGAATGCTTGAAGGCGCTTGGTGTGAAATAATAAGAGGAGCTTACCGGCTCCGATCGCGTAATTTTTCTCGATTGTGCAGCCGTTTGGCTCCGATTGCATGCTCTTTAACGCTCGCACAGCCGATCGGTTCCGATTGCGTGCTCTTTCTCGCTCGCGCAACCGATCGGCTCCGATTGCGTGCTCTTTCTCGCTCGCGCAGCCGATCGGCTCCGATTGCGTGCTGGATCGGAAGACTGGTACTGCCTTTGTAGTGTACCCATCCGGCTCCGAGCACATCCGAACGGCTCCGAGCGCATCCGACCGGCTGCGAGCGCATCCGACGGGCTGCGAGCGTATCCGACCGGCTGCGAGCGATTCCGACCGGCTGCGAGCGCATCCAACCGGCTCCGAGCGCATCCGCTTTCAGGTCGCTTCCAGCCGGTCTATGTGAAATAGTTGGCGGCTCCGCTCCGACCAACTCAGAGCGCATACGATCCGGTCTGTGTGAAAAGAAAAATGCGCGCCGATGCTCTCCGAGCCGGTCTGTGTGAACGGACCCTAACACTAGCCGCACGCCGTTTGCTCGTAATGTTCGTTCCTTGGGTATTTCAGGATGAAAAACTCATTGAATGTGGTTATCTATTAAAGAAAGAATTAGTAGCAGTTTCTGAGATTAGCGCGTTTAAACAAAAAAAACAAACTCTTCAGCTGTATGTATTAGTATTGATAGGATTTAGTTAGAAAAAAGACGTGTGGCACTCGGGGACTGCCGCGGTAAAGCTATTGCATAGTTATTTTTTGTATCACTAGATGGCGTTAGTGGGGAGCGTTAGGTTTTTTTGCGTGAGGTTTTTTCGTTACGGAATTTCTGGATTCGGTCCCCGCGCTCAAGGCCCGCGATAGAAGCTATGCAATAGCTTAAAAAACTAAAATATGATACAGCGTTGCTTTACCACTTGAGCTATAGTAAGCTACGGTTGATATGCTTGGTGGGTACCAATCAAACTGTTTATCTTCACTACATAGTACAAAACAAAGTCGCTTTCCGTTGTCTGTATGACCCTTCGTATGCTTAGATCTTTAAAACTCCACAACGGAGTTTGACGCGGTTTTTTAAAATAGATAGACTGATTTTTTTAAAAAAATTTTTTTTAATTAAAAATAGTTTATTAGGAACATAGAATATGACAAAAATAACAATAGGAAACGATGACGCCCACAAAAGCAGAGCTTGGGCGCAAGCATCATCGCCCACCACCGGAACATAAGACTAGGTTCCATAATACAAAGAGTAACTTAATTGCTATTGAATTTAAATATAATAAAAAAAATATATAATAGTGTTAATACCTGTGTGTGTGTGTGTGTGAGTGAGTGTTTTGTGTGGGTGTAGATTAAAGAGGAAGGTTTATATGTATAAAAATTCCACGGAAACGAGCTCAACGCGGGTAAAACCGCGGGGCGCTGCTAGTTATTATACAAGTATAGATTTATTGGTGTAAACTTGTATATTTTATGTTGGTCCATGGTACACAAACCCACTGTGCAGAAAAATGCAATTCATGTCATACTTTGTGTATCTCATTCCACTTCTTCGTGTTTGTAAATGTTAGTGTTTACAATCTCTGCACAACAGCTCAATAAACTCAATGTTGCTTGATAAATCGTTCAAATCCGAACATCAACAAAATATACATACATAGTATATAACATAGTATATATAGTTTATACATACATTGTATATTTCGTTGGTAAGACCCGAGTACAAGAACTAGTCAATACCATAGCATCAAAAGATTAGACAAAACTACTATCGAGTAAGCCGCTCAGTCTATAGTGGTTTCCTCTGATTTCTAACGCAATATTGGTTTGAATTGGTTATGGGTTTTACTACGGAAAAGCGAAGCACTTATGCCCGGGCCACACATACGAGAAATGCCATAAATTATATAGATAATGGACGTATACCGTAGATGTAGACACGACTATACGTGATAATTTGACAATAGCATTAACAATGCCGCATGCCGTAGACGATAGCTCGAGTGGCGGTACATCAAAGAGATTATTTGAGAATTAATGCGATGAAGCGGCCACACTACGTATTGTCAGTGTGCGTCGAGAGCGCAACGGGTTCGGACGTATTTGTTTATTTGCCTCAAAATCGCACGTCTTTTTGTCTATACGTACTATGGCGACAGAGTGGAGTAACAACAAAGTTATTACTTTTCTTGAGATTCTGCAAACATGGTCTCTTATTTTACACTCAATAAAGTCAAATAATACAAATTTACACTCATGAAATATAGAGCTCAGTCGAATTGAAGTAAATTCAATGATCTATTCCGATCTAATACCAAAAACTAATACCATTTGGTATTACTTTATTTCCGAATTTATTTTTCATTCCCAACGAGTACCACGTTAAAAAATGTATTCCTAACGAATACCAAAACATTAGTTGTAAGTACAGTCAGCTAAAAAAAATAACCCTAACCTACCGAATTACTTACTATTCGGTAGGTTAGGGTTATTTTTTTTTACTAGTTCCATAGTTATTGGTTAACATTAATTAACATTGTGAGAAAATTAACTAGTGGTTGTAATAACTGCAAATTTCTTCTATTTGATTGTTTATAAATAGGTAGGTAATATTGTAATTATGTTGGACTTGGAATGGTAACAGTAAATTATGTGATATCTGTTACATTTCTACAAATGTCTAATTAGAGGAAAAGAACCTTTTGTGACTTATATGTATATCAAACCATAATATTGATAAAACATTAACTGAAATCATAACTCAAAGCATTGTAATTTTACTGAACCTGACTGTACTTTATTCCTTCAAACTTATTTTGGTATTGGTTTACAATAGGGTACTCGTTGGGAATGGAAAATAAGCTCAGAAATAAAGTAATACCAAGTGGTAATAGTTTTTGGTATTAGATCGGAATAGATCAATTCAATGCCGTTTTATTGCCAATTTATGAGCATTGACATTGACAGTTTAAGTGTAGCCACCCACTTTAATACATTAAAAATTATTGCATTATTAAACGTCGCGTACGTATTTTAAGATACAGAACCGTTTCATTTCATTATACTAAACTCACACGACTGCGTTTAAAAAGTGTGTTACCGAGTAAAAAGTATAAACCTAGTATGGTGCTTACAGATTTGGCTCTCGCATCGACTCGGTCACATACAAAATCAGCATCTTGAAAGTGGGTCAAGTTCATATCGGTCTTCTTATCGAGTGGATGGTCAACCTGACCAATCCTGGTGTCAGAGTTATTGAGCCGCCAAAGGTCTCTGACGTGGCTCATGTAACGACTACTATCCGTAGAAAGTAACCGGGACCGACGACGGCTTAACGTGCCCTCCGAAGCGCGGAATCATCTTACTTTTCGGGCAATCAGGTAATTCAGCCTGCAATGCCCTAACCAAACTGAGGATAGTCTCACAAAGTGATTTTTGTGAGATATCCCCACCGGGAATCGAATCCGGAACCTCCGGATCATGAGCCGAGCGCTCAAACCACTAGACCACGGAGGCTGTTATCATATCGGTTTAAGAACCCACGGCAGTAGAACGAGCTCAACTACTACAGTAGAGATAAGGACGTGACATATGATAACGAATACCCGAAGGGTGTATTTCCGTTGAAGTGGAGCTCAACTAGCCAATCATGGTTTGGTCTACTAATCAATAGTTTTTCGTTATGTATAACGAATGTTATGTATGTAAGAGTGTGGGGATGTATGTATACATACATCCCCACACTCTTTTATAAATATGTATAAAGTCAATCGTAGTTCATTTGTCTCGCTTACTCTCGAGGACGGCGGCACTGATTTAGCTAGCTATTAGTTTTGAAATGTTTAAACGGATTTAAACGGTAAGTTATGACGGAATAAATGCGGGTGAAATCGCAAGGCACAGCTAGTATACAATAATATATATGTACATTTTACAATAAGTTACAAAACGTCCGTCTGACCGTGGCAAGCCATCGAGCATGCACTCGCCGTAGCCAGACAGACGATTAATTTGAAAAACGAATAAACACATTTTATGCTATTCGTTCATTCATGTCGAGTAGGTTAGTGGCCAACCCTGGTGTCGGAGCTTTTAGACCGCCTAAAGGCCTCCGACATGGTCTGACGATTGAAACAACCGGGACCGGCTGCTTTACGTGCCCTCCGAAGCACGGTAGCGCTCAGATAAAAATGCTACTATCGGCCACCTATCTAAGTCGCAATGAACTGCCATCTTCAAGGACATTTAAATTTAAGTATATTGTAAGTAAATGTTCAATGTTCCTTTTTTGAATATTCCCTAACCGCCATCGCCGCCGCTTGCATCATGCACCGCGCAAATATATTTAATTATTCGCTCATTCTCGGGATACATCATTAATAATTTTCTAGTACACTGGTTTTAATAAATGAGTACCACACAAAGGAGTAAAATAAATATTGTGCCAAGAATATTAGTTAAATAAAACGGATTTCAAAAAATACATCAGTGAAATTCGTACGGTATTTTTTCCCCGTATCGGAGCTGGGTTTCCGACGAACTAATTCAGAGTCTCTTTACTGCTCGGTGTTTTAATCAACAATAATATATTTCCAATAATGTCAGTATCGGGAAAATTATTGGAAAATGATTACTCGTAGTATCCATACTTTAAAATAATTTGTTTATGTTTGATTTAATTTTATTGGTTGCGGGAAAATTATTTTCTAAATAAACATTTTATTTTCGAGTGGCTATTCATTAAATTAATGTTTATTCAAAGGTAATATCAACATTCGAAATTTAAAATTAATGACTGCATTTAAATTAATTTTAACTATTTTTAACCTCTATTTTTTAAATAACTTAATAAAATGCGAAGAAAACACAGTTACGATCAACATTATTCCTTGAAATGTAATGAAACAAACTCACCTCCATCGGTCGTATGTCCGCATATCATTTCAATTTTTAATAATATTTTCTTCGTAAATTTTACCTCAATACCGTGTTTACATCAACAGTGCATTTGTGCGCGAAAGAGACAAGAACACAATAAAACACAATGCTAAAACGAGATGCAGTCAAAGTTGCAGACTTTACTGTCAAAGTGTTCTGTGTCATAAGCATGTTCATTCAATCTCCTATTGATCTTGTGAGTGTTGCCATGCAAACGTTTTTGTTGCCATGCTCAAATAACGTGGGGTGGACTTAGGGATGTACTAATCTGTGGTAATAAGGGGTCGTAATTGAGAATGTTCTTTTTATCAAAGTAGGATTATAGGAGTATTTTGCGAGTCCAATTTTAATACCTGAGTATTACCCTTCATTGGAATAAGCTGAACCAATTTACCAAGGGTCTATATTATGGTTCTTATTAGTCATCGCTTTTTGTTCGGTAGGACTTCATTTATGAGCTTGACATGTTTCGGATCTAATGGAATAGTTTCACTAAATTTTACGCCGCATGCAACATTCGGTGACCGAAACGTAAAGAACTATATAGTAAGATGATGGACAGTCCAGTGTGAATACGACGTTAGTTGATTAAATCAAGTAAAGCGACCAAATTACGAGATATCTTTACACTGACTTAAGAATTAAGTTGCATAATAATGAATGTTTAATGACAACAGACCATAAGTAAATTGATACCGCACTCAGAGACGAGACCTTCAAATCAACACGTAACTAATTGAAGTATTTTTCATACAATACATGTTAAAATCTTTCATTAAATCTCTACTAAATAAGCTCTTGAGGTCTTTATATAAGTACGAAAGATAAGTAAGTACCTAGTAGGAATTGGACCATTCAAAAATACACAGGCAGCCGTATTATAAGATAAAAAAGCGAAAATACAGCCCTCAAAGTATCGCTGACATTCTTTGCACAATATACCTACGTATAAACGTCATATACTCGTAGTCTTTAATCCCCTATAAACCTCTGGTGCAATCTTACCGTAGCACAATGGGCCTTTCAGTCACTGAAGCACTGAAATCATTGATTGAAATTGTGAAAATTTATTCTACAAAATCTACAGTATTGTTTGTTACAGCCCTTTGTCGAACACATTATGTTTTATACTCGTACTAACTGAACCGGGAATCGTTGTTTTGCCATTTAAACATTAAGGGGTGGACCACCCTAATTACCCTAAATTGAGATGTAAGCTATCCTATCTTTGAAGTCGGATCAGTGTGCAAATCAAAATTAAAATCGGTTCTGTAGTAGGAGTCCATCGCGGACAAACAACGTGACACGTAACTGACCCGGCCATACGTTGTTTTGTCTTGTAAATTTAAAAAACCAAATCAAAGGGTGGACCGTCTTTAACATTTAGAGGTATGAAAAATAGATGATTACCGCTTCTCAGACCTACTCGATATGCTCACTAAAATTCATGGAAATTGCTCGAATCATTTCGGAGGAGTTTGGCAACAAAAACCGCGACACGAGAATTATTAGATATTATGAACGCTACATTTGGTATAGAAATAAATTATTTAATGGTGTTAGTTCCGGTCTCTTAGGTACTAGGTTTCTTCGTTTAGTTAAGTTGAGCTATTCAATAAGCATCTAGCCGGTTAGTTCAAAAGAACGTGAAGGAAAAAGTCAGATTATTTGCCAACAGCCAGATTTTAAACTCGCTCGCTCTAACTACATGAAATTGTAGCGCTCGTGGCGTATTTTCACAAATAAATATCTGTTCATTGCTAGTGTAAGGCCTTTGCCACACAAGATCGGCGACGGAAGATTTGTCAAGTGCGGCAAAGGCCTAAGCGTGCAGCTCGGCCCCTATTCGGATGAGTGAGCCGATAGTGGCATTTCTATCTGAGAGCTACCTAGTTAGGCTAGTCACTAACCTGCTGCTATGAATGCATATTGCACAGGCTTGCGGCTTACTTGGAGCTTAGAGCCTAGTTAGGCTTGAATTCTTGGTAAGCAACCTAGCTAGGCACAAAGCGCGGCGATCCCACTGCGTCGCAAACATTAACGAACGTTCGATTTACCTAGATGACTAGGTAAAAGTTCTAGGCGCTAAGCCGCCTACCTGTGCAATCGTACCCTTACTTTTCAAGGTGACGGTCACCTAAAATAGCTCGATGTAGTTTAAACCAGTAAACATGACCTCAGAAGCACGGTAGCACTCAGACAGAAAATCCTCTTTATCTATCGCTCATTAAAATTTCCGCAAGTAGTGTCATTGTTGAAAATTCTTTTTTATATCCTATAGATTAATTAAATTAAGGAATGTAACTTTGAGGACTATTTGCTATTTCAAAGTTTCTAAAAGATAAAAAACGATTTTTCTTATTTTAAAGGAAAAGCTACCATATAGGTACCTCTTGTACCGACATCTCATTCATTAGGCGACACCACAGCGACACCCTGGACTAAAACCAGTTAGTACGAATCTGAAACTTGACCATTCAGTTGTGAATATAGTATAGCCTTGAAAAAGTTTCTCACGTTGTCAATAGATGGCGTTAGTAGTACTCTGATAAACGTAGTATGTACTCTTTTAGTCAGGGATTCGAAAAGGCTATTCCTTGAAAACGAGAATTAGAAGTACAGCAAGGGTGTCTTCATATTTTTTTCCTTAAGTTTTTGCTAAAAACATTCACACACGCACACTCACAATGCATAGATTCACATTAACTTATGCCTTTTTTCGCAATAACTTGACTATTTAATGCCTATTTAAAAAGACTCGAATTTAACAGATTAATAATAATTGAGTTTTAACCCCTTTTCGAAATTAAACAAGACCCTGTATTGTTTGCAAACTTGAAAGCTCAAGTTCAAGGTTATAGGGGTACCACCTATCTTGGAGCGGGAGCTTTGCCACCCCAAGCATGTAGCGCGCATGTTGCGTTTAATAAAATATAAATGATTGAACTTTACTCATACATTGATATAGAGAGTGAGATTTACATATAGCACGGCCATAAACATTGAAATTATTTTTGATCCTGACATCTGTGAGTTGTATAAGATGCTTTGTTCTCAGTTTCTTTTTGTAAGATTTTCTCAAATATTTCTTATTTCTTTTAATACGTAGTTCTAAACAAATGGTGACCAAATAAAATGGTCGGAACCACAGTAACTTTAAGTAATAAAATATAATGTCCTTTAATAGTAAGCTGAAATCTGAAGGACATTTTCCAAAAGCAGATTTTTTTGCGAAAAAAGGGTGTCGAATGGGCTACGACAGTATGGCTGAGAAGTCCATCTCTTTTTATTGGTTTTTATGTGTGCATTTACGGCGTTATCCATCTGTTACAGCACGCAGGCGGGGACTTAGCGCGGCTCCCCGCGCACCGCCGCCCTGCGAAGCCACCGGACCCCCACCGTTCCGCCCGCCCAGCCTCAACGCTAGCTCACATCCCCAGAAAATATCGTTTGCGCGATGCAGAACTTTCCTGAATACCTCCTGATATAATTGATCAAATATAGAAATTTATATACGAAACGAAAATATAGCTCCTCAGGAACTCACAAACATTATTTTACGGTCATACCATGCGTTTCCGCTGAACTGTAGCGAGTTGAATTTTCAATGAATTTTCTTAGCACCATTTCTAAAGATTTTTTTGTTTTTTATGTTGTTATTAATTTCTTCATATATCTATGTTATTTTTACCAACAAATCTATTACAATTGCGCAATGTAATAACTATGAAAATACGTTGTTAACGCACCGTTAGATTTTTATATCTGTACAGGGATTGCTCAAAGCCAAAATACATATACCATATTTTTTGTCATCTTTTTAGATACATTTTGGAAAAGCAACTACATCCTTTACAGTGTTAATAATATGTTTATATCCAAATTTTATTTCGGGATGTAGTCGTCGATCTCTCCACCGGGTTCAGATAGGAAATTGAGTTCCCGATTCTTTCGCCAGATGGCCGTCACGTGATAAACTACGAAAATTTTCAGAATTTATATGCTGTGTAACGTTATTTTTACCTACACTTTATATTTAAATAGAATACTAAGTATCTATACGGAAACTGCATTAACAACCAGCTGTCCACAAATTGACAAACTAGGCATATCCTTTTCAACACACCTCTAAAGTCAGTAATAAATGTTTAAAAAAATAATCAGATAGGTACACGCGTGGCTCCAAAAACTTTCAAAAAAAAAGGAAAAGAAGTTTTTAACAATTGTGATATTGTCGGGAATGGAATCCAGTACCTAAAACATACGAATGTAGGGCGAAAGCTCAAAGCTTCCCCGAGATTTTCCAGAGGGAGCTAGTGTTGCATTTGGCTGTGTTTAGTAAAGAGATAAATTCAAAAAGGTTTTTTGATGAAGCGATGAAATAATTAAGTTGAAGAGGAAGTAAAAGTGTAGTTTTAATCGACTTCAAAAACACGGGAATCTCTCAATTAGCCTTTTTAATATATTTTTTTGTTACCTGATTGGTCCCTCGTTTATGACTGGCTCCTCGTGGTGTTGCCCGCGTCCTACCCGATCCCGCGGTGATTTAGGGATAAAATATACTTATTCTAATGTATAATATATATCTGTAAAGTTTACATCAGAATAACACATGAGATACATTTTATCCCAAAATTCCTGCGGGAACAGTACAACGCGGGGAACACCGCGGGGCGCGGCTAGTATCTTATTAATTTCGAACCTATTGATTCTAACAGATTAGATAAGGGATTTGCATGCATTAGTCGGGGCGCCTATACTGAAGTGAATAGAGGCGATATTCCTCTGCACCTCTTACTAATCCGATAGACCAAACTACTTGATAGACTGACCCGATCCGATCGGCTTTCATGAACCTTTATTTAAAATGATATTCTTAAATCAGACTGGTAGTACCAGAAGTCCAGACAGTGAAACCCGAAACGAACTCTTCCCCTTTTTTATAATATTAATGTGGTAAATATTACTACTGGCTAAATATTACTAGTTTAGTTACATTAAAAATATTCAATGCCTATTTAAAAAGACTCGAATATAATAATCGAGATTTAACCCCTTTTCAAATCAAACCCTGTTTTGTTTGTAAACTTGAAAGCTCAATTTCAAGGTTATAGGGGAGCTTTGCCAACCCAAACATGTAGCGCGCATGTTGCGTTTTATAAAACCAGCAGCGCCCCGCGGCTTTCCCGCGTTGAGCCCGTTCCCGTAGGAGTTTCTGAATGAAAATTAGCCTTTAACCTTTCCGTTGAATGCAGCTATCCATTAGAGAAACCCTTATACCCTTGTTTTAGAAACGTTTTATTGCCAAACTAAATAAATTTAATATTAAGTTTCAACCCCAACTTTATCATATTAGGGGTAGTTTTTTTCAGAATCTACTAAATACGTTTTTTTTTTTATATACCAAAAGCCTAATTCCGAAATTTCACGTGTTTAAATTATAAACCGTAGAAGTTTCTTTACACACAACAAACCAACTTTTGGATCCCTTTTTTATCCCTTTAGAGATAGAATTTTCGAAAATCCTTTCTGAGTATGAACTTTCGTCACTTGAAGAACCTTCCTGCCAAATTTCATGTTTCTAGGTGTAGCGGTTGAGGCTGTGCGTTGATTATATTAAGGAATTTGAATTTTATATACATAGATGATTGAACTTTACTCATAAATTAATATAGAGATTTACATATATCACGGCCATAAACATTGAAATTATTTTTGATCCTGACATCTCTGAGTTGTTAAAGATGCTTTTTTCTCAGTTTCTTTTCGTAAGATTTCCTCAAATATTGCTTACTAGCCGCACCCCGCGGTGTTACCCGCGTTGTACCCGTTCCCGCAGGAATTTTGGGATAAAATGTATCCCATGTGTTATTCTGATGTATAACCCATATTACTGTAAAGTTTCATCCTAATCCGTTCAGTAGTTTTTTCTTGAAAGAGCAACAAACATACATACATCCATCCTCACAAACTTTCGCATTTATAATATTAGTAGGATTTCTTTTAATACGTAGTTCTAAACAAATGGAGACCAAATATACTGGTCGGAATAGTAACTTTTAGTAATAAAATATAATGTTCTTTAATGGTAAGCTGAAAAACTGAAGGACATTTTCCAAAAGCAGATTTTTTTGCAAAAAAAGGGTGTCGAATGGGCTACGGCAGTATGGCTGAGAAGTCCATCTCTTTTTATTGATTTTTATGTTTTTTACGGCGTTATCCATCTGTTACAGCACGCAGGCGGGGACTTAGCGCGGCTCCCCGCGCACCGCCGCCCTGCGAAGCCACCGGACCCCCACCGTTCCGCCCGCCCAGCCTCAACGCTAGCTCACATCCCCAGAAAATATCGTTTGCGCGATGCAGAACTTTCCTGAATATCTCCTGATATAATTGATCAAATATAGAAATTTATATACGAAACGAAAATATAGCTCCTCAGGAACTCACAAACATTATTTTACGGTCATACCATGCGTTTCCGCTGAGCTGTAGCGAGTTGAATTTTCAATGAATTTTCTTAGCACCATTTCTAAAGATTTTTTGTTTTTTATGTTGTTATTAATTTCTTCATATATCTATGTTATTTTTACCAACAAATCTATTACAATTGCGCAATGTAATAACTATGAAAATACGTTGTTAACGCACCGTTAGATTTTTATATCTGTACAGGGACTGCTCAAAGCCGAAATACATATACCATATTTTTTGTCATCTTTTTAGATACATTTTGGAAAAGCAACTACATCCTTTACAGTGTTAATAATACGTTTATTTCCAAATTTTATTTCAGGATGTATGCGTCGATCTCTCCACCGGGTTCAGATAGGAAATTGAGTTCCCGATTCTTTCGCCAGATGGCCGTCACGTGATAAACTACGAAAATTTTCAGAATTTATATGCTGTGAGACGTTATTTTTACCTACACTTTATATTTAAATAGAATACTATCTATACGGAAACTGCATTAACAACCAGCTGTCCACAAATTGACAAACTAGGCATATCCCTTCCAACACACCTCCAAAGTCAGTAATAAATGTTTAAAAAAGTAATCAGATACACACGTGGCTCCAAAACTTTCGAAAAAAAAGGAAAAGAAGTTTTTTACAATTGTGATATTGTCGGGAATTGAATCCAGTACCTAAAACATTCGAATGTAGGGTGAAAGCTCAAAGCTTCCCCGAGATTTTCCAGAGGGAGCTAGTGTTGCATTTGGCTGTGTTTAGTAAAGAGATAAATTCAAAAAGGTTTTTTGATGAAGCGATGAAATAATTAAGTTGAAGAGGAAGTAAAAGTGTAGTTTTAATCGACTTCAAAAACACGGGAATCTCTCAATTAGCCTTTTTAAATATTTCGTTTGTTACCTGATTTGTCCCTTGTTTATGACTGGCTAGCCGCGCCCCGTGTTCCCGGGTATTACCCGCGTCGTACCCGTTCCCGCGATCATTTCGGGATAACATATACTTATTCTATTGTATAACCTATTTTACAGTACTGTAAAGTTTACATCAGAATAACACTGATAGTAGCGCGTTCAAACAAACTTTTCAGTTTGAAAGGTACAGCTAAGGGCTCCCACACAAAACTGCGAATTCGCATCGCATCGTAAAAATCTGCGAATTCGCACGACGCATCGTAAGAATTTCCGATCTGCTTCGCATCGCACATTCCTGCCATATTACGTCATCCTTGGTGACACCATTTTAGTCCGTTCTGAGACATTTTGTTTTACTTTACCTGATAGTCAGTCCCAGCATTTCCAAAGGCATAACAGGAATTCTTCCCTTGTACGATCGTTTTTGAAGGCATGGTGATAATAAACTCAAAAGCTCTTCAAATGAATCTTCATTTGAAGAATGCTCATTCTAAAATAATCAAAAAAAATTATCTTCTTCAGTTCTCAACGCATAGTACATTTGTGTAAAATAGTTCCCATCAGAGTTCATAATCCTAATAAATGGATGAACCCAGAATCTTCTTTTTCTTTTATATCTATTGAACAATAACAGCAGTGCAATAATCTTTTTGCGATCCATCTTACGCTTCCTAAAAACACGTCCAGTACGGCCTACACTTGAAGGAATGGTCACCCTACCAAACGGTTCGCCGCACTAAATCGCATCGTAGAAATTCGCATCGCAAGTTTCTACGATGCGAATTCGCATCGCATCGCATCGCAGTTTTGTGTGGGAGCTCTAAGGTTAATAGAATGACTATAACTTCAAATGAAAATGAAAATAGATGAAAATATTTATGAGGAACATATAACAAATTTACAGACAAAAATGTAAAGTTCTCAGCTGCGAAAGTTAAAAACATTGTTGCAGTGAGAGCGCCCACCTTCAAAAGGTTCAAACATTTAGTTCCATGTAATGAAGTTGGACTTCATAAAATAAAATAAATGCACGTGGATATTAAATTTAATCTGACGCTGAGCGTGTTAATTCGTTTATTTTTATTCCTTATACTCGTTCACATAACTTGGTTCTAATATTGCAATAGGCAACCACTCATGTGTGATACAAAAATTCTTAGAAAACATTAAGTTCGATTACAATTAGTCATACAAACTAGATGTTCATGTGTTATACTATTGTGTGACTTTCATTTCAAGATCACCTGATATGAAGTTATATTTTAATACTAGCTGTGCCCCGCGGTATTACCCACAGCGCACCCGTTCCCATAGGAAATACGGGATAAGTAGTATCCTATATCCGTCTCCTGGTTCTAAACTACCTCCCCACCAGTTTTCAGCCAAATCGGTTCAGCCGTTCTCGACTTATAAATAGTGTAACTAACACGACTTTCTTTTATATATGTAAGATATTATTTACATACTTATAGTGGAAACAAAGTTATTAATTGACTCAAGTATTCAATTTACTGCTTAATTTCATTTTTTATTAATTTAATTTCTTCATTAATACATATGTACTACATTATCCAATATATATTATAGGCTACTTTTATCCTGAAATTCCCACGGGAACGGGACAACGCGGGTAAAACCGCGGGGCGCTGCTAGTTTAAGATATAAATGTACGTTTACATCATAAGTTTATCCATATCTAAACCCCCCAAGCCAACAAAACATTCTAAGCGCAAGGAAAGCCGCCGGCATCTACTACTAACACATTAACCACTTAATGGCTATTTTAAAGTGAAAACTAGGATAAAGAAAAGTACACCGCATTCCTTTGTGACACCTTAAAATACGTGACTTCATGTCCAACCAGGCCCACCAAATACAGCGTTAAAAATAGTATCTATCCTGTTAAACATAAGGTTCAATATACCAGCAAATACAAACTTTGTAGTACTTACTTTTATCCGCTCGGATAAGGCAACCATTGATTGGCTTCACCCTTTTAAGTGACGACTTATTTGGTGCATACCACAGGCAAGTCAATTGTCAAGCGATATCGACCCTTAATGCTGTTGAAATTGAGATTACCATTGATTAGATTGCAATAATTTGATATTAATACCGGACGTGGCTTTTACTTGCCTGTTTTGGTGCGATGAGTTACGTTTTTGAATAGAAATTGGGTTAGTGGAGTCCGACGAGTATGGAAAAATATAAAATAATAGCTGACTCATTTTTACTACGCTGTGGAGTTTCGATTCTAAAACGAGAGAGTTTATTAGTTAGTTGTTTGCTTATCTTGATGTCTTGATTACTGTCTGCTAATGAACTTGCTAAGTAGTATATAGGCAATGTAGCCATTGGCACTAGTTATGTGTTTTATTCTACTAGTACAGTCCTACGAGTATAGTGAGCGCTAATAGTCACAGCGGTGTTGGCGACTACTCAATATTTTGAATAAAGAATCATGGAATACGCCCCTGTGTTTCCGCTTTGAGCCTCCCAGTGAGGGGAGGTTATTGCAGTGATAGGGTTACATTTTCATTAAACCAAGGGGAGTGCATATAACTAGCCTTTCATGAGGATGGAGGGTTCAGGTCGGCTTTAATCAACAAAACAAATTTTACACCTTAGGTGACCTATGTATCAGTTAGATTCCGCTTATTAATTGACGTCAAACACCCATTACTCTAAACAAGTATTAGTTTTTTTATTTAGTTTACATGTTTTAATAATATGTCCATAGAACCAATCGCTTTACGGCGAAAAGCTTCGCGAAAGAACTAGGGAGGTACTTAACACTCGGTACTTACCAGCTTCAGTGAGTCGAGAAGTCTTAAGCACTGCAGGTTCTTATAAAGATGAGAGGAAAATATTTTGAAAAACGAACAAAAAATAATAGTGTCGAGCTAATGATGTTTTTTAAAACAATTTAGGTTGCTAAGTAATGTTTAATCATTACACTCCATATAAAACCATTAATAATAGTAATAATTGGATGTGGATCAGATCGGAAAACGTCCAACGTGTATAATTCTCATTATAAATGCGAAAGTTTGTGAGGATGGATGTATGTATGGTTGTATGTTTGTTGCTCTTTTACGCAAAAACTACTAAACTGATTTGGATGAAACTTTACAGTAATGTAGGTTATACATCAGAATAATATATGGGATACATTTTATCCCGAAATTCCAGCGGGAACGGGTACAACGCGGGTAATACCGCGGGGCGCAGCTAGTTACAAATATGTAGATCACATTTATTTGAATTTCACATCAAAATAATTTAATCATCGTAGGTGATTCAGAATACACCTATAAAGTCCAATATAAAATAGAATCTCGTGTGTAGACGAATCTTAAAATATTATTTTTATAGAGTTCCTCGGTATCCAAGGACAAGACTTAAGCCTTCTTAAGAAGCTTTTGAACAGATAGAATTAATTTGTACGTAATATCGCTTTCAAGAGGTTTAATAATACAAAAATAATGATCAAGAGGTTTATTTTTGTTAATTGTTTGTTTTTTTAGGGGTATTTCCGTGACTACCAGTTCGATTCCAATAATTAGTTTTTTATTGGAAATATATAATTATAAATATTTTTTATCACGCTTTTATACCAGGATCGGCCAAAAATCGTGTAAAATCGCGTCGTACAAATGTATCTGCAGAAGAAAGGATTGGAAAAAGACTTGCAATATTAGCATTGTCCAATCGTCCAAGTTGTTCCCGTTCCCGTTGGAATTTTGGATAAAAGTAGTATAATAATATGTGTCTTTAGATCCGATCAGTACTTTTTGGACATACGTCCAGACGCCCACACATGGTTACATCTTCATAACGTCTTCTTCTTTATCATCTTTACGGCTTCATAACGTCTTCACAAACTTTAGCATTAATAACGAATGAAATAGAGGTAGGTACTTCACTTTTCAGTGTCATAGTATGAGTGGCATTGGCCAAGATAGAGCACGCGTCATCACTCCAGTCAGTACAATTATTATTATTCTTTTAATCTGCATAAAGGCAGAGTTGAACTGAATGAGTGTTTATAATAAACATTTAATAGTTATTTCATTATTGTTTGTATTTATTTCTATTATTTTAAATAGATCCGACGGTCATAATGGTACGTGTTATGATTTTGAAATCAAATACTAACACATAAGGTAAACGGGACGACCTTAGACATATGTTTATTGAGAACTGAAAGATTTTGAAGTTCACTAGATTTGAGTCATTTCGCTGCTACTTCGAGAAGAGCTCGATACACTATGATACGCTATCAAGACTATAGTTTGACAGTCGTGTGTACTAAAATATAGGAACGAGAGGTTAACTACACAGCGTCCATCAAACTGGTTTGTCTATAGAATTTGTACCTTACTGCCGTGCTCAAAGAGTCAATTAAATTATCAGTTAACTAATTGGTGTATTGTTTCATATAAAAAAATCAAAAATAACTCTTTTATATTCTACTTATAACTTACGAGACTAACAGCCTCCGTGGTCTTGTGGTGTGAGCGCTCGCCGGCTCACGATCCGGAGGTTCCGGGTTCGATTCCCGGTGAGGACAACAATATCTCACAAAAATCTCTTTGTGAGACTATCCTCAGTTTGGTTAGGGCTTTGCAGGCTGAATCACCTGATTGCCCGAAAAGTAAGATGATTCCGTGCTTCGGAGGGCACGTTAAGCCGTCGGTCCCGGTTACTTTCTACGGATAGTAGTCGTTACATAAGCCATGTCAGAGGCCTTCGGCGGCTCAATAACTCTGACACCAGGATTGGTCAGGTTGACCATCCACTCGATGAAGAAGAAGACTTACGAGAGTTAAAAATCAACCAATTACAACCTCTTCCATTGTGAAATAGGGTTCAATGGCGGGCTAAGAATGGAATGAAAGCACTAAGCTTTTTTCATCGTCGGAACATATCGTCTTCGGCTGGAAAATCGACCCCATAATTCGATAAGAAAAATAGAGTGCTTCTTTCCTAATGATTCATGTTTGAGAAAACTTTTCATGTTTGAGTAGTAGGAGGACACCTGAGTTTATTTCGAAGATACAGCGGCGCGGTGGAGAACTGTGCTTTGTAATTTGTTAGTCGATAGTGAATGGACGAGGGTGACTTGGGGCGGGAGTGATCCGCCTGCATTGTTAACTAATCGATGAACTCAATTTGGAAACTGAATAATCGCCAATCTTAAAGTAAACGTTATATGAACAGTTACGAATGAGACCATTTTTCATTTTTGAGTGCACGTTCCCAGTTTTGTGATATATTTAAAGTAAAGTATTAGCCTATAATGACCCACTGCTGGACAAAGGCCTCTCATCTCACAAATGTAGGTAATATAAAAGAAGTGAGTTTGTACTTAATTTGAGTTGAATTTCAATTCGACTGCACATATAGGAGCCCGGGTTTCAAAATAACTGCTCTTTCTTGTGAAGCATGTGTTATCATATATATATAAAATTCTCGTGTCACAATGTTAGTTACCTTACTCGATCCTCAACCAATTTTCATGAAATTTTACGCGCATATTCAGTAGGTCTGAGAATCGGCTACTATTTATTTTTCATATCCCTAAGTAGTAAGTGATAAGGGTTGAAAAGGTTGATAAATCGAAGTGATAAGGGTTGTCCACCCCTTAATTTTTATTTGGAAAGCCAACGTTTTCCGGGTCAGCTAGTAAAATATACTTGCGACATAGACATTGAGGCATTATACGCCTAGTGAGGCTTCAAAATTAAGTGAACAAAAGTACAGGATCGTGTACTTTAATTCAGACAATCTTTGAAAAAACAACCCGACACTCGACTTAGAAGTAAGAATTACCTGCATTATTACAACATTTACGTTTACTATTATTAATTTTGATTTAAAAAAGAAATAAATGTTAGTTACACCATTTATAACTCGAGCACGGCTGGACAATAAATAAGTAATAAAAATTCTGAAATTCGCACGGATTGGGGTGCGCTGCGGGTGAACCCACGGGGTACAGCTAGTTTTGGTGTCAATCAAATTCTTTTGTGATAAAACATAGTAATAAGGTATGCGTCGCATGGCACACGGCAAAGTGCAAAATATGCGACAAACGGCCATTATTAGATGAAATATTATATTGCACATTACTTTGTGAATTTAGCTTTGAACAGAATCCTATCCAGATTAATGGAGAACGTTAATTAATCATCAAACTAGACATAACTTCGGTTAACAGTTTGCATTCAATGTCAACTGATCATTCAGTGAATCTCGGTTCACGTTTATCCAAAATTTCGAACGAAGCCAGCGCTTTAATTGCACAGACTAGGTCAGTCGAGAGGGAATATTTTCTAAGATAATATTATAAAGAGGTAACATTTGTAAGTTTGTTCGTATATTCGAGCTCATCTCAGGAACTACCAGTCCGATTTCAATAAATCTTTTCTAACACAGTCACATTCAACGGAAAAGTAAAAGGCTATATTCATCCCACAACGCGGGTAAATCCACGTGGTGCTGCTAGTAGTTTATAAAGAGGTCTTTACTAAACCGTACTTCGGATTGTTTTAGACTAGCAGCGCCCCGCGGTTTTACCCGCGTTGTACCCGTTCCCGTGGGTATATCGGGATTTTTTTACATAAAAACCTTCCTCTTGAATCACTCTACCTATTACAAAAAACCGCATCAAAATCCGTTGCGTAATTTTAAAGATTTAAGCATACAGACAAAAAGACAAACAGACACGAAACAGAGACGACTTTATTTTATACTATGTAGTGATATTAGAATACATGTTTATTTTGACGGAAATTTGAGTAGGTTGAGTTTAATACGAAATAGACATAGAGAAATAGACTGCGCTCTTCCGTGGGTTTCTGGTTCTCTACAGACACGTATCTTAGTTGACTGTATCAAGTATCAATAGAATATTATAAGTTTTAATGTCAAGTATCTATTAATATTATCTGATTTGCTAACGCCCGTAATCAGAGGTGTCACATGCTTCCTTAGTAGATGTGTGTAAAGTTATATAAATAAATAATAAATAAATCGTTTATTTCTCACCATAATCATACAAAAAAATTACGGTAGTTTTAAATTTGTTCAATCTTTGATTATGGTGGGTTGACATCTGAACTAGGAATCCTGTATCTCAGAGTATGAACCCTCCACCTCAATAATTTGGACACTGTTTGTATCTATGCACGGTGTGCTTACATTTGTATTCTTAACTTAAGTATATACCTATTATTGTTGATAACTACTTACAATGATTAAGATTGAATAGTCATTAACAATATTTAGTAATATCAATCAGTTAGATTAAATAGAAGTAGTGCTTAGTGCTGCAGTATAAGCTCATTGCTTCGTAATATATGTATCTACATATGCACGTAATCTATGTATTAATCAGTATTATCTATCTATATATAATAGGTATGTAGCTTTCATCACTGTAGAAGCCTTTGCTTTGCAGTGGAACACAAACGGCTTAGTGTAATTAAGCTAAAACTATGCTTTACTTCAGGCATGTATATTGTACATGACGCCGACAACAATACAAACAAAAGATATGTTACAGTCAAACCCTACGATCGGTCAAAATCACTTTTGACTGCAAATATCAGGCAAAAGCAGCTTTGAGCGAAGCCCTTGGTTATAATTATGTTTTTTTTTTCACAGTTGAAAGTAGTAAAAAAATTACCATAACCAACCAAAGTGCATGTATTCCTAAAGGTTTTATGAACTTTGACTGATAGTCTACATTTTGACACTTTCGACTGGATTTTGACATTTTTTACTGGATCTTGCAGTATTGTTGTATACAAAACTGATTTTGGCTAAGCGCATCAGCCAAAACCACTTTTGCGAGATTGTTGCAGTCAAATGTGTTTTTAACCGTGCATATTTTATGACTGTAACATATCTACTACATTCATAGAATTATGTTATTTGTTTAATCAAACCTACTTCATATGGACTGTATTTGTTTTACAAAACACAATAAACCATTGAAAAAAAAATAAAAACAAAACTGGTAATTGTTTGTAACGAACTCATTCAATAATAGGTCTATTATACGGAATAGAGCGTTTCAAAATACGTGATTTCATTTATTACTATCTACTTACTATACTCGCCTCGGTGGTCTAGAGGTATGTGCACTCGCCTGCCAAGACTGAGGTCCCGGGTTCAATTCCCATGTCGAGCGAAAACATGTTTCCTACTTTTCAAACATAGCTCGGGTTTGAGATCACCAACCCGCATTAGGCAAGCGTGGTGATTACGCCTGAAACCTCCTCACTGTACTGATATCTTCAGTGAGACGAGAGGCCTTTGCCCAACAGTGGGACATTACAGGCTAATACTTTACTTTTTTTTTACTTTACTTACTATACTATCATATATGCATCTTTAATACATATTGACTCCATCAAAGATTTAATAAACATTTTTGTGTTATGACGTGTAAGCTGCCTGTCCACTAAAGTGGAGTGATGTATAGGAATGAAAAATTTATCAAAAAGGAGCTGAAATTTAAAGCAATTATTTTTGTGTACTTTCCACGCGCTCTCTCGGCTACCTCGCTCCACTACAGTAAGATGTCCTTAGCCTGGTAATATTTGCTATTATTGTTGATACATGAAAGGAGACTATTGAATGTAGAGTTAATTCGTGTAGGTTAGTGGCCAACCCTGGTTGGTGATTCCGACCATCTAAAGGGCTCCGACATGGTTTAACGATTGTAACAACCGGGATCGACAATTGAACGTGTAAACGATGTAAATGAAACTATAGGCCACCCATCCAAGCAGGGGCCGATCTGCACGTTGGTTAACAATTGCTATGAAATAATATCTCTTAATCAAACTACACATAGAGCGCTACGAATTACTGGCCGATAGTAATTTACCTACGAGTACTAAAATAGAAAATCGAACACTTGAACCTTTGTCTTAGCATCAGAGCCCTGCTTAGCTGGCCATGATGGCCACTAACGCATGCTACCTCACGACCAAACTACCATTGCTATCAGTGTGAACTTGACGTTTAGCAATAAGTTTATCCTATGTTCCTGGTCGAGATTCAACGTCGGTTATTGTACTGTCTGATGAAGCTATTAACATGGACAATGGCAGCGTGATTGGAAAGCACTACATAATGATGGACATGGTGTTGCGAGGTCAACTAGTGGTTTGATTACAGGATTACATGAGTGCTTGTGTCTTGGATAACAAAGGACCGACGGCCTAATAGTTCGCACATCAGGCTTACACTAGCCTCGCCCCGCGGTGTTACCCATGTTGTACCTGTTTTAGCAGGAATTTCGGGATAAAATGTTTCCATGTGTTATTCTGATGTATATAACCTTTTATATTATATATATATTACTGTAAACTTTCATCCAAATCCGTCCAGTAATTCAAATTCAAATATCTTTTTTTGCATAATAATAGATTACAATGTAAGTTCTGTAAGTAACAAACATATATGCATCCATACATAGATATATACATCCTCACAAACTATCGCATTCATAATATTAGTAGGATTTGAATTAAACTGAAGGTGCTTTGTAACGTAACATAATATTAATGAAAAAAAAGTAAAGTAATTAAGAAATATTACATAAGAAAGTACGTAAATAACATTTAGAATTTGACGTATGTGACTATCTAGTTATTTAGTTTTTCTATAGAAAAGTTAGCTCTCAATTTGTATAGCAAACTACTACCAGTATCTGGGATAGTTAAAATACAGTCGACAAGCTGCGAATGGATTTGCTTCATAAAATAACGTCGAGCATATAAGTGTATCTTTTTTACGATGGAGTAAAATGACAGCTCGTTCTGTCATCTGTCAAAATACTATTGGCAGTATGCTGTCTCACACTTCGATCCCACTCGGTTCTGTGCTCCGCGGTTTCACTCGCAGCGCACCCGTTCTCATAAGTATTTCGGGATTTTTATTAGTTATTATTGTATTCCTAACCAACATTAATAAAATAAAAATGAATCCGCCTTATTTATAAATGCTGTGCAACTAAAACACTATTATATGTTTTGTCTCTTTTGCTTTCGGAAAATTGCGCATGTCAGAAAGTGACAAACCATTTGAAAGCCAAAATGTTCTATTTTATGATTTTACCTCACCGTTGATTTATTGAACTCGGTTTGTTCAATCTTAACGAACCCTTATGCATGTAATAGTCTATTAAAGTGCACCTTCTGAGCGAACTATTGAAAAGAATTCGCCTAAATGGACCCTCCTAGAATCGAATGGAAAAGAAATCGTACAACTACTTACAACAACGGAGGCAATAATATAGAAAAATCGTAGTAAAAAGGACGATGAATTGGGACGAGATCGATTTAGTTCTCTAATTGGAGTATGGTTTATCTCTTTTTAATTCTTATTCCCCATAATTTTTCATTCAAGGTAAAAAATATATGCATACTTTACTAATAAATAAGCGGAAGAATTTGTTTATTTGAATTGAATTTTTTGTTTACACACGTTTAACATAATGTCTATAAAATATAATGTATTACAACATAATTTCCAATAAGCTATCACAATGGGCCCCTGTATATTTTTTCCGCCACTTCCTACTAATGACGATATTTTCATAATCAAGTTGCCGTGAAGTCAAAACAAATCACAATATTGTATCTTCATTACAAATAACATTTTATTTGTAATCTCTTTACTTATGTGTTATAAATATTATTGTAAATCAAATTAAATGTTAGTATAGTAAGACAGAGTAGTATCACCTACTGAAGAAGTAGAAAAAACATAATAATAAGTCTTATGAGGTGCGAATGTAAATCTGTGTACTGAATATATTTCAGCCTTTGACCGGTCCAACACAAAACTTAGCAACAAGAATAGAAGCAGCAAGTACAGAGGAGTACAAAGCCAAATAAAGCTTTGTATCCAATCCATCCTCTTCCACATAGACGAACAGAACAGAACATTCAACTTGGGATCGGGGCGATGCACTCTCCAATGGCTTTCTAAACTCTTGGATCAAATCCAGAGATGTTGCACAAAATCTGTGATAACACATCACATAACACACTTAATTTTATGAGCTATGAATATTGTAGAAACGCGGAATTTCCACATTTCTAAGGCCCTTTAAATCGTGAACGTGATGCATTTAAATGAAAAGCTTAATAAGTGGCTCTCATACTTTGCATGAATATGAATTCTAGAAATTGTAGGTAATGAAAATAAGGGATAAGCTTTCTATTGCAAGGTTTTCGTACAAAACATGATGGGTGGCCCGGTGGGTGGAAACAATTTGACGGTTGGAGCTCCACACTTTAGACACAACGTTTGCAGACGGTTTAGTCCGACTGCCTCAAGTCTGTGTTCTCTGTGCTATTGATAGCGTTTGTTTGTATAATAGGATATTTTTATCCTGAATTTCTACGAGAACGGGTACAAAGCGGGTGAAACCGTGGGGCGCGACTCGTTCGATATAAAGTGCAGTGAGTGGATAAGTGCAACGATTTTTTTTTTGTGATTTGTATAAATAAAATTGTAGATAAGCATTACAACCATAAATAAATATACCCAGACAAATACACTTACGATTAATTAGACCCAAACTGAACTCAATAAGTGTGTACTATGGAATCTAATTAACTGATCCGCCTACATATTATATAAATATAAACAAATTTTAATACTTTATACGAATACATAATTGACATCCATACGTTGTCGCCAATAACTATGTATACAACTATATTGATGACTTCAGGGGGAAATCGAACCCGCAACAATTACATATAAATACTAATAAATACTTATGGTTATTGAAGCTTATTTATCTCAATTGAGTAATGTTTGAATAATCATTTTTGCTCAATCCGGAAATTGAATTTAAGTAGTGGCGGTGCATAATGACACCACACTCCCATGGTGTTACATGATGATGGTCGTAAATGACATAAACACCATAAACAAATTATAAGGTCTGTTTTAATAACTGGAATATAGATCTATGAATATTTATGGAAAACACTTAGTTCGGCTGGTGCCACACCTACCGGCATCCGCGACCGAGCCGACACTGATGGTTTAATACATAAACACACTGTAGTGGACAAGTCATGCATACAACATACCCATACGACATGACTTATTGCTATAGAAAAGTCAGTATGTGTCAGAGCCGGCGAGGTAATAAACGAATCTATCTATTGATAACTAGCAGCGCTCCGCGGTTTTACCCGAGTTGTGCCTGTTCTCATGCTTGAATGTGGCTACCTATCAAACAAACTCGAACATATAATCAAACCTAAAAACTTTAAAAAATCTCTTTAAAATATTATCAATACCTAATAGTAATCCTATATATCGGGTTCTATATATCCTCCGGTCCTATATATAGGTTCGATGAGTGTGACACTGTAATGTAAATTGCTATAGTGTACGTCAACACCGATATCTACTGGGCCAGATTGGCAAGTGTGGCACTACTCAATGCAGTACAAAAATCCCGTGTCGCATTATATAATAACCCGTAATGAATGAAATTACCATAATGTCCAATATTAATACTCAATATATCATTGCACAAATATTTTACGTCCAACGGTATCATCGACTTATGAATATTAGAACGAGATATTTTCTAAACGAGCGTTGCGTAATCGAGAACTCGAATCGAATCGATTCAGTTGAGAAAGTGAGCTATTTTATCGATTCGTCTGTAAAATTACTTTGATATACCTGAATTGAAACGTTTTTGGTTCGATGAACAAGTGTCATTATTGAAGATTGGATTATTGCTATGGTGTGAGAGGGACATGAACAGTACTAGCAACGCCCGCGGCTTCACATGAGTATTGACAGTAGAGATTAAACATGCCTATCGTATTAATTGAGATTTCTTCCAATCCTCTCTGTTGCAAAGATGGTATATCTAAATATGGACTAAACGAATAATTATTATCCACTAGCAACACCCCGTGGTTTAACGCACGTTGTGCCCGTTTTCGTGACAGTTTCAGAATGAAAAATCGCCTATAGCTTTTCTGTTGAATGTGGCTCCATTACAAAAAAAGTTGTTCATATCGGATTAGCAGTTTCTGAGATTAGCGCGTTCAAACAAACAAAACAAAAGATTAAACTCTTCAACTGTATTATAAGTATTTTAGCGTAAAAGCTAACGAGAACCAAGGCAGACCTAGTCCAATCTATGGAAACTTTAGGAGTACTGCACACTAGTTACACGAATGAGAAACGGACTTTTTTATTTATAACAGACTTTATGTTGAGCCCAAAAAAATGTACCGGCAGCTGTCGTGACTTAATACAGATAGATTGAATTACCCACTAAAGGCGTCCCTTTTCCACACATGGCCCCGCGTGCAGCTCGTGTTCGTCTTTATAATGTAGTCAGTAAGGTAGAGTTTACGTTGCATCTATTTGTCTACGCATGCGCTTATAGAAAAGACATCAACGCGTGCGCACACTTTGCACTTTACTGTGTTTTCGTATTTTTTACATTGTTAATAGATTTATAGCTACTTGTTTCTTTTAAATAATTTACTTGATGTTATCTGAGATGATACTTTTAACTTTAGCGAAATTAAGTACATCTAATTTTCCCCCTAAACGCCCCTAGTGTAGGTTGTATAATCACGTTGTCTTAGTGTGCATAATGGTCCGCGTCCAAATCCTGTCGAACATAATATATCAACTATAATTATAATTCACATATAGGTAAGTATGATATTTATTCGAAGTCAATAAATAAATAATTGTATTGTCTATGAATAATCTGTCCAAGTGAACTATAACTCATAAGCTAACCCACAAACGAAGTATGTCAACTCATAAACATTAATTAATGAAGAGTATGCCAGACATTAATAAAAATATTCACGTACTCGATCAATGACTACAGTAATTCTTTAGCTCAAGCTTAATAATGCTACATATATTAGAAATTAAAATATAGGCCTACTGACCTATAACTCGGTTGTTTGTTAAACATTACGCGTTAGGACGCGCGGGCGTTTATTATTCAGTACGCGAAAGCTCGAAGAGTCATAGATAGTAGAGTAAACTGGGGAGGCAACCTGCGTCTGCGCACCTGCGGAACACCGCTGCGCCAGTCACGCACTGACTGTCGCCGCGTGCAGTCGCGCCATGCATATGTCCGTATCCGAAATAAATGCGAGTGAATAAATAACTGTGAACATTAAAATGGATGTGCTATATATTTGTGTAATCTTATCTATTGTACAAGGTTAGTGTTTTTTTTATTTTTTTTACTTTTTAGTCTTTAAGTAAGATTTTCAAAAGTAGGTGAGAATTGAGATACGGAACACTTTCCGATTTGTTCTCTGCGATGTGAAATTTCTTTCTGTTATTGTGTTTTTTACGTTTAAACTCTGTTTGCTTTTACTTGGAGATACCGACTTTATTATGTTATTTTTAACCTTTTGTGGGTATATGTTTTAAAAGAAAAAGTTGATAAAAAGCGCTCTTAACTCAAGCAGACCTGTTAAATAAAAAATAATACGAGTATTAAAATATTTCAGTATTTTAATGTATGCTTGAAGATTCCAATTCTTAAAACTGTCATAAAAACTAAACTTCATGAGCATCACTACATAGTATAAAATAAAGTCGTCTCTGTTTCGTGTCTGTTTGTCTGTTTGTCTGTATGCTTAAATCTTTAAAATTACGCAACGGATTTTGATGCGGTTCTTTGTAATAGGTAGAGTGATTCAAGAGGAAGGTTTTTATGTAAAAAAAATCCCGAAATTCCCACGGGAACGGGCACAACGCGGGTAAAACCGCGGGGCGCTGCTAGTTAAAAACATAAGCATATTTTCACCAAAATAAGGATAAGCTTATTCAAGTAGAAAGTAGAAAAAAATATGTGATCTCAAATTGTTCTTGAACTCACAATATCCGGTGAAAAATATATTTAATTATCAAAGAGAATATTGAACAGCTTTCTCCGAGCTATGAAATTGAAATAATTTTAATAAAAGAACCAGTTTTATAAATTTCAATGTTAGTGTCGGCGTCCATCGAACGTTGGATGTTAATTTGAATGTATCTGTTAACCTTAAAACACTAATTGGGGATTGAAATCCCTCGATTCAAAAATCAAACTTGGTTATTTTCAAAAATGTTTCACAAGTTAGAACTTGGGATGTTTTCCTTCAATATCTGAATGTTATCGATTGTATTAATTCCGATTAATACGACCAAACTACCCTCGAAATTAACAAGACCCCCAGCAATATGCCTACAAATATATTCCCGCCCAACATTTTGCACTAAATCACGAATCAACGTCATCCAAACACCGGCACCGATACCACATAGTTCGGAATGTGATGTACCGTTTTTATTAGCATATTTGGTTTACTAGAAAACTGGAAATGATGTGATGACAATCAAAACGATCGTTTATTGGAACGAACCGCTACGATACGGTTTCCAGGAACGCGTGTCGTTGTGACGTAGGTACGAGACTAGTTGACAAGCTTCTACGTACAGGTGACTTCATATGTATTGTACACACTTTTCACCATATGCCATAGCTGCATCTGTGAAAAGTATACTTTATAATGACATCGACTGTATGTACAATCTAATCTAATACATATTGCATTATCTTATGTTGCGTACAGTATTTGCGTAGGGTATCTTTGACGTTAGTTAAATTATAATGTATGACTATCACCAGTTACACCTGCGTTATAGAGGTTTTTAAGGGATTTTTGGTATTAAAATGTCTATGCCTAATGTTATCCCAGTTGCTTTTGTGTGAAAGAGTAATAAAAACCATAGATACATCTTCGCAAAGATATTTTTTTACGTATTTTGTCTACGAGTATGTATATTATAATTATGATAGAATATTTCTCCAGATTTAGCTAATTTTACATAAATAAATAATTAAACAGTTTTAAATGAATAATTAAAGCAGTAACCTTTGCGAAAACGATCAAACAATATGTCAATGCATTTTAAATTAGGAATTATCTTTAAGGCTATCTTGCAGTAGTGCAAGTGACGCTGACGGAGACCAGAGAAATTTAATTGCAAAAAATAAATGTTCTTTTCGACCTCACTCAGTTACTATCGGCCGAGAGGTGTGTAAAGCTCGGTTTATTTTTACAAAGACCTTAATATCTCTTAAACTATAATTGTGTGTTCTTTTTCTAAAACTGCACACACACGTAGATAATAACTCCTTCCATCTGGATCATAAATAGAATAGTGATGTGTCAATGAAGCATCAAAGACTAACGTTAGCCTCCCATACGTTTAATTACGAGCCGATAGTGCGTATTTGTGCGCGTGCGGCGGTACAACTAACGGCAGTTTTTCTCGTCTCTGACTCGTCTGATAGCCTCCTAATTACACCTCTCATTCAATTATATGAATTACAGACGCCTCACACACAAAGCGGTAAATTAAATCTTATTAAACACGTATTATGAGGATACGTATCTAATAGTAAGCACTGCACAGTCGACAGTCGCGGCTGTCCGTTCTTGATATTGTTTTATGTTCATTGATTTTTTTTATTAGCATACGAGTAACTGTGCTTGGTCTTGTGGCGTAGTTTACAAGATAGTCTTAACTAGTTTGTCTTTTGTCAGTTTAACAACAGTTGCCATGCAAAATTAAAAAAAACTCTGACTTTATAAATATTTTACAACTTTATTGACTTGCTACTTCATCTATACTAATAATATAAAGCTGCAACGTTTGTTTGTTTGTTTGAATGCGCTAATTTCAGGAACTACTGGTCGAATTTGAAAAATTCATTTGTAATAGATAGCCACATTCAACGGGAAGGTTATACGCTAATTCTCATCCTGAAATTCACATGTAACGGGTACAACGCGGGTAAAACCGCGGGGCGCTGTTATAAATATTTTAAATTCCTACCCTGATTCCGCTGCAAAAGTATTGATTTTGGATTTGTTAATAATGTGGAAAGCTCGACTACGTTAATCTTTATCAAGAGGATACACATGTAATTGAATACAGAAATTTGATTAAGCTTTAAAAAAATGGGGCTGACGGTTTATCGAACAAACCAATATCGAGTACGCTTCATAATATTTTGCAGATGATGAATATTTTCCAACTGTTTTTTCCAATATTTGGGAATATTATTGTACGAAAAACGTTCCCATTCTCAAAAAATAAAACTATTTTTATTTTACAATATCGTATTTCAGCTCGTATAGAGATCATCGCAGACTATATAGTGCAGGGAGCTTTAAAACTGACTTTTTGAATCAGTCATGTTTTTAGTCAGTCTGACAACAGCTGTCTGATCACTTTTTTAGTTTTTAAGGACAAAAATATATGTGTCAGATGAAACAGTCTATTACGTGTGCCCCTTTGTAGGTTTCATAGACTAGATAGACCAAGGTCCAAAAGTTCACCAAAGACAATAAATCTTCCTGTCATATAGACATAGACAGGGAGAGTGAGACATATATGAAAAGAGTCACATCGAAGATAATGTTCATAAACACTTATTACCAAAATGTTAGCTACTACATGGTTTATCTCTTTCCGACATGTGCTATTTAAAAAAAAGAAACAAAAAAGCCAAACAAAAAACAAAAAAAGACGTGTGGCACTCGGGGACTGCCGCGGTAAAGCTATTGCATCTTTAATCTGCTCACAGCCTTCGACCAGACAGATCTTTTAATTCCATTGAAACGGTTGGAACTCCAAATTATTTGAAAGCCCAATTCGCATCAGGTTTTCCGCGCAAAAAAGCAATCCAATACACTTTCAATAAAGAGTGATAGGATTGTAAATGTATTTTGAAAACCGTGATGTATTACCAAAGTAACAGAATGTTTTTAACTTTATGAAAAAGTGGAAGTTTTCAATCGGAATACTTTTATGTAGACCCGAGAACTTCGTAGTTCTATTACCTACCAACGCCCGTTCTCGGAGACGTGGAATGCTTCCTAAAGTACTGATTTTGACATTTGTAATGTATGAAAAAATGACGTCAATGATTTAAGTGCCGATTTAATGTGTCAAGTACGGCAGCAAGATAATTAAAGTAAGAGTAATTATCTGTGTTATATTTGCACGCCTAAATAACTGAATCGATTTTAAAGAATTTTCTCGGTTTACATTACACATAGGCGATGGTCATAGGTTACTTGACTATACCGTCGCCAACTTCCGTTTCGGTAAACCCCTTACTATAGGAAGGATTGCAGCTTGTATGGTGTAGTCGCTGAGGAACATCCGCCGAGTGCATGCATACAAATACCTGGAGTGCGGCGTTACCAATAAGCCAAAGGATCGACAGGTCAATAACCTTCCTCTTGAATTTCGCTATTCAATACAAAAATACTTATTCGAGTCAGAATGGTAGTTCCTGAGATTGTCGCGATCATACAATGAAAAGCAAAATTTCTAACTATATTCGCAGCAAAGAGGGACGAATATTAGGCGTAAAAACTGCACTTTTATAAGAATAAAGAATATTCGAAGTTTGTAAGAGCAGATGCTATGAGTTCCCCTCATCAAACAAGGAAGTTGGCGGTTCCCCTTACATCCTGTTTGGAACTGTGGAATCGTATAAAAAACTTAAGGCTTACGTTAAGCCTCAAAACGTTATTTACATAACTGTATTAAATTTGTTGTAGTTATATAGTAAATATAACCGCAGTTCATATTAAACGTTCGTAAATATTAACAACTGTTTTCGGAATATTTTAAATAGAATTTCTGAGAATCACATGGATTGCAAAAGTATTTTTTTTACTGATTTTTTTAAAGTCAATTTATATTCACTGTGTAGGTAATATTTCATTAAGGGAAATTATTCTAACCAAATGTTGTAGAGTAAAAATACTTTGCTAAATGCAGACATTTTTAATTTAGACGAAATCTTCTCCTTTTCGAGTTTGTCGTGAATCACCTTGCATACTATACTATTTCAAAACCACCTATTCTTCAATAATCCTAAATACCTACACAATAAAAGCCAAACTTCAACACACCTTATATTCAAACATAATAAAAGTACCCGGTACAGGAACCGAACCCGTGTCATCGGGCAGGAATGCGTTTTTTCATCAACTCCCGCGCCGAGCCTAATGTGAACAAAAAACAAGGAATGTTCCCGAAGGAGCTGTAATGATGATAACCGTTGAAAAAATGGGTAATCATTTAATGGGTGTAGTTTGGGTTTGAGGCGATCGTTAGACCGTGTCCGAGAATCCTTGGCGTGCCGTAACTTTGTTACAACCACCCTGTATCCTATACTAATACAATAAACCTGAAGAGTTTGTTTATTCATTTCTTTGTTTTTGAAATGTTAAAAAGGCTATCAAAACTTATTTTACTTTATAGATGGAAATTAAATTTTGCTAAAACTTACGATACAAAATACGGTCTTCCCAATATGCAAAAAATAAACCAAACAAAATGTTTAGTCATACATAACCTATAAATACAACCTATCAATCCCTTATTTTCGTCAGTTCTTTGTCGCTTTGACTGATAGTCGATATCTTAATCAAGCAAACAAGTCGAGTGAGTTAGTGGCCAACCCAGGTGTCGGAGTTGTTAGACCTCCTAAATAATAATATAAGTACATAGATACGTAACGAAAGTGAAAAACCACGAATTTACGTACAATAAGAAATACCATAAACATTTAATGTTGATGGCAGAGTCACGCGATTGTAACAATTAAGAAAAATAGAAAGTACTTACAATTTTCACATGTCTGTTGTCAAATGAATGATTAGTCTTTTGGAGTCACGAGTTGAGGATGTGCGTGACCCGAAGCTAATCAGGCTTTGTGGTCTTAACACGAGGGCTGTGACGAAAAACACACTCGCTGTCTATGGATTGTTTACTAAGGCAAGTTGCATGGATAGTCCATATAATGAGAAGGATTATTGAAGTACTTCAAAGTTCATAGTATGACTTTTTCATATGTTATCTAATTTTGTTAAATTCGAAGGGTTTTATTATTGAGGTAATGATTACGAAGATTATATACTTTATGGATTACGCTATGGTACAAAAATATACCTTCTACACGAACTTACTCACTTACTTACTTTGTTAAGTTTTGGTAATGGAAAATTGGATTAATTTCGGTGAACCATAAAACAAAACAGTTGAATTGAGAACCAACCAATGTAATTGTATGTTGAAACAAAATTTGAAGTTGAATTTGTTTTTTGAAACGTTAAAGTCAATTAGGTAATCAAATCGTGAATGTCAGTTACTTAGGTACATTACGGTTGAGTTAACTGCGCATCGCCCTGGAATGCGATTCTGCATCAAATATACACAGATTAAAGACATTAGATACAAGTCCAACAGAAAAGTACTAAACAACTTAATAAAATAAGAATTAATTCATTCAACTTATTCTTTCTAATGATGACAAAACTAATAAGAAATTTATGTTGACACATATTTTTGGAAGTCGAAATATTAATTAACTAGCAGCGCCCCGCGGTTTTACCCGCGTTGTGCCCGTTCCCGTAGGAAATCCGGGATAAAATGTAGCCTATAGCCTTCCTCGATAAATAGACTATCTAACAGTGAAAGAATTATTCAAATCGGTTCAGTAGTTTCTGAGATTAGCGCGTTTAAACAAACAAACAAACAAACAAACAAACAAACAAACAAACAAAACAAACTCTTCAGCTTTATAATATTAGTATAGATTATTATTAATTAATTATTAATTATTATTGCAAACCGCAGCAAACACAGGAAATGAAATCACGACCGCCAGGTGCTAAGTTATTGCAACAGGTTTGTACTTGTATTTTCAAAATGCTCGCTCAGTAAACACCTAGGATCAATTCTGACACCTGTAGATTACCTCGTTGGAACACCACGGCATTCACTTCGTATGATTTAGATTTATCACGTTCTTCTTCTTATCGAGTGGATGGTCAACCTGACCAATCCTGGTGTCAGAGTTATTGAGCCGCCAAAGGCCTCTGACATGGCTCATGTAACGACTACTATCCGTAGAAAGTAACCGGAACCGACGGCTTAACGTGCCCTCCGAAGCACGGAATCATCTTACTTTTCGGGCAATCAGGTGATTCAGCCTGCAATGCCCTAACCAAACTGACGACAGTCTCACAAAGTGATTTTTGTGAAATATCCCCACCGGGAATCGAACCCGGAACCTCCGGATCGTGAGCCGAGCGCTCAAACCACTAGACCACGGAGACTGTTGAGCATTTTATCACGTTACGTGCAGGGACAAGTAATTACAGATTTTGTTGATGACTATGACTACAGTTTTGAGAGCAAAATAGTATGTTGACTATGAGTATGATATCGATAGTAAAATAAAGTTAAATTCAAATTACTTTTTTTAGCTTTTCCTCCAAATAGATCTTTGAAATGTAAGAAGAATACGAGTATTTTTGTTAAATTAAACTTCATTATCAATTGATCATTTCATTTTAAGCGAGTTTCCAAACAGCGAGCTGGCGAGTTTAATTAAGACTGTGTTTAATTGAACTCTATGAATATGATTTATTGCTACGCAAGCCAACTTTTTCCTTAAACTCATCAAGTGACAACTTCTAAACATCGCCTAACCTACGAAATAGAGAAAATCTTCTTCACATTCCATTTGAAAATGACTGAATATCATAAAGGTACGTCCATCTGTGCGAAACAATCGCACTGTTTCTTCACCGCGACCTCGCTACATATTGTTTTCTAAGGGATATTGCACACATATTGAGGTCAGTGGCGCCTCCCGTACGCGCGTGTAATCTTCGCCTAAATATTTTTTTAATCTTTGCATCTTTATTCATCATTTAGTGTTTTTTTTGATTGTGTTTTTATATCTTGTATTTTATTATCTTTTATGGATTTTGTGTTTGGTAGATTTATAAGGCAAGTTGATTTAGGCCAGAGCATGTTAATTACTACCGTTGTATTGATATCTTCAGTGAGACGAACGGCTCTCAGCCAGCAGTAAATCATTGCAGACCTAAACTCTATTCTCCAAACCAACCCTCAATAATCTACAGATACATTGTTGCTGTCTTGTTTTCAGTTGATGTTTGTTTGAAACCACGGAATATGGTGTTAATTAAATCAAGTTCATTCCACCTACTACGTCACACACATAAAATCATATAATACGTTAAAACAAACATAGTTACCCGGAGCCGACCTAGACGAGGTGTCAACGACCTCAAGATGAAGTAAAAGTGTCCATTTTGAATTTTGAGAGAAAGTATCCGTTCTTACGTTACTATTGTAAAGTATACTGTAATTCACGAAATGTTTGATGAATTGTGGGAATTATTGTGGGAATTATGAGGTATATTATAATTATTGTTTAATACTATTGTGTGGTTGAAGCTTTTTAATGTTGTATCTTTTATTTACTTTCACACTTGTCAGTTTTTATGATGTGTTAAGAGTCGACGCTTTGGTGCTAAGTTTTGGTTGAGATTGATTTTAGTTAGTCGATGTTCCATTATGATTTTCTTAAAAGAGGTCACAGGTGAATCGACAAAAATAGATTAATTATTTTTTGTCTAATTTTATTTTATCATACTAGTCGGCCTCGCTGCAAACGGGACAATTTCATTGAGGAGTTTCTACCATAGTTTAGGTCTATTATTTATTTTATTTATTTATTTATATTCCAGAAAATCAAAGCAGTGCTGTCCATTTGCCTCTACGCTATTTTATTCGTGTTTGTCTTTCAATATAAACTCTTCAAATAAAAGTTTTCACATTTTAAATCAAAGGAATTGGACTGAAGTTACAAGATGTTACCTTTGAACGGACTTTGAAATTTTGTTTGATGAAAGTTTGTATTTACTTTTGCCTCATGAATAAATTTACTCATGTGCTTTTGCACTCACTGCTGCACTCAGAGACGTTCATTAAATCGTCGTCTTAATTAATTGGCGTAATTTTTCATACTTTAAAGTCAAAATCACTCATTACATGTCTATTTAGGACGCATTTGACGTCTCTAAGTACGGTCGTTAGATGATTTATCTATATATATAAAATTCAAAGTCCTGACTGACTGACTGACTGACTGACTGATAATCAACGCACAGCCTCAACCGCTACACCTAGAAACATGAAATTTGGCAGGAAGGTTCTTCAAGTGATGTAAGTGCACACTAAGAAAGGATTTTTGAAAATTCCTACGGGAACGGGCTCAACGCGGGTAAAGCCGCGGGGCGCTGCTAGTTTGAAATAAAACCCAATAAATTTCTACAACATCTACTTTTATTCATTGTTACACATTCACATTTCAAAAATGATTATTCTACGTAAGTTATACATTGAGCTTAAACATCCAACATGAAATTAGGACTGTATAAACATCGCATTGTCGAAAAATTTCTTCACAAAAGCGCTTATGAACTAAATTATTATTTCAGACATTGAATAGGTAATAAAAAAAGTACAAGAATAATAACATAATATTGTCTTACACATTGATAATTGTGGAAATAAAATATTAATACTTAAAATAATTAAATGTTAGCATTAAAAAAGTCACCTAAATCTATATAAAATAACTTATAAAAATCTTACAATCTGAGCAATTTTTTGGACAGTTGAGAATGTCAATGTCATACCTAACATTAATTACATTACCAATACTTAATCGGTTTCTATACATTCAGATATTAATACTTATTGTACTATAAATATATATTGATACATTTAAAAAGATGCAGATTGATAAGAAAATTCATCCAAACTTTTTGAAAATTCCTTCCAAAATATGCTTTAAAATGTTAAGCTCTGTTTTCAGTTAGCATTCAACATAGTTCCGAACATATTGCTTGCTCGCTCTTTCATTAATTTAAAGAGCGGGCGAGCGAATTTGTTTGCTTTTTGCGTTCGAGAGAATAATCGAACAAATCTGCCATATCACAACATCGAGACATCTAAGTAAGAAAGTAGGTAAAAAGAGGTAAAAAATAATAACAGATATAAATAAATAGTGTTAAATAAAGTAGTTACGTTCACTGTGATTCAATACATCTGTACTTAAACTCATCAAGCCATATCCTACTTCCTTTAAGGCAGGAACACACATGCCTGTTATTATAATAGTACGAGTAGTTGACTAAAACTACTGCAAGTCAACATATAAGTAAATGCAGAGTTGTCAGATAGCATATTTAAGGACATGCCACGCAAGTCTGTTTACCAGCTATGCTCATGTCACATGAGCATAGCTGGTAAACATTTGAAGGGTAAAGGTTGGACTACACATGAGTCATGTGTAGTCCAACCTTTACCCTTCAAATTAAAAAAAAAATAGTCAGAATGACTTTCTTTAATTCTTAAATCAAAGTGTTATTTGTTGTTTCTTTACAAAAATAATAACATTTTGAACAATTTTATCAAAAAAGGTTTTATCCCAATATCAGTTCCTTCCTAACAATAGTATCACGCTTAATTCCTTAAATTTATTCCATTTCTGAAATAATCAGATGTTACCTAAACCCTGAAGATAACATTTTTCAATTTTGGACCGCGAGACCTATATGTTTTTTTTAATTCACAATTTTTTAAATGTTTCTTTGTACAATTGAACATGTCTATCTAACGTTACAGAATAACTTTTATATTCAATAAAATTTTCGAAACATTAATCGGCGAGTCTTAAACAGACTTTAGCCTGACTTTGTTATCGCAGTCGAGGCTGTTTTAAATCAGACCCACTACAGTTTTCGGTATCAGATTCTTTAGAGTCTTAGACAAGACTTTTGACACGAAAAAGCATATAACGCACATTCTCTAAAAAATAACATTTTTTTACTCATCTCTACGGTGCACCCTCGATAATGTGTTTTCACAGCTCAAAAGACAGTTTATTGACAGTCCAGACTGAAGTCTGCGCAGTCATTGTTAGACGGCTTAATGAATATTTACAACTAGCTTTTTCCTCAACTTCGATTACTCTTTCTTGATCCGAGCTAAACATTATTTTCAATAAGTTGTTTTCCTTCTATCTTTATATCTCGCGTAGGCTGTTGCTCTCCATTGTATACTGAGCTTAAGTCTCTACACCACGATCGCCATCTAGCCTTATTTACTGATATAAGATATCACCTATCATATCATATATGAGATATCACAGCCATCTCTTTTTCTAAAATTTTCGTTACCAAAATTTATAGAAAATACATTCATAAAAATAAACAAAAATGTTAGAGAGAAGTGTGGTTTCTGGAAAAAAGGGTTCTTAATCAGAAATTGTGAATACAGAGATATATAGCCTAAGCTTAACCTATAGATAGACTGTTCTCGTACGTTAGCCCGTTTCAAATGAGAATATCTGATTTCACCGCACAAACAAGACACAAATTCAAGACACAAACACCAAATATTAATGCAATACAAAAAAAATATTTTATGATTTAGTTCCAATTTTTTACGCATGATTTTTTCAGTATAGACATGTAAAAGAACGACAGTTTTAGTTTAGTATCAATACCGCGGATGACACCATCGAAAGTAAGTAGATAATATTGTCTACTGAATCTGAGGTTACGCTATAGCGTATAATATTGTAGATTCAGTAGACAATATTATCTAGTCAGATTTACTTTATTGAGATCATTTTGGATTTAAACAAAAAATATTATCTCGGTTTGACTATAAATGACTACCCGAAAATACATAAACAACTAGCTGCGCCCGGCGATTTTACCCGATTTGTGCCCGTTCCCGTGGGAATTTAAGCACCGCTCGACCGATTTTGTGCAAAATTCACAAAAACCATCTACTAAATAGTCCGAACAAAGCCTAAACATTTTGTTTGGATAGTGAGCCCGTTCTTGAGTTATAAAATTGCAACGAAAAGTGGCATTGATTTTTATAGAGATAATAACATTCCGAATGAAGGACCGCCTCCTTTTTTTAAATCGGTTTATAACTAGTAGTACTAGTACTTTTTGGAAACCGGACAAAATAATCTAAAATTGTTGACATTTTCGAGGCAAGATGTCAAATTTCTAATGTTATGCTCATTTGAAACGGGTGTTAGATCTTCTGGGACCCCTCGGAAACTTTGATGGCTTTCCATAATTCATTTCTGAATCTCAGGAGTCCCAAGTTCGTACGAGAGAGTAGATGCAGTCGCGGACGCGTTTAAAAATCCTCATCATCATCCTCGGTGTCGGAGCTGGAGATGTCAGCGAGATACCCGGTTTCGGGATCTTCTTGGTTGTGCTGAATCCAGCGCTCAATGAACATAAGTAATTTTTTAATTAATTTGCGGAAAAGCTCGGCTCGTCCCACGCGCGCAATTCGCCTGGCGCGAACGCGGGTGTAGTTGGTCAGGACCACCGTCAGTGATTCTTTCAACATCGTAAGAAAGAATGGAGAGAAGGTCACCGAGTTATCCAGGGGTTGCATCCACGGGAACAGCACTTGTATCTTTAACAGGATGTCAGCCGTGCGGTCGACACCGCGCTCCAGTTGTTCAACAACCGTTCGCTTTAAGTCCCGCAATCCATGATAGTTTATGAACGGCTCATGCCGTATTTCATGTAGGCACCCAAGGAGTCGGCGAGAGTACAGCACCGGCGGGGGGTCAGTCCTGACCTCAACGTCAGACTGAGGATCGCTGAGGTCAAATGTACTTGTGGGCATGTCCATATTCTCCATTTCCAATCGGATCTGGTGACAAAGAAAATATTACGGTTACAAATACATACATAAATATCCATGTTCATACGTTCTATCATCTAATTATCGCAGTCGCTTAGATTTTAAGTATAATTCGACAGAATCAGAATGCGTAGTAAATCGCTTAAACGAACTTAGTATGAAAACAATATGAGGACCATCGCATTACACAGATATCGCTAAGCCTAGTTTATGCTCTAAGTATATCGCAATGCAAAATTGAGTTAAGTGTAATTAGCTACATTATTGTAATGGAATTTGTCCATACCCAGCCGACATACAAATAATGTACGAGTACGTCAGATTACCCGAACCGAATTCAAACGAAGCTCAGTTAATAATAATTAAGAGCAACAGGTTCGGATGTGACATTAATTGCCATAACGTGATAGTCCGAGTAATAAACGAGTGAAAATAATCGCTCTTGACTTTGATAGTGTTGGGAGGATATCTGAGTACTTATCGTTTACTTTTTCAATTGAAGCTTTAACTTTGCTTACCTATGAAATAAAAAAAATATTTTACTAAATCCGTTTGGCGTGGGAATTTCGGGGTGAAAAAAAGCTTTTATCTACACTAATGTTGTAACATTCTACTTATGATTCCAATACTTGACTTATAATTACTACTGTTATAGCACAGACAACTAAAACACTCAATTTAAGCAATTGCACATGATGTTATAATATCATTATAATATAACATTATAACATCATTATAACGCGACCAATTAACCTGGCGAGCCTTATGTCAAAATCCTCATACTAGTTGCATAAAATTTTGATATTAGGCTGGCTTTTGAAAACAGTTGGGTTATACGTGAAAACTTCGTCGAAACTACATACACAAAACTCTTTGGTAAGATCTCGCTCGCTCCTGATTGGCCCTACGCGCAGCTGCGCTCTCATTGGTTAGATTTTAATGGCGGCAAGTTCACTGTGACAATACACGTACCTACGCGTGAATTTAATGTTTCGCAATGTGTTTTGTTTTTAAAATTTTGTTTGATTAATTGCATTAAATAGTGAAGATAAAGTAGTGTATGCAACTGCATATAACACGGGTATTAAAACACTCGTTACTATTATGAAACTCGCTGCGCTCGTTTCATAAACTCACACTCGTGTTTTAATACCCTTCTTTATATGACATTGCATAAACTACTATTAATCTTCTCGTTAAACGTCGATAACTGGCTATCTATTCCAAAAAATATTATTAACTTTTTTATATATTAACTTTTTTATATTAGTATGAATACCTATAATAAAACTGTAGCCATGTAAATAGTCTTTTTTAAATTGCAGATTGTCCCAGGGATTTTTGTCTGCCCGTGTTTCTGTTTGTTCAAACATAGATGTAGTATATAACTTATTCAGGAGTTCAGGGCGGCGCGGCGGGAGTCCAAAACTAATTATCCTTTTTTTTGCTTTCAAAACTACATTAGTCGAAAATTTCAAAAAACTTACAAAACGCAAGCAAAGCCACGGGTGGTAGCTAGTTAGTTCGTATAACTTCAATATTTAAATAGCTACAAATAATAGCTACAAAAAATATCTAAGAAGCTTTAATTGAGGCAATTACGCAGGATTATAATATAAATAAGACGATTATTAGATACCTCCGTATTATTCGGTTATATTAATATATTTTTATTTTTGAAATATAACCATATCAAAGGTATACGCTGTCCCGTGGTCGCCTCTACAGTCTCTATTATAATTTTAATTGATTACTTATTGAAACTCAAGACAGAAATACCGTATTTTACTCATTTATAGCTAATTCCGTACATTTAATTTTACATACGAAACGATGCTTTATTAGGATTACGAAACAATAGAAATTATGCACGTATCAATCATAAATGTGCAACAAACATAAAGGATTACCCTTTTAGTGTATTAAAGACAGTATTAATGACCAATCAATGTATTTATTGACCAATCTGAAGTCACTCGGTTCTCTCGAAGTAACTCAAGTCGAAGATCGCACTCTTAACAATGAGAGGTGAAACCCGGATTGTCCATTAAGCAAAATTAATTTGGCAATTAATTGTACTATTTTGGCAAAGAAATTATGAACAGTTTCATCATCAATCAATTCATCAATCATCAATTTTCAATCAATCAAAAAAATCAATCAAATCATCAATTTTAAAGTGACAAGTTTTAAAAATAAATACCGCCTTAAACAGTGTTTCGTCTCTTTCGCTCTTTGGCAAATAGTGTTTGTCGGAAAAGGACAAATCATTTGATAGCTATATAAAGTGCTGATAATAAGCGTTTATGAATAACGCCCTTAATGTTTTATTATTATTTTATTTTAAAGTACTATTTTTACTTAATATTATCAAAAAAAAATCTTCTTATTGTACTAATCTTGAGTGAGATAAGAGGTCTTTGCTCAGCGGTGGGACAGTACAAGCAAAGACTTTAGTTGTCTTTTGTTTAATTCAGCGACTTTGTTTAGCGAGGAGGAAAATACAAATGATTTACATAAGTTAATTTTACAGTTGCAGTTGTTTTTTCCTAACATAGAATAGTTATTTTATTCAAAAAAGATTAGTCATTCATTATATTACAAAATTCCTTAGGGAACAAGTATAGAACCACGATTCTTACAACTCAACTTCCTTGGCGCTCTTAATTATCGATACAACTAGCAGCGCCCCTCGGTTTTACCCGCGTAGTGCTCGTTCCCAGATATCGGGATAAAAAATGCCTAACCTTCCTGTCGAATGAGGCTATTCATTATCCAAAAAATATTCAAATTGGATAGGTAGTTTCTGAAATTAGCGCGAATCTAACTCGTCAGTTTTATTATAGGTATAATTATAAATCACAGACTAAACCTAAGCGTTTTAACACAAAACTGAACTAGCTTTTTTTGCCGTGATTAAAAATGTGTTTTTGAGAAAATTATGATAAAGATTGTGCGTTGTAATGGCAATGGGCGGTCAGATTCATATTAGAGCGCGCTTACATTCGCGGAAGGCGGGCGGGATTAACAAATCCGCTCATTAGTATCCAATTATATTAATTGAAGATCTTAAATTATTATTTTCTTATTAGTAGTCTTTATAATCAAAATTAATGTTTAATAAAAATAAATAAACCTACTTTTTATTTCTTAACTTCTAAAATATTTCAACACAGAATATACTAAAAGCTCCAAAACGCAGCACTTAACAAAAAAAAATTACAAAGGCAAAGGCAAAATAAAGAATAAAGGGCACTTCACTAAAAAAATATAAAACACAAGAAACACTATTTTATTAATAATAACAGTACATTAAATAAACAAAAAAATAGTAAAGCAAAATTTGGACAAGCATTAACAATTACTAATCAAAGCAAGCAATATAAAAAGCAAGCTTTTTACAAAATAAAGACATTAAAGAAAACTACAAGTAAAAAAAACAGCAATACAATTTAAGAAACTTTCAAAACTTTGTCCAACTAAAAAAATCAAAAAGTTACGAAAGTTACTAAAAACGTGCTAAAAACCCAAGTTAACTTACGCTGTTAATAACATACTGCCCTAAGAACAAAATTTTGAAGCCTTTTGTTTGCTTGCGGGTGAAAGTTTGCGTACCGTAGAGTTCGCGACCGAGCGGCTCGACTACGGAAGGTGTACTGAAACACGGGCTGTAAGCTTCCCGGGAAGCACGGGCACCAGCACTAGAGAGTCGGGAGAGATCCTCGCGAGGTGGGAGTTACACTAAAAATGACTGAAATGATGGGCCGTAGTGATGGGCTGAGGTGCGCGGAACATTGAATATTGATTACTATCTGTAGGTGTAGTGATGGGCGGGCTTGATATCGACAGGTAACAGACACGGGTGATCCGTTGATTTGTAAAATGTTAAATTGACGATTTTGTGCCTCTGTTTTTTGTAATATTAGATGCGGTACTGAATTCGGTTGCTGATAAAAATACTACACCCGATTAATGTTCGATACTTTTTACTGTCTATAACAATTAATGTTATTAAATATTTATTTGTAATTCAGCACAAATTAAAATTATGAACAAAAAGCTTGTTATATAATTGAGTACGTAAACACTAAGCAGTTCCTGTGTTTTTAATTAAAAAATATTACGACTACAGCAAAATTCCAACTGGCACTTGTTGGAATGCGAGTTATGCGAATAATACGAGCCTCCATATAATATAACATTTCTATGACATAAAAGTTGTGTACAGAATTTCGATGGAGGTTACTTATTCCAATTCTAAATTTCATAATTCGTTTATACTCGTACAGTAGCTTCACATCAATATATATAAATAAAAGAAACTCGTGTAAGTTATACCATTTACAACTCGAGAACGGCTGGACTGATTTTAATGATTCCTTTTTATTTTATTTATCTCGATCAGAAATAAGAAAATAAGTTATAAAAATCCCGAAATTCCCACGGGAATAAGTGCGCTGTGGGTGAAACGCGGAGAACAGCTAGTTTTTTTTTATTTTTATTTATTTCTAGTTTTGCTATGTCATTTTTATTGAATTTCATGTATATAATTATATAATCGATGTTTATGTTATGGAAGTTTATCTTTTAAATACTCACCTGCAAACTAAAAATTCCTGTGCGATATTATGAGAAAATAATTGCATCACAATTAATGATGAAATCGATTGTTTGAAAAGTTATCGCGTTGCATTTTTGTTGCTTTAATCTTAAGGGCAGTTCGTTTTAAAGTGTTACAATACGTTTGATTAGAACGGCCGCCATTTGTTTTGATTGAGAACAAAACCAAACACATACAGATGACAAACAGAGATACAGATGGCTTGTACACAAGCGGCATTTGTTTTTACGTGAATTTCTCTACAATAAAGGTCACATTGAACGACCGGTTGTGATTCAAAACTTTATTTTTGTCACAAAGTCTACATGTCCACTCTCCCGTGTGAAGGTGTGTGGTAACATAGTTCCCTGTACAGTATCGCAGTGTTTTCTGCGGTGATGTATTTCCAATATTCATTATTCCAAAATAATAGTAAATATTAAAATTCCTCTATTCAATATCCATTCATCCAATGCGATACATAAATTTCACATGAATTGAAACTAATGTCGCGTAAAGCTTTCTACGAAGGACGAGTAAACGTGTGTGCGTGTATACTGTTTTTTTAGCACTCATACTTAGCCTAGTAGGTATTTATTTTGTTTCCATATCCTAATGAGATACGACTCTAACAGTAAGACCCAGTAACTATCAAGGTATCGAGTGGACGACATCAGGGTGACATTCTAGCGCGTTGCGGGTCCATTGCTCCATTAATTCCAACATTGATATAGTGTCCGCTCAACAAACCATCAATGTAAATGATACGTTGTAACAGGATCCGAAGCCGTCAGTAGTTCAGGTCATATCTACATAGTCATTAATATGTAGGGGTCTTGATTTCTAAGTTTGATTGTGTAGTTTCATATTTTATTGAGGTATCTGTGGTGCTCGTAATTACTTATGTTCGTTTATGGAGGCCATTTTATGTTTCAGAGTAGCTTTCAAACACAGTTCAACATTTAACCCGTGGTAATACTAAACATCTTTATCTGCAATAATACCTAAATAAGAAAGAAAAAAGAAATTCACTATTGTCTTGTGTGGCATCTGAGGTTTGAAGTTTTTGTGGACCGCCTCAAGGCCTCCGAAATTGTCTATAAAAAGAACCGTGACCGACAATTCAACGTGCTTTCCTAAACACGGTAAAAATGCCACTATCGGTCACCCATTCAAGTATTTGCCGAGCTGCATATTGCTTAACAATCGCTATGGTTTAATATCGCTCAATCAAACTGTACCATGAGCGTCGAGCGCCTCAAAACTATTTTAATTTACTAGACGATACTTCTCAAAACGTAAATCAAAAAGCACAGACTGCTAATAAAAGCCCCATGTTCATTCTACTATTTTTATTACCCAGACGAAACCTAAAAAAGGAAGGGGCTTATAGTATTATTCGATATTTGATTAATATCGGACAATACTCGTATGATCTATCTAGTCAAAAATTCAATATAATTTTTCAGCAAAGTAGGTGCCATAGGTAACCACTTTAAATTATCCCGTTGCGTCCCAATACAAGGGGCTGTAATAAAAAGGGAGGGGAGTGGTCATCTCACAATTTACTGAAAAGCTCTGAGGCACATGTGGATATAATCCCTGATATTCTTAGTTTTATTCTGTCTGCATAGTAAATAAATTTGGAGAGCTTTTACCTGAAACACACCGTAACCGGGAATATTAGTTGCATCCATTTTGATTGCACTGCGTATACTGTGTAAATAAAATAAGGCCGAAGCGATTGATTGATATTCTGTTTATTGGAATCCGCTACCGATTTTTTTTTATTGGATAGCCACAATAGGAAGATTAATAATGCCTATATTTTTGTGTTCTGGAATTTACACAGGTTAAAATCATTTTTCACTTTATCTATCGTTTTCATACTTTTATTTATTTGACTTGTATCGGATTGACATTTTAAAATCATGAGCATCTTAGAAAGAAAATACCTTGTAATATTAATTCGTCTCAAGCTTACGACACACACGCATACGTAGCTTGTAACGTCCCGCTGCTATAATATTATAAATATGTCTGGCTATCAAAAATATAGGACTATTAATTTCATGATACCAGTAAGTTCAATGTTAGTTTAGACACGTCGACTAGCCACGTCAGAGGCCTTTGGCGGCTCAATAACTCTGACACCAGGATTGGTCAGGGTGACCATCCACTCGATGAAGAAGAAGACACGTCGACTGCTATTATGAAATAACAGGAATTAATAATCATCACAACACTTTAGCCAACCGTCTATAAAACATAAGTACTTCATAATAATAAAAATACTAGTACCATATTACGTTATTAAAAGTAAGTTCACGCTTCTCTCTTCAAACGCTAAGTAGTTTTAGTAAAGAGGTTGTAATTAATATTTTCCCATACTTTCTCGGCCTGAGGCTAATCGCGTCTTTATCTAGGTCACCGCAAGTTGATTAGCGGCGTGACTCACAGAGACAGGTGGCCTGGCGAAGATCGCACCTGGTCGTACCCCACGTCAGAGTCGAAATTTGGGCAAAAATGACTTTTCGTCATTATGTTGAATACTAACAGTAGAAATTAGATTTACCTAGTCAAGCCTTACCAGGGTTGGCCCTACTCTCTACTGGAATTTACTCACCATTTAGTGATTTTTGTATGTAATTACGTTAAATAGTTACCTGTTAAACAACGTCTCTGAGACAGAGGCTTAGACATTTAAATACTTAGTTCTGGAAAATACTCGTCTAATAGTCTACGTGGGTTGGTCTTAACCCTAGGGTTAAGACCAACCCACGTAGACTAGACGTCTTTCGCCCTTCAATGATTCTTTTGATAAAACACTTCTAATAGACTTTTTACGGTTAAATAGTTCGAAAGACAACCGTTACTTAGTGTATATTATTGTATACTAGCCGCGCCCCGCGGTGTTTACCGCGTTCTACCCGTTCCCACGGGATAAAATACAGCCCATGTGTTATTCTGTATAATAAGTTTTATCCAAATCCACTCAGTAGTTTTTACGTGAAAGAGTAACAAACATACCACTTTTGCATTTGTAATATTAGTAGGATAGGATTTAGTGTACATTATTAGATATTGTATATTATTGTGAACTAGCAGGGCCCCGCGGTTTTACTCGCGTTGGGCCCGTTCCCGTGGGAATTTCGGGATTTTTTATTCATATAAACCTTCCTCTTGAATTACTCTATCTATTTAAAAAAACCGCATCAAACCCGTTGCGTAATTTTTACGATCTAAGCATACATAGGGACAGACAGACAGTCAGCGGAAAGTGACTTTGTTTTATACTATGTAGTGATAAAACAGCGTTGTATAGTGTATACTAAACCGCGCGTGCGGATTCCCCTTACAACTGTTATTAAGCTTTGATGTAACAACCATTAAACTTTGTTACGAATGATGTTCCTGTACTTCAACAAATACAATTGCTCTCCTAAAAAAAAAGACGATTCATATATAACTGTGTTTTCATATGCATTACGGTTTTGTTTAATGGACGAGGTGACGAATTTTACTTCATTTATTTATGAAATTAGTCATATTTTCAGGTTTGATAAGTAGAACAGATGGAGCAATTTATTTTCTTAGTAAGCGGTTGAAAAATATTGAAACAGTTTGGGTGTTATTAGTTACGGTGATTTGTCATCTCTTAAACAGTTTACTTGCATTTGTTTAAAGTTTATTATTGGAAGCCTGGCATCATAACAATAACCAATAACTTCTCCGTTGAATGTACAAAAATAGTTACTCTAATTGCATTGGTAGCCTCTGAGATTAGCGCATTGAAAACACCTAAATATTTTAAATACTTTATGTATTAATATGTGTATTCATCGAAAACAATCAATTCAGAAATATTCGTCTCACATTTCTTATACTCGTACAGCCAAAACTTTCTTCGTAAACTTTAAAACATCAAGGATAGATTACCGAACAAGTACTCGTATAATGATAAGGTGCGAGTCGAACCCGCGCCTCCGGCACGGAAGGCAGACATGTTAACCTCTAAACCACGACAACTTTCTTACATTCTATTCATCAAGACAAGTGATTTTATCATGACGCAACTTCGGCGTCGAGAAAGTTGATGACTCACTTTGCCGAATTAATATAAACTTTATTGTAAAGGTGTTAGGATCGTTTTTAAATAGATTGGTAGTGAAATAATTATGGTAGACTACAAGTGTTTTGGTATCAACATTTTCCGAAAACAGGTGCAATATGGAGATGAATAACACATTATGATATCGTCTGCGGTTGTATTAAGATGAAAGTGTTCCCGTCATTAAACGATGACGGACTCGTGGTCACACCGTTTTGTTACACCAGTGTAACTACGAGTAATTTATTTTCCTCGTGGTCACACTGTGCGGTGTGATCAACAGTAATTAATGAAACATAAGACTCGTGGTTACACTACTAGTGTCGGGAAAGTGACAGTGTAGGTACCGATCAATACGCTACTAATGTAGTTATCGAAACAAAAATAGTAATGGCATTTAGACACAAAAACACAAAAACTAAAATGAAACAGGCTTTACACAAACAAAAAAATAGACTCAATAAATAATATAATTTAATGTTAATAATATAATATAACTTTTGAAGTTCCAGTTTGTGCCATAATAGTGTCGACGGAGCTCCGCTGCGCGGAGCTCCTATTTCCGCCTTATTTTGGCCCTTCGGGCCTGATATAAACTTAACCTAACCTAACCTACGGTTGTCTATCGTAATTAATTTATCTATCGGGCACTTCACTACACACCTACTATTCAGTCAAGTGCGATCCTTTTTAGAGTAGTGTGACCACGAGGAAAATAAATTACTCGTAGTTACACTGGTGTAACAAAACGGTGTGACCACGAGTCCGTCACTCATTAAACAGGGATCCTCATTTCAATATTTATACTAAGACTAGCAGCGCCCCGCGGTTTTACCCGCGTTGTGCCCGTGCCCGTGGGAATTTCGGGACCAAAAATAGCCTATACCTTCACGTTGAATGTAGCTACCTATTACAAAAATAATTATTCAAATCGGACGGGTAATTTCCGAGATTAGCTCGAACATACAAACAAACAAACTTACATATTTTACCTCTTTTTAATATTAGTATAGTTAAAGCGGAATAGTATGATGTTTTATTTTTGTTTGTTTGACCCTGAACTCAGAATCTACCCTCTCTCTACTACCTAAGATTTGAATAATACTTTGTGTAATGAATTGCCACATTAAACGGAGAGGTTACTGGCTATTTTCAATCCCGAAATTCCCACTAAAGCGGGCACAATGCGGGTAAAACCACGGGACACTGCTATATGTGTTTATATATTATGTGTGTTTTGGCCCCATCCAAATAAACTCAGGGGCTGCACAGTGCATACAACGTCATGCGTTACACGTAATTAGATCTTATCGTTGGAATGACTAATAATAAATAATGTTTTTTTATAAATGCTTAATTTCATTTACAAATATTCAGACAGGTACTGCCGAGCCTATATTCTGAATCATTAATAGCCTAGTTTCTTAATAAATCCACCCATGAGCCTAAATTAGCTGCGAATAATCACTGCTTAATCTACGATTAGAATCGGTAATTAATGAGTTCACAGGTATACCGCGTAAAACCGCAGGGCACAGCCAACACTGAACGTAATCATGATACACAAAGATACCCGTGTTTTATATACATTATATACAGCTGACTTTAACTCACTTTAACTCACTGCGAATAGTCGTCGATTGACTTTTCTCCGTTTTATTTATTAATCTGTGGTTTAGTCAAACCTACCATGACGTCACTACTTAATAGAATAAGACAATGTGATGTGCAATTACCTACACAAGTATGACTTAGAGGCGCTCGTGACATAAAACTAAAAAACTGCTCTCTTTTATGTGTATTCGCTCCTTTACCAAAAGTCATTGTTGCATTCATTAGCTTGAAATATTTTTGTCTAAAAATATAATTACATAATTAACGTTTTAATCATCTACCCGCTATTTAGGAAGTATTCCTTCCTTCCGAATATCTGGATAATCAATAGCCTTCTGGTCTCTCACGCCATTGTAAGCGATGTCACAGATTAACTAATAGTTAATTCTAGTAGGTACCACTGACAATTGAAGGTCGATGACCGATAATAACCTGGCTTCCTTCCTTGATAAGATGGCTTACCAAGATGCATAATATTAATTTACGTCAACATTGAATTTTTATGAGAATTTTAAATGCGTTGTTAGATATTCTTGTAAGAAGATTTCAATTTTAGTTCCGCCACCAGTGAATACAAATATATTGTAAAGCTTTAAAAAATACAGTGTAAAGTAAATATACTAAGTAAATATGTCATACAGACACCTGCGACCCCGTAAAAGAAAGTCGCACCAACTCCATTCAAGTGGCTACAATTTATTGCCTTCATTTAATTAAATCCTTAACAGTTCAGATGCCGTCGCTTATCTTTACATATGAGGGAAAGTGTGAGGTCAAAGACCCAGTTCCCGAGCCCTTGGTGGAGCCTAGAGGTCATCGTGCGACCCGGTTGGGCACCGGACCACTGCCAACCAGGTTAAGATACGCATTAATAACTTTATGACTGCAATTATAATGGCTAGATAAGTTAGGAGTGTGTAAATAGACTAGCTCTGTAGATACAGTCGACCAGAAAGTGGCTTAAATAAATATAATCGTGTAGGTTAGTGGCCAACTTCGGTGTCGGAGTTATTAGACCACCTAAAGACTTCCGACATGGTATGTCGACTGAAACAAACGAGCCCGACAATTTTACAGAAAGTGGTACTACCCTAAGCTTGTAGTTTCGTGTTTAGCGATACATTGTCGATACGAAAAGTGTTGTCAAAACTGGTAGACTCGTTTTTTGACCGACCGTACGAGGGAATAAACTGGCTGTTGTAGTGTAGAAACGTGTAAATAATCATACATTACTAATGATTTTAACGCGAAAGTTATGTTAGCTTCATTAAAAAGATATGGATGAAACTTTGCCAATGAATTCATATAACTCGGAACAAGTTCACTGGAATTCTCGAAAGACTAGAGTGAAATTCTTGGCAATACTAGTGATACTTGTGATAAAATGAAGTGAAAACCAAACGGTTATGTAAGAAAAACTACCGTATTTAGAAATACTATAATTTTATAAGCTTTACATTGAGACAACAATTCCATGGAAATTACTAAATTACTCACAAAAATTACTTATCGTTAAACTTTACCTGTAGATTGAAAGCAAAGTTCGAAACCTGTCAATCTATTTAGACCCTTATCACAACAGTCTAAGGTATGAAACCGTGTAACCCTAAGTGGTTACCACCGCAAGTCACAGCGCGGTGTCAAGTGAACGCTTTCTTGTCAACTTAATAGTGGACTTCGACATCGTAACTGCCGTTATTATCCTAATTTACTAACGTTTTCTTTATTTTATTGTTTTTTTGTCATATTTTCTTCAAATTACCCATTTTTATGTCATAAAAATAATGAATGAGACAGCGTTTATGGTATCTGACTTCACAAAATAAATTGTTTGTTCGCGTATTCAATTAATTACTTGGAAAAAACTTATTAAATAAAATAACTTGCAAATTCTTAAACAAAGCACTTTTACGAACGTCTTTAAAAGTAGAACAGATTCTTAATAATAGAAAAATACGCTGAGCATTTGTTTAATCCCGAAAATATTCAGTCAAACTATTTTCGATTTACTCTCTTGTTTATGGACGAGTATTTGTCTGTGGTTATTAAATAATAATCAAGAATCTACGCTTGAATCGTAGACAAGATAGAACCCATTTTTTTTTACTAGTTCCATAGTTATCGGTTAACATTAATTAACATTATGAGAAAATTAACTAGTGGTTGTAAATAAGCATTTTAATTTTACTGAACCTGACTGTACTTTATTCCTTCAAACTTATTTTGGTAGTATTGGTTTACAATGTGGTACTCGTTGGGAATGGAAAATAAGTTCAGAAATAAAGTAATACCAAGTGGTATTAGTTTTTGGTATTAGATCGGAATAGATCAATTAAATGGCCTGTGCGAGTTTGCATTGAACCGATTCATAACTGTAAGCGTAGTAACTATTTAGTAATCTGTGCTGTAAGCTCTAATGTGGACGCATATCAGACGGCAGAAGATTCTTAAATAAAAAAACCCAATTGTTGTCATTGCCGTTCCAATCAAGACTTTAAAAATTCAAGTTACAAGACATAATATGTATTTAAAACTATTGCCAAAGTCTTAATTTCGTAAACAGCGGTAATATCATGAAACCCTCTGCTAATGTATTTGAATCACGAACGTTTTTGAAACATCTGATACGGAGCGCGTGCGTCGTTTCGACTCGATTCGACGCAACAAGTGGCGGCGATAAATGAAGCAACTGGCAATCAAGTTGCGAATTATATAGAGGTGAGAACCAAAGGAGTTAAGCTGTGATCTATACTGATCTGATATAAGGAGGCATATTTGTTTGAACATGTTAATTCTTCCTACATAGGGTTGAAATATACCAGCAACATGTTTAGCCAATCTGTACGTTGGTGACTAATCTGTACTATTTGACTCACAATGGGCCGTAAAGGGACATCGACTTTGTGAATCTTAGGCAACCCGTACAGTTTTGGTGGCTGAATTATAGCCGGTCTATGCAACCGTTCGAACACATCCTCTGGAAACAGATCCTGACAGTCGTGTATAACAGCCCTTATGCGTCTTGTTACTCTGGCCGTCGGATTATACGATACCGGCCTATACACCATAGTGTCACTCAACAATACACGTATCTTAGTATCGTAGTCTTCAGTGTACGGCCACGGTGGCGTTTCCTTTATCGGCCTTAAGAACTAATAGGTCCTGGTTCTCCCGTAAGTTCCTAAGTGCTAGGCGCTCACCCGGGGTCACGTTCGGCTTCGGAGGACGACAATTACGCAATACTCTCGAAACATCTTGTCTCAGCGATTCCGCGTCCGGAGGTGGTATTTTATTGCGTATAATTGTCTCCTCTACACTGCTGATAACGTCCTGCAAACAAGTCGGTTATAGCCGATCATTTAGTTAACTCGGGTCTCAATCACTGGATCGAGTTACATGACCCTAAAGTTATTGTAAACGAGCCGCACTACTACAAGAGGATTATTCGGGAAGCGATTGAAATAAGGAAATATCCGAATTTCAATCTTGAAGACGGTTTTAAACTCTCTGTAAGTAAACTAATAAGTGCTCAAAAGACCAAGTGCCAGAATACTGTCGTTTTGTGTGTCAGTCTAATGTGAACGCACCGTTAAACTCTAACATTGACCATGTGAGGGTACTTCCAACACTTGGAACGCCTACCATCGCATCACAACGGTAACTCCGATGTCTTCAGTTCACCCTCGACCACGAGAGGTGCAGTCCCCTCGAAACGTTGGGAAAAAAAGTAAGTTATTACTTTATTAACTTTCTAACGCGAAAAAAGCCGTGTGAGTACGTTTACTAGATATAAGATACATTGAAAAAGTGTTCATATTCGCCAATCAAAGTACGTGGGAACCCTGTCAGTGCCGGTGGAGGTCGTCATCCACGGATCATTTCCGATTCAGACACAGTACGGAGGTAACTGACGGACCGAACAAAATGCTAAACCGATGACGCGCTTTCCAATTGAAACCATTCATACTGCCATTTGAAAGTATAGCAATGAGATCGGACTTTAGGAATTTATGAAAGACAATTATTATAGTTATTAATCGATTGTTCGGGGGCATTGTTTTCCTAATCTTATTGTATTGCTGCAGTGTCAGGAACATTGAGGAATTATTCAAAGTATTTCTGATGACGAAAATAATACAATAACGAATAAGATCTTTTATGCTTAGTAAAACTAAAAAACAGCAAAGTTTTTCAAGGACAATAACATTTAAAATAGTCGGTACAATTATAAAACACGTTAAATTTATATTTGAAATGTCGGGTAGTTGGAATGGAATATTCTATTCACATTGAGTTCAGAGCCCATACTTTTCTGCTGATGTTCTTCCGAAAGGGTGTTAAGTTTAAAGGGAAGCTTGTTTATGTACAACGCTGATCGAAATCTGCCTTTGACCTTGTAGTCACCAACTCCGCCTTCAGTGGTACGAACATTGGCCACTATTATAGCATTAGAACATGAGCCGTCTGTCGCCTGTGGTAGCAGTCCACGGCTGAACGAGGAACGCTGTTTGCACACCCTCCATCTTAAAATGTCATTAGTTTAACAACAACATCAGTGTCATATCAGAGAGGAGGACCAGAGTCACCACCATACTCAGAATAGACTTAACAATAATCTGTCTTCTGATCATAATGCCCAGAGACTCCAGGAGTTCCGTCACAGCTCTGGTCATCTCGTTGGCTTGACTCCATCTCTTCATGATCACTCCAGCATTCACAGCTAGCAGGACAGCGCCACTGGCGCATAGGAACACCTAAAATAGCCAATTACAGGGCTTTTACGTGGGTAATTGAAAATAGATAACATTAATATCACGAATATTTACGGTATAGGTTCTTCCTTAAGAGGGCCCTTCCCGGGCCGTCAATCTCCAACGCGAACATTATTGAAAAGCTTGTTGTTTCAACTAGCGCAATGTTAGAAAAAGAGGCACTGCGAAAAGAGTGAGCAAGTGCCTGAGCGCTCGTTTGGCATTCGATAACTTTCGTCGCTCACTCGGGGAGGCCGGCCGATGACGTTACGTACGATGCCATTCATAAGGCGACGATTACACGTAAAGTATTTACTGTGATCCGTCAATACAGTATTTATTGATGGATTTCAGTATTTACTGATGGATTAATACACCGGCCTACACGTACAGTATTTATTACGTCAGTATTGTGTCCGGTCTCCTGCTGTTTACACGTCTAAAATGGCCACAGAGCTGAAAATTAAAGGTTGCGTGGCTATTATTTTAGCACTTAGTTTAAATAAAAAGTCCAAGCGAAAGCGATGGGCAAAAAGGGAAAGGTACACACATTTGAATTTAATGGCAGAAATTAAATTACATGGTGAAATGGATGATTACGAGAATTATTTTCGAATGCCTGAACCCTGCTTTGAAGAACTTCTGACAATAGTAACACCTTTTTAAATCATAATCCGACGGATCATCATTACAGAATCAAGAAATCTAGAAATCCATCAATAAATACTGACATCCATCAATACATTAGGTTACACGTTCAGTAAATACCACGATACGTCATTATTTACTGATGGATCGCAGTAAATACTTTACGTGTAATCGTCGCCTAATAATATCACAGTAAATCTAGATATCGTATAAGTCGCTATTTTTGTCTGTTTGTTTGTCTGTTTGTCTGTATGCTTAAATCTTTAAAATTACGCAACGGATTTTGATGCGGTTTTTTGTAATAGGTGAGTGATTCAAGAGGAAGGTTTTTATGTAAAAAAATCCCGAAATTCCCACGGGAACGGGCACAACGCGGGTAAAACCACGGGGCGCTGCCGGTGATACATAAAAACAATGTTCAACATAATCAAACTTTGATTATGTCGAACATTGCGTTGCATTGCTCATTGCTCATTATTGCGTACAAATAAGTTCGCGAAAGCATACGTGTGGGATACTATGGAAATATGTATATACAAATCAATGCCACTTTTCGTTGTAATTTTATAACTCAGGAACGGGCTGACCCATCCAAACTAAATATTTAGGCTTTGTTCGGACTATTTAGTAGATGGTCTATGTGAAGTTTGCACAAAATCGGTCGAGCGGTTCTTAAATTCCCCCGGGAACGGGCACAACGCGGGTAAAACCACGGGGCGCAGCTAGTAAAATATATATCGTAGGCACAATACAAAGAACGAAGAAAGTTCTATACGAAGCGAGCGAGCGACCGAACTAGCGAGCTAGCGAGCGAGTGCGCCATTCATAGATAGACTCGCCCCCCGCATACCTCTTTCCGTCACTTGACAACAAGCAAGGGAGACCGCGATAACGTTGAACAAAATATAGTGTGCGGAATCTTCATAAAACATGTTCCAGGATAAACGTGTTTTTAAAAAAACCTTGCATGTTTGTAAAATAAATGATTGTTATTTAAAATCTCCATTTTATTTACGAGGTTTCTATCATAATATTTTCTTTAATTTTACAATTTATAAGTACAATATGACCGCCCAAAGTTTAGGTAAAATTTGTGCAAAAAGCCGGTTTTCGGAGGCTTATACTGAATTTGTTTCTAAAAATTTAGATTTTCTGTTACGATAGAAACCTAGATATAGTGCATAAGATACTTATTAGCTAAAAAGTTTCAAAGAAAGATCTATAACAACGCCGTAATCACGTAACAGCGTTTGTATGAAAAGTAAGACGGGTTGGCCGCTCTTAAGTAGTTCTGTTACTAAGGTAAGTTCGTGGAGATTAATAGGCCGCCGACACGGTCTTACAAAAAACAACCGAGACACAACAAACAACTATCTAAAGTACTGTCCAAAGCGGAAAAGAAAGTTATCGGGCACCCATCTAAGTAGTGGAATTGCGCAGTGCTTAACAATCGCGGTGAGTAATTTTTGAGAGAAATATAGACAAAGAAATGGAATAACGTTTGATCTATTTGCCTTTGACACAACCACTGACCTCTATTATATACACTGGACAGGCTGCAGTCATAATAATTTAGTGCCTATTTGAGTGTCGCCATTTTGGCGCTGTAGGCCACTGTAGGCAGATACGAAAGTCCATGGAACTAAAATTAGTTATTTCTTAAGTCGACTGTGACTAAAATTAATTTTGACGTTCACTGCTAGCAAATAGGGGTACTATTTGCTTACAGTTGCTTGCTCTGAACGTCAAAATTAGTTCTCGGGACACTCGCAGGGGCGCTTCAAATTGCCACACAAAATTAGCTGTCATTTGTATGGTAACAGCCAGTCCAGTGTGTATATAATAGAGGTCAGTGGACACAACTGAGATACTTTGCTCTACGACCCCACCTGGAAAACCTTTCCTCCCGTATTATCGCCGCCGGCAAACATGGCCAGTCCAACCTCCGATATGCAGTTGGTGACCAGCACTCCGCCAGTATAAGTCTGTTCGAACTTGAACACCCTCAGGGACCTGAGGTGGATCGTCAGTAGGTAGACCAGCAGTATCAGTGCGATGAGCCTCAGCAGCAGCAGAGTGGACCGCTTGTCGATAATAGTATTGTCAGTTATTATCGCTGGGTACACCATTTAGAATTTAGGTAGTTGTTGAAATTGAGGGTCGTTTTGAAGATGCCGTGAGTTATAACTGAACTTTTCAAAGATATGATAATGGGTTGGTTGATATGAGGAATAAAAATATAGCCAGTTATGTTTACTATATTGACAGCATATTGGACACCAAAGAGTAGAATAACTATACCAAGAACTATACCAAAAGCGTAGATAGAGAAAAGTATTCTCTGTCTACGACCAAAAGGCAACGTATAACACAGAGCAACAAATATGATATGATTAGTAACTGACAACGACAATAATATCTATTGTTGTCGACAATGTTATCAAAGCTCGCGTCAAATTACCTCTGAAAAACTTCATAACCTTCTATGATAACCTTACTACTAAAAACCTCTGGAATTACACATAAAAGATATTTATCATTACCTACTACAATGTGAGCTACAAAACTCGAGGTAACAGTCAGACCATTAAAAAGATTCCGACGAAGGAGAAACTGCCCCTTCCCTCCCCCTGATCCAATTTACCCGAAAGCCTTCTAACCATCCTCTTTGTTGCAGGCTACGTGTTAGCAAAATGCCAGTTCCCTGGAGCGCCGGCGCACTGCAGGGTCACCTTCTCCGACGAGGAGATGGTGACGGGAACGTACGCGGTCTACGAGTGTGAGCGAGGGTTCGAGCTCCTCGGACCATCGAGGAGAATGTGCACCAAGGACGGCTCCTGGACTCCTGAGGGCATACCGTTCTGTGGTGAGTAGAATTATTGAAAAATGTTGGGGCTTCGGAGAAGAGTTTTGTTATGCTAAGTTGGGAAGGAATAGTGGATACCACAAGGTAATGTTATTAACATCAATACCGTGCCGACATCGTTATATTAACTTACTACTTATGTTTGATATGATTGGATATCAAACATTGCATAGCACCATATCATAGTACAGCTTGTTAAAAACAAAAAGGAAATAAAGAGATGTATTTGTAGTATTTACTTACGTGATATGGTTCTCATAGGATCTCTACTCTGTTTCCGGTTTTTTCCAATAAAAATATCCAGTTTTGAACTCTTAACGCCACTAACAATTGTACCAAAAGATCAAACGAGCTTAGACCCTCGAACAGACTGTTAGTAAACTCATTAAACAGAGTTGTTTATCTGTACATAAACAGTGGATTGCAGAATATACTATACGTCTCAACTTGACACACTTTTGCCTCGAGAAATCACTTCTCATGGATTGTGAATAGTGTTTAAAAAGTTGTAGTCTCCCATAACTCTCAAATGAAAGCATAGCTCGGCCGCCCTTTGTTGTTCAACTACTATGAAGATACTGTGAAATTACTCGCATTATTACTCGGTTTGATTTTATTAATTGCGCTTTTTGTATAATTATTGTAAATGACTTATAGAGCTATTTGAATAGGAATTGAGCGAAAGTTCCATGTAAAGTATGTGGGAAGTACTATTTCATATTAAAGAATGAGTGGAGCCTACTTTTAATTCTTCGAAAGCTTATAGGAACAAAAAAACTAAAATATCCATGTATTATTATTTTTTAATATCGTAAATAATCCGTATATTACGCAGTTATCCGTTACAAATTATAATGTAACGGTAGCTGACACCCGTACCCATCTCTAGCGCCAATAATGCATAACTGTAATATAACGATCTTAACATTCTTTTAATCTTCGATGAAAGATGAAAGAGGCCTACGAATATCATATGTAACAAATATTAATAATCTGTGTATTCCACAAATATTTCATACTTTTAGTTCCAATAGAATACTATACGATAGTGCCTCTTTAAGAAGGTTCTGAGAAATGTTGCTTTCAAATAAAAGTACCTAACTAACAAAAAAGTAGTGGACAACCTTTCATACATTGTAAAATTTATGCATGTTGTATGTGAATGCTGTGGATGCCTAAGTAGCACTCATTTCAATGGGAAGTTTTACAACGCTGTAGTCATAATTTAATATGTTGTATCTGTTGACGACCCTTCTATCTATAGACCAGGGTCGATAAGTTTTGAAACGAAAAAAAATTACAGTAGGATGAAACCCATTGGAAAAGGAAGGAAATATGATCAAAATGAAAGGAAAAATAAATTACAGACGATCCGAGTTCGGGAAGTGGGAGGGGGTGAGTTTTTAAGGGTAAAAATGGTTTATCTTGATTTCCGGCAAAACTACAAGTCCTATAGAAAAAAGTTAAATGGCAAAGTTGTAGGTAATAAAAAGATCTACAACTTTTGTATTTGCAATTTTTTCACATAACCTCAAAATTTAGGTGAAAAATTCAAAAAACCAAGTTTTTGGTTTTTTATTTATATCTTTTTCAAAAAAATTTTTTTTTCTACGAAATTTGGTGAAAACTTACCTTATTATGTCCCAAATACACTGTAATTTATTTGATTAAAAATATTTATTTTTTCGCCTTATTTTAACTTAATATCAAAAAATCACCCTAATTTTCAATTGAAAATTCTGACGTCAAAATATCAGCTTTTTTCAAAAAATTGGTATGTTTTCTGTTCCTTAGAATCTTTACTTTCCGATGATGAAAAAATATATATATGTTACTGTAGTAAATCTTCTCAGAAAATGCAAAAAACTCGAATACGATTATTTTATTAAAAAGTTGATTTATTTAATGCTAATTACATTTATGTCATAGAAAATCTCATTACATATAAATATAAATGTAAATCGTACTATTAAATGTAGATATAGTCCAGTCATTATAGTAAGTTCACCTCGGAATTCGAGATACCCAGCTGTAAGTCTGTAAATACTTGTATATTGACACCCTAAAAGTTGTATCATAACCTACATAATATGGTAGGGTGTACGCAACTATTAAATTTCAAGGTGAAAGGTCACAAAAATCGGTTTATGCTTTTTTGTAAATATCTCAACGGTTCACCGTATGAAAAAAAATTTTGAACAAAATTTGTAGACAATTTTGTATTCTACAATATTGACAATAAATACAAATAGCAAAAAACCCATAGGAAATGAGATATTTACAAAAAAGCGCAAACCGATTTTTGTGACCTTTGACCTTGAAATTTAATAGTTGCGTACACCCTACCATATTATGTAGGTTATGATACAACTTTTAGGGTGTCAATATACAAGTATTTACAGACTTACAGCTGGGTATCTCGAATTCCGAGGTGAACTTACTATAATGACTGGACTATATCTACATTTAATAGTACGATTTACATTTATATTTATATGTAATGAGATTTTCTATGACATAAATGTAATTAGCATTAAATAAATCAACTTTTTAATAAAATAATCGTATTCGAGTTTTTTGCATTTTCTGAGAAGATTTACTACAGTAACATATATATATATTTTCATCATCGGAAAGTAAAGATTCTAAGGAACAGAAAACATACCAACTTTTTGAAAAAAGCTGATATTTTGACGTCAGAATTTTCAATTGAAAATTAGGGTGATTTTTTGATATTAAGTTAAAATAAGGCGAAAAAATAAATATTTTTAATCAAATAAATTACAGTGTATTTGGGACATAATAAGGTAAGTTTTCACCAAATTTCGTAGAAAAAAATTATTTTTTGAAAAAGATATAAATAAAAAACCAAAAACTTGGTTTTTTGAATTTTTCACCTAAATTTTGAGGTTATGTGAAAAAATTGCAAATACAAAAGTTGTAGATCTTTTTATTACCTACAACTTTACCATTTAACTTTTTTCTATAGGACTTGTAGTTTTGCCGGAAATCAAGATAAACCATTTTTTACCCTTAAAAACTCACCCCCTCCCACTTCCCGAACTCGGATCGTCTGTAATTTATTTTTCCTTTCATTTTGATCATATTTCCCTCCTTTTCCAATGGGTTTCATCCTACTGTAATTTTTTTTCGTTTTTTACCATTTTTAAAGGCTTCGGCCCTGGTCTACTATATTTATATACTAATATTATAAAGAGGTAAAATTTGTAAGTATGTTTTTTTGTTTATTTGTATGTTCGAGCTAATCTCGGGAACTACCAGTCCGTTTTGAATAATTTTTTTGTAATAGATAGCCACATTCAACGGGAAGGTTATATATAGGCTATTTTTCATCCCGAAATTCCCATGGAAACGTGCGCAACGCGGGTAAAACCGTGGGGCGCTGCTAGTTAGATAAATAAATAAAGATTTACCAATGAATGTTAGCTTTTCCATTATCTAAGAAACTTATAGCATCGTTGGCACGTTTGGTTTACATCGTGGAGAAATTCGCAGTCAAGTTATAGGTATCGTGCGGTTAGGTTAGACGGTCGTCGCACGATCGGCGAACAGCCGCAGTTCATATTCAATACGCGTCTCCTGCGCTATCGTATCGTTAGTGTGACCCACAGACCTTCCTTATCGAGGGCTTTAACCTGCCTCTATATGGCCAACATTAGCCTTTGATCCTGATTTAGCAGTAGGAGAAATTATCATTTCAATAAGCGTATTGATGTTGTTTTTAATTCAAATGTAAATGCAGATTTCTGATTTTATGAGTAATTCCAGAATAGCATAATAATATGGTATATTCTACACTATAATAACTTTCGTAAATGCTGTGGCTGAAGTTTAATGCCTGTATGAAATTATAGTATATAAACTTAACGCGTAGGTATTACACTGGAAATTAATTATAAATAAGTTGTATTGATAATTACTGTGCGCACTGCACTTAGCGCTTCTCGGGTTATCTCGAAATTGTAAAGTAAAGTTTACTTAACCTATAATGTCCCACGGCTGGGCAAAGGTCTCTTATCTCACTGAAGATATCAGTACAGTGAGGAGGGTTATGCTTAATCACCACGCTTGCCTAATACGGGCTGTTGATCTCAAGCCCGAGCCGTGTTTGAAAAGTAGGACACATTTGTTTTCGCCCGAAATTGTTATTGAAATTATTTTAATCGACTACTAACGAAGCGCAGCACACGATAGACCTGAACCAAAATTAATGTAAACGAAAATCAAAGCTTCAATACCATTTCAGTAGAAACATAGAACGTACGTATACTTTACTAGCAGCGCCCGCGGTTTTACCCGCGTTGTGCCCGTTCTTTTCGGAATTCCGTGATAAAAATAATGTATAATAATTATGTACAATAAATATGTATAATAATTATGTATAATAATTATGTATAATAAATATGTATAATAATTCAAATCGGATTGGTAGTTTCTGAGATTAGCGCGTTCAAACATACAAACATCTTACTCTTTAGCTTTGCCTATATATGATAGACATACAGTATGTTTATGTACAAATATATTGCATTATTTGTCTGCCTTTATACAACACATATATTTTAATAACACTCGCTAATATTCTTTTGTTTTGAAAAGAAAACAAAAGCTTGCATAAACCGTGTCTGACGATAATGTGTGGAGAGCCAATATGGGGTGTTTGCCAACGATTGTATACCAAATACCGCTTCACAATGGCATGTGAGTGAGGATAAGTCATGGTGTTCACTATGTACAATAATACGGTTGCGTAGTTACTTCACTTGGTATTCTAATGACATTTCTAAACAATAGTCTAGTCACTGGTAAAGACTTTAGTGACATCTTCTATGGGATTTATTAAACACTAGTAACGTTTTCGGTTTTACCGGCGTTGTGCCCGGAATTTCTGAGTAAAAAATAGCCTCTAGGTTTTCTGTTGAAAGCTATCTATTACAAAAATAGTTATTCAAATTAAATTAGAAGTTGATATATGAGCTTATTAAAAAAAGTTTTCAAAATTTAATCTATGCAAGATCAAATCTCAGGGCGCTACGAATAAAACAAATTCATTCATTACGAATAAGATAATGGCCAACCCTGTTGTCGGAGTACGGACGTGGTCTAACGATAGTTACATCGGGACCGACTACTAAACGTGTACCACTCAGATAGAAATGCCACAATTAAAAAAATGTGCCACCTGTATCTATCTGCTATCTATGGTTTTTAATCTAGGCTACGATAGATTAAAAATCAATTCTTTTCAAGCTCAAACCCGAGACGTTACTAGTATAACAAATAATGAATGAGCTCGAGGGACGCGACACACTCGTCACCGTTACCGCAGTGGCACACTTCCCGCCCGTTACTCGCAGGGCTGCCGCGTCGCACTTTCACTCGCATGCCATCCGCGCTGAAGATGCTATTTGTAAAGACGCCTGTGTCAATGCCACAGGTGACCGCCCAACGTACGACTATAATCGATCGGTTAGATGTGCGAATTATTTTTTGTTTGTGACACGGTTTGGGTATTTGATTAATGTTGATTGTGACACACTTTTGTTTTGTTGCCGAAGTATTTGTAATTTAAGTATTAATACTGTTCGTTAGGTCATTCGATTATTATTGTAAAGAGAAGTGTGTTAAGTTACTTGTTTGTTGAACTCCAAACCCGGTAGAGGGATGAGTAATGTCACTTTCTATTATATTTTCACAATTTCTCAAAATGTTGTGGTTTTCAATGTGTCATATCAGTCATCAGTGAGTCATTGGTCGAAAAGATTAAAGTTTTTGGATAATTATAGGCGTTTTCACATTTGCTATTCATTTTTAGGCTATAATAAAGTATTTTATAATTTTTTTGTGAATGAATGTTTACTTGTTCTTAGGTGTAAAATATTTGCACTGCTAGTTATCTATGACAGACTGAGATTCTTTACAGTATTTCTCCTGTTGGTACGCGGACTCATGTGACGTCGCATTCTTGACGCGTTCTAGTTCAATTACCATACACACACACTCTTGCATTACCCAACGAGTTACACTGTAAAACAGTAGGAATAATTCAATGGAAATATAAATAAATTACGTTTAGTTATGAAAATAATTTAAATGTTAAAAACTATTAATATAAAAAATGTGTTATTAAGAAAAAAGATTACAGCAATTATGCCAAAGTTTGGTCTAAACTAATGTTTACCTTCACTGTACCAGCGCCCCCAGGGCTTACCCGCGTAGTGCCCGTTCCAGTAAGAATTTTGGAATGAAAAAATAGCCTATAGCTTTTCTGTTAAACGTGGCTATCCAAGCTATCTATTACTAAAATAACTTTTCAAATCAGATTGGTGCATCCAAAAATAAAACTCTGCAACTTTAGTATATTAGTATTCTTAGATTACGGCGCATGCGATAGACTGTATTTTGATTTTAAAAACGAAACAAATTACAAAAACTAGTACGTTAATGCTAATAAAGTTATCTAAACAACACACACATAAAACAATAAAACCTAACGAGAATTAAAGCTCATCTCTTGAATGATGGAAGTGAATCATATTTAATTAATCTCTTTACATAATTAGCGCGTAATCTCTAATTTTACCAAAACCTCGTTTGATGAGTAATACCGAATGGTATTCACGGTTGCTCACATTGAACTTGCTACACTCTCGGTTTTGTTCAAATTAACATAATGTGTTTCCTTCATTACTTACGGCAAGTGTGAATCTTCAAATGTACTGAGAATTCTCGGCTTACTTGAAGTTTATTTTACTTCGTCATAAAAAGTGGAAAGATTTCGCCGTAATATTAAAAATATAATTGGTTTTTATTTACGTACACACGTTAAGAGTTAATTATAGCAAGATATAAGTACCTATAATTTTAACTTGGTATGCGTCTGCGTAAACATCTATATTCATTCATCTATATCAATTTGTTTGTTTGTATGTTCGGGATAATCTCCGGAATTACCAGTCCGATTCGAATACATAATTATTTTTGTAACGGATACCCACATTAAACAAAAAGGCTATTTTCCATCCCGAAATTCCCACAGGATCACACAACACAACGCAGGTAAAACCGCGGGACCCTGCTGGTACGTAAAAATCGCCTAAGTTACAAAAATAACTATGTAAACAAACAATATTAATAAGTAATATCAATACTCGGAAAATCATACAGTTTCTAAGCCCCACACAGTTGGTACGAAGGCAGCTCGTAGGCTAATAGTATGGTTTATGTTATGAGTGCTCTCCCAGTAGTATCAAGCAGGTTCTTCAGTATATTGCTAAGGTATTATATCATTCTAAATAATCTCCTTATGAGCTCAGTTGTACAAACTCGAGACAATATTGTTGGTATATTGAGCAGCAAAAACACCAAATTTAGAAATACAGGCCTATTAGTCATATTCAAAAATACAATTTAATGAAGAGTAAATAGAGTTCTAAGTTGGATATAGCTTAATGAAAAAATACAGTCAGCATGATAACGCCTAATTACCACTCTTACCTGAAGTACACATGGAGAGGCTGATTGAATCAGGCGAATTGTTACAGTTTTACCTGATCGAGTTTCAAATCGTACAAATACACAGCAATATCACCTCTTTTTGTTATTTAGTGGTTGCTGTACCATGATTTGACTTCATTTGAAAATGTCCGTTAGTAACGTTCAATATAATTAAAGAACTGTTTGTAAAGGGTGAATAGAGCTTTGTAGTAATTTTCTCTTGTTTAAAAAAATGGGAATGACCTATTATTATATTAGATGAGATAAATTTGATCTTCTTCACTGTGTTTTTATTAACCATAAAAGACAGGATGTTGAGGACATGATGATGATGATAAGTGAAGCCTATTTGTTTGTGTAATGTATTAACTAGGTACTAAACGATGTCACCGATTTTAATTAGATTTATTTCTTTCAAAGCTACTTCTAAAAGAAGTGTACTAAGCTAATTTTTTGAAAAGAAATCAGTCAGTGTGTACACAATTTATCGTTATCGTTTCATACATTCTCTTTAAAGAGCACTTAGGTAATTGAAGTACTTATCACAGATGCTACTCAGAAATAAACACGCACTGACACCGTGAGGAAGTTAAGTTACTAAGTAGCTAGTTCGTTGTTAGAATGGAAGCCGCAAATTGGAAGCAATTTGGAACAGTTTAGAGAAGATCTTAACGCGAAATAAATTGGTATAGAAGTTGAAATTGTAAAATAAAAGATGTAAGACTTAAACGCGGTCAATAGACGCACATAAAGATACTTCATATTGCTATTAAAACCTAGTCTTAAGTGAAATAAGCTACTTAACTAACTTTGTTAGAAGATAAGTTTCCATTATATATAGTTAATCTATTTTTCCATTATCTATTGAAGAGAAAGGCGATTAAAATACAATGTTATATTATTCCACTGCAACTAAATATCGAAATGGGCTGTTTTGTTTACTTTCAACCGCAAACGCTGTGGTCTGGCGTAATTTCAACTAAAAGTTTCCCAAGCGCACTTAGTCCGACCGCATAAGACCTATGTTCGTTTGTCTTTCATACTTTTTCGGTTAATACTTTTCTTCTCGGATTCATTCGGGTTCGCGCTGCCCTACTGTCCCACTTTGCGTCGATGTGAACTGTCGCAAATGACATTAGCTGGATCGTGACATTGACAGGTTAACTGCTAATGGTGGACATAAAAAATAATTTCACTTTTTGTAGTTGTACGGTCACGGTAGCTGTAGTGTAATTACAGCCACATTATACTTAGCACATTTAAAAAAGTTTTGGTTGTTTAAAACTGTTTTACGTACTTAAGTTAATGTTTTACTTTGAATTAACTAGCAGCGCTCCACGGGTTTATCCGCCTTGTGCCATTACATGAGAACAGATTTAGCCTCAATCTCATTGCTACAACTAAACTCGCTCAGTTAAACTTAAACTTAGTTCACGAGCTAAACTGATATCAACATTTCAAAATTGATTCACTAACAGAGTTCACTTCTCGGTGTTTCTATAAACGATGTATGAACGATGAATTGGACCCCAAGTGATTAAAATATTTAAAATACTATAATCGTAGCGCTCATGGCGTAGTTTCACTAAACGATGTTCATTGCGATTGTTAAGCAACGTGCATGTCGGCCCCGGTAGGTACTTGGATGGGTGGTCTATAGTGGTCATTTCTATTTGAACGCTGCCGTGCTTCGGAGGGCACGTAAAGCAGTCGGTCCCGTTTGTTTCAATCGTCAGAACTCCGACACCAGGAATGACCCCGAACCTACTAGAAATGAAATGAATTAAAAATCGGTAATTTTCCCCGATCAAGGCACTGATATCGGTGCACGTTATTTGTCAAATGCCGTTACATACGCGGCGCGACCGTGACACACAAATTTGCATGCAATTATCGACAGTTATCGAGTCCAGCACATCACTAGACACCCGGCAACATGTTAATTTAATCGGGCCATCCCTAGCGCCGTTATGTGAAGAGCGAGACCGCCTATCGGACTCATTGGAGAGTGAAAGAGACATCATTATCTACTGTTATTTTAAAGAAAAACTTTAATGACATGATTTGTTAAAATGTGGGATTCGTTATTAAGTCACATATTGTTCGGTATTTTTTAATCAATTAATCACACACACTCAATTATTTTTCTTGGCACGGAATTTTTCTGGTTAAATATTTCAATATGAACTGAATTTTTAAATCGAATAAGATTGTCAAAGATATCATTGCTTAAAATGTAGGTTCCTCGGGATATCGTACGTACGAAACCATTTACGGTAATACGTTTTAGTAATCTAACTAATAAATCAAGGTGTAAAATTCTTCTTATTTTCCACCTAACTTCGGTATTTCCATGACTTTAGACTGCCAGTTTTTAGACCAACTATTCTACTTCATATACTAACATTTTCAGCAGGATTTTCTTGCAGTTTTCAAATTTCTATTCGTCTAAAATCCACCAACTATTCTACTTCATATTCTAACACCACCTTTTCCTTGCAGTCCTCAACGTAGCCGCCGGCAAGGCCCCCATGCAAGTGTCCACGGACGAGGGCGGAGTCCCACAGCGGGCCCTGGACGGGAGCACCTCCAACTCGTTCAGCTCGGACACCTGTACGCTGACGAAGCCCGAGCGGGTGCCCTGGTGGTACGTGAATCTACTGGAGCCCTACATGGTGCAGCTGGTGCGGTTGGACTTCGGCAAGCCTTGTTGTGGTAAGTGTTTTGAGTTTTTAACTTGGCTTCAGATTCGTTGGTGTTTAGGTAATTAAGGAAATAAGTATTGCCATGATAAAGTATAGTTGTGTTTGTCAAGCAAAGTACTTTGGTACTTGGATGGGTCGTCGGTCGATAGTGGCATCTCTTTGCGCTACCGTGCTTCAAAGGAGATGCAAAATTGACATATGAGATATGAGATCGTTGGATATTATGGCTACCAGTTTTTTTTATTTAACTAGCTGAAAATTTGCAAAGAAGCCCTGTTACTGTTACAAAAGTTACTTGGAAAAAGTTTCAAGTGTGCTTTTATGTGACTTGATATCAAAGATGAACCACAGTCTTATTAATATCAACTAAGGATCTTGTAGATAAAGACCCTCCCTTGAACGTGGCTAAAACACTACGATAAAGTCGTTTTAAATCTGGTAGCTGTAGAGCCTAAGAGCAAAATTCCCTGTTTCTATCTCAAGCCACGGTCAACTCAACTCAGTTTTAGAAAATAGTATTGCAGTTTTGATCTCAGTTTAGCTCGTGAACTAGGATTAAGTTAGGCTAACAGATTCAATTAACATACAAACTCTTGAGCATAATCATATGAATACAAACAAGAATCCATTTAACAAACGCTTTGAAACTATAAGCAAGTTGATGCCTTCACTCAACAGATATACGTACACTTCGTACATACAACATACATTCTTCCAAGAGATATGTCTGTCTGTCGTCAGCTATCGACGTAACTCAAGTGCGAGTGAAGTCGGAACGCGCTAGTTGCCCGCCCGAGCGAAACCGCGGCCAGTAATTACTAACCACCTGCCCCATACTCTCTTTATGTAATACATTTAACACTTATATTTATAATCGGTTTTCAATACGGGATTCACACGTAATGGTTATGTAATCACAGGGTATTGTTAGGCTTGAGTTGGTACAGTTAGAGCTTGACCACATTGTAGGCTGTGCAGTCTTTTAGTCGACTAGTTCGATGCAGTCAAGTCTATGTTTGGACTGTCAAATATAAGGCTAGTGACGGTGACGTGCGAATAGGTAGACAGGTAGTAAGCGCCACCCATTCTGCTGACATTGTACCCGTTTCCTAGCATATCCTTCATAATAACGTACATAAAGATTTTTCAAATCTCGTTGTTAGTTCCAGAGCTCTATGTGTCCAAACAATACAAACTTTATTTTAATATTAATTAATATCAATTGAATTGTTTACTAACAGTCAAATGTGGTCGGCGTGCGTTTTCACCCGTTAAAACCAAATAGCGACACGACACACCGCTCTTGTTTGTCTCCTACGAGTATATGTCATAAAACATTTTATCATATGAATACTCGTTGCATTTATATTAAAACGTTATTCCCGCAAAGGGTGTTCATTATTATCATCCACCCTGACCACATCCACGGTAACAATGATTTCCATTGCGTCCACATCATTTATTACTTTATTGCGATATGTCAAAGGGAATATTAGGAGAATGTTTAATTTAAAACGCATGGTATGGCTGCTGTGCTTATTCATCTGTAAATACAAACGTGGACATTGCGAACAAAATATGTAATGCATTTTGTAAATAAAGTGAGTTGAAATTTGTAATCACTACAAAGGGTTCATAATATATGTTGTTCATTATCGAATAGGATTGGAAAATGAACGTAATGTATACAGAATTATTATATTATCTTTATCGTTGGAACATGTTAATTAATATTCTGTGTGAGTGTAACAAAAGGTTTTCTATTAATGATCATTGATTACAAAGAATTGTACGCAATTGACGCAGTGTAAGTGCTAACTACAATTCTATGGTACTCAACTGCAGAGTTTTCAAAATATTCAAAATATATGTGACTTATATGAAGCTAATTTTTATTCCGAATTTTATATACAAACAGGTTAAAACTAGGAATAATACTTACTTTCAAATACTTTTTTTATGAACCTAAAGTGTCCCACAGTCGGGCGAAGGTCTCTCCCATCGATTCCAGTCGTCTCTGTCCTAAACCCGCTATGACCAGGACTCACAGCAGTCAAAGTCATCTCAAGTGAATTTAATTTAATTTAATTCATTTATTATACACAACAGGTATGATACAGATACAGTCTCATGTTATACAGTGTTAAGATGACAAGAAGAATAACGACCCAATCCAAACGGTATTTCCGAAATTGTTTTATAATTTGTACAGAAATTTAGTTCGATGAGTCTTGCTTTTTCTGATTTGATATTATAACTAAATCCATATTGTTGGTTAGTAACTACCGCAAGTTATATAGAGTTTATTACCGTACCTGATCATACAAACTAGTTCGCATTCTTTCTGTCTGTGATCATGCGTGTTAAGTTACGGTTGTCGCGTTTTTTGTGGATGTGGACCGGTGCGTTTAATTTAGTAGACAAATGACCGATTGTTGATAGTTGGTGTTGTGTGTTTCAGAGTAGGTGTATGTTAGTGATTTATATTGTATGGTTGTTTATGGATAACGGAACTTTTTTGCCGTTGTTTTTTTTCTGTAACTCTGAAAAAGCTGTACTGATTTTTTTAAATAGAATTTGTTGTAGGTCTCATATTTCATATGATACCAGTTCAGTTGAAGGTTTTATGGGTTATATCTGTACTACTTTTCATATCTGAACTCCGCGAAAAACCGCGGGTACGACTATTGCTTTAAATTCAAGTTTTTAGTTTTAATTAAACATGGATACATATTATAGGAATAATAAATAACGACAACTGTTTACTTTCACTACGTGGATAGACGCAGAGATACAAACGGACAAGAAATTAATTCGAGAAAGTGACATCACTTAAATATCTTTTAAATAAACATTTATCATGCTATCCATCGATCTTATCGATAAAATTAAAATACTTCCTAAGTGGCATGAAGTCTATTATACTAGCTGTGCCCTGGGGTATCAACCGCAGCTCACCATTCCCGTGGGAATTTCGGGATTTTTATTACTTACCTATTATCCTATTCCTGACCGAGATAAATAGAATAAAAAAGAATCATTAAAATCGGCCCAGCCGTTTCCCAGTTATAAATGGTGAAACTTACACGGCTTTCTTTTATATATTTAGGTTTAGTATAACAGTTTATTAGATTTGTTTCCGTAAAGAAATATTTTGAATCGTTTATCTTATGGGGCTGTCTTAGTTGTGAAGTTATGTAAATTGTTTTATCTATGATGCAACTTCACATTATGCATAATGATGTTAACTAACATAAAGTAGTATCATACATAACATAAAGAACTTAACACAACAAATCTGAAGTGTGTGGTTGTTTTTTCTCTCTATCACTACAAGTCGTATTCATCACTACATAGTATAAAACAAAGTCGCTACTTTTGTCTGTTTGTTTGTCTGTATGCTTAAATCTTTAAAATTACGCAACGGATTTGATGCGGTTTTTTGTAATAGGTAGAGTGATTCAAGAGGAAAGTTTATATGTATAAAAATTCCCGAAATTCCCACGGGAACGGGTACAAAGCGGGTAAAACCGCGGGGCGCTGCTAGTGTTTAATAATATATTTCTTTATCTATACTTGTATACTTATATTATAAAGAGGTAACATTTGTAAGTTTGTTTGTTTGTTTGTATGTTCGAGGTAGTCTCAGGAATTATCAGTCCGTTCTGAATCATTCTTTTTGTAATAGATAGCCACATTCAACGGGAAGGTTATAGGTTATTTTGGAACGAAGTTCCTTATCGCGCGTTGCGAAAGGGGGCTAGACGGAAAAAAAGGTAACGACACTTTTTAGGCCAGAGAGAGACAGACAGAGAAACATGCGCGCCGCGCATTTAAATTTTAATGTTAATTTAACTTATTGCCAAATAAAATTGCCTTTTTGTTCTGTAACTATAAATAGCGATGGCTCCCTTTGTTTCATACCAACACTACGCAGCTCTCTTCTTTGAATCAGACACATGATGATATGTATTAGGGTGAGTCCAGATTAAGTAACGTGTTACGCTATATAACACGTGTAAGTACATTAATTAACACTGTATAACATTAAACAGCATTATAAAACAGGTTATATAACTTTTTATAACATGATTCGTTATGCAGTCTGGAGTCATTCTTTTGGTAATGGCATCTAGTGCATAGACATAGTAAAACTCTTTGATGCGCGTTTAATATGTTTTTGCAAAAGAACATTTAACATTATAAAAGGTATCTAGTTCAATCGTTAATCACCGCTAATCGCTCTCACTCCACCACAGCACCTCCCTTACTCTAGCTAGAGAGTAACTCAACAATTTGATTACGTTCGAATCCAGAAACAGTTGACTGATCAGTGGAGTGAAACAACTTTCTCGAAACAATTTAATCCATACCCCTCTATTAGTTATTATGGGGATTATCATTGGTTACGACAAGCCTCAACAGCGAATAACTATTATGAAGTGAAAGTGGAAAGACAAAACGCGAAATAACAGAGTTTAATGAAAGTTCTTGCGGCTAGTGATGGGTACGCAGTCTTCGGAACGGCCCTCGGGTCCTTGGTACACTTGAAATAAGTTGACTTTACGAGTCTTTTTATAGACTGAGAGTTATATAACGTGTTATTATAACATGTAACTGGTTATTCGATCTCACGAAAGGGTAAATAAATTAGTGTCTAAGAATTAAAATATGTTAATTTCTATCGTTCACAAGATTTAGCACAACGATTAAGATGAGGCGTTATTTAAATAATTTATAATAAATATGGATGTATACAGCTTTGATTATATGCGTTATGCATACATATTATTTTTAGTGATAATACGCAGTAGCTGTGTGAATTAATATATGAATATGGAGAGTCAGAAATTCTTATCAGAGAAAATTAATGTAGTCACTATCACTACATAGTATAAAATAAAGTCGTCTCTGTTTCGTGTCTGTTTGTCTGTATGCTTAATTCTTTAAAATTACGCAACGGATTTGGATGCGGTTTTTTGTAATAGGTAGAGTGATTCAAGAGGAAGGTTTTTATGTAAAAAATTCCCGAAATTCCCACGGGAACGGGCACAACGCGGGTAAAACCGCGGGGCGCTGCTAGTACTATATATATATATATATATATATATATATATAATTACTATAGTCTAACTATTGTACACGAAAACGTTAATTAAGTCGGGTTTCCCTCAGTTCGACAATTAACTACAGTTAACCAACTGACTGTAGTTAACATGTTAATAAATAAATAACTTATTCACGCACATTCATATTCATACATTACATGTGAAAAATTAATTATTTACCTCTCTTAATCATTTGAATCATTTCTCATAATCATTGGAACTCACTCAATCTTGGAATCATTTGACATACCCTACGTACAGTCTTGCATAATCTCGTTTTGTGTCCCGTACGGTGTAAGTATACGAGTATACGTAAGGCGGCGAGTCTCGCATCGAGTCTCGTCTTGTCTCGTTGTCCCATCTCTAGCTAATGTGAACAGTCGTAGTTCCTCGACTCACAATAGCTCTACGCGTAATGTGAATAATGGCGAATGACTCACGTGAGACTTGGAAACATCTTCACATTTCGATGAGCTTTATGCCTTCAAGTGATTGTGTTTGGTGTCTTTGCATATTAACTTATATGCATATTAAATACATATATTAATATATTCTCTTACGTTGTGGGAATATGTTTCTGTACTAGTATACCTGAAGAGTATGCTATTTGTCTGTTTGAACTCGCTAACCTTTCAGTAGGATTTGAAAGTTTGGTATTAGGTATGTTACTTTTATTCCGAAATTACCACGGAAAGAACTACCACGATGGTAACACTCCCGTTCCTGCAAGTTCCTGGTATACATATATATATAATCCTGATAACATTACATACATCTATCGATATGATGAGTATCTAGGTACTAAATCTCAGCGCAAATTATAGTACGAATCGTATTAATTAATAGGCCGTTTATCCGCAGTATTCGATTAGTGAAACACGAAACTACACCAAAATTAGAGGAACATCTAGCCGACGTGTGTGGTCCGAACAAGGGGAATTAAACCAACGTAAATATTCGAGAAACCCGACCGGTTGGGTAAATTATATCCTGCATCATAATAGACATAATAAGCTTCAATGTTTAGTTGTAATTGCTTGGCGCACGGCACTCAAAATGAGGGTTTAATTAAATGCTACAGTAGCGGCATCAAATATGATGAGTACAACGTGCGTTTGATTAGTAGGTAGATTCCACCATCGATAAGTGACGTTGCTCGTTGTATCATAGCATAACACTGCTGGAATAGTAATGGTAATCATTAATATCGTCTGTCAAACCCTTGTCAATCAACTCAATACTCTAATACTGTTTGCAAAATTCAATTTATGAAATCCTTAATTTGCTTTCCTCAGGAGTGAACAAACCGGCAGTAATCGTAGTCCGCGTCGGCAATAACCGTCCAGACCTCGGCACGAACCCGATCTGCAACCGATTCAATGGCTTCATAGAAGAAGGGCAGCCCCTATTCCTTCCCTGCAACCCTCCAATGCCTGGAGCTTTCGTCAGCGTGCATCTAGAAGCGAGCATTCCAAGTCAACTGTCCATTTGTGAAGCGTTCGTGTACACAGATCAAGCGTTGCCCATAGAAAGATGCCCTCAGTTCCGTGATCAGCCGCCGGGCAGTACCGCGACTTACAATGGAAAGTGCTACATCTTCTATGACCGGCAGCCTGTGGCGTTTAGGGAAGCGCTGGCCTTCTGCCGTGGAAGAGGAGGCACTCTGGTGGATGAGAGCAACCCGGCGCTGCAAGGATTCATCAGCTGGGAGCTATGGAGACGGCATCGGTGAGTTCACTTTAGTTTATTGCTGGCGATTTATTTTTTGTTGATGTTTTTTTATTTGATAACTTAGTTGATGATTCTTGTGGTAGAAGCTGTGTGCATAATTTACCAAATATACCAATTGTTTTTATAATGACCATTTTAATAAATTAAGATCTCAAGCATTTTATTTTAAAAATGTTTCAGTAGTTACTTGGTTTATTATTTCCAGTAGCAATTTTGAATTAAATACCATTGCCTATTCCTATAAATAATGAATTGAAACACCGTAACCAAGTTGTTACGCGTAACATGCGACTGAGACAGAGGTTCTCGTTAAACAAACCTCACCTTAATGATCGGTGTTGAGTGCTAATGCGAAGTTAATGTCCCAGGAAGAGATCGGCGAAATGAAATGTAACTTAAGTGTAACTTAGGCTGAGTAACGGGACGCGTAATCGCAACTCAAACAAATAATTTACGTTATTGTAAATTGATATTGCTTTTAACGAATTTCATTAATTTGTAGGCTAAATACTCGTAAGTATTCTTGAGCAGCGCACAATCAAATCTATCAATCATCACTACATAGTATAAACAAACTCAAATAATATGCAAAATAATAATGCTCGATCGCGGACGGGCTGTTATAAGTACCTACTGTATCGTGAAGGCAGAACGCGCGCGGGGGTACAAGTTCATTTAGGAAATGCTTTGTTTTATCCCGAATTTTCCATCTGGTATCTTGATAAACCGATGCAACGCAAGGATGGGCGCTAATAGTTTAATGTAAAATAGAAAAAATAACCATTTATTTATTTATTTATACATTAACTCAAGCTAAAAGGCTTAGTATGGCTACAGTGCTATTGTGATTTAAGTACACATATGTATCTATTGCTACAAGACAACAAAAAACTGTATCAAACTTGTATAATAATATAAAATAAGCAATCACTAAGAAAAAAGGAACAAAATTATCACTTTCCTGTACATTATCATACAATAGAATTTACAGCATAAAGGCTTTCTCTTTTAAGATCACGTTAGCACGTGACAAAATATTCCGGAGCCGACGTTTTGTGTTATAAAAACGTGTAGTTTCGGAAACAACAAGTTGTAATCTAGTAGTGGTACAGTTAGCGCAAAAAAGCGCATTCATTTAACAGAATGCTCTATTAGAGATCGGACACGCTGTGCCGACTGTACCCACCCGCGATTCCCGTGAGAGGACAGACTCAGGTCGACACGGGGGCTAATTCAAAAAGGGGCGTTATTTTTCAAAATGAAATGAGTCCCATGAAAATATTACTTGTAATGCGCTTATTTCAGCGAATAACTAGTCTTTGTTTCATAAAAATCGGGCCAGGATTTCCAAAGTTAAGTGTTGTAAAGATTCACCGCTTTTGAAATTTGCAATTCTATGTTCCAGACTATTTACATTTGTCGAAATTTATAAAATCTTTAAATAAAAAGCGAATTTTGTATCATTATCGTAAGAGGCCGAGCCGCAGCACGCGAAGGAACGTACCTTACGTTAGCGCGGTCGCTTAGCCGTATTCTTTTACGGAGGCCTTACTTTATTGTTTAATATCTCAGTCATTATTGAAGATATAACAAAATTTAAAACGGATTCCTCGAGTTATCATTTCTTAAAATGAGCTATAAAAATGATTGATAATAAAACGACTTGGTGTGACAGATAAAAAAAATATGGCCTTATAGATTATGGTTACTTAATAGATATTAATATCCATTAATTTCCGAAGGTCCTAAAAAGGTCCTAAGAGATCGCAATTTAATTAAGTAGTGGAAACTATTAGTGTTAAAAAGTTATGTTATTACCCATAAGAAATGCAAAAGCGAATAGTGTATTTTAGGATATTGTATGATATAATGGACACGTGGCCCTAAAGACGCCGGTCCTGAGTGCGTCCCTGTGCGCGCGGCGTACACTCATTTCTAGACGCTACGATACAAACGGGACCACATAATTCCGCCATTTCACAGCACCCGTGCCCACGGACGGTTTCGAAAGTGACATTGCTTCATAAAGCGCACTTTTTGATTATAGTATTTTGAGTGAAACCACTTCTCTAGTGGCCATAACTTAGCATAGCTCCACTGTTACAGTTGTAACTGTAACTCGACAGTTCGCTAGAGGAATGCACCGCTTTAATGCCCTGATGACGCTAATGATTTGAAATCATTGCGCGGTTGGCTTGATATGACAATTTTTACTGTAATTTTTATGATTGGAATCGGAATTAGAGTAAAAGGCAGAGATAATTTAAATAAAACATAATACCCATGACGTTTCATGATACAATTTCTATGGGAAATAGGATAGAAAATATGTTTTTGTTTGTATAAATTAGTTTTCTACGTATTGTGCAAAATACTTCAATTACATATGCATGCAACAGCGAATATACTTACTTGTTGCGAATGTTGATACACATCGCCGGCCATACTCTTAAGCTCAAACAGAACGTATCTAAAGCGACAGGTACTCTTGTTCATCGTAATGAGTCGCCGCGTAGCTAACGGGCAGTATTGTTGCGCAGAAGCGACAGCAGCAGTCAATACTGGATGGGTGCGGTGAGGGATCCCCAGGACCCATCCAACTGGAAGTGGGTGAACGGGAACGACGTGTCGGTGTCCTTCTGGAACGCGCCGGGGGGCGTGGAGGGCTGCGCGCGCTTCGACGGAAGCAAGGGCTGGCTCTGGGCCGACACCGACTGCCACGCAAAACTCAACTATATCTGCCAACACCGTAAGTCCATTTTAGAATACCAGATTACACAAAACTGTTAACACGACTTAATAACAGTGCGAGTTTTTTATTCAGGTAAACCTTGTTCTATGCGAATTGGCGATGCGATGTACGATGTGGGTTAGTCGATGCTAGCGCCAACAAAGTGTGACATTACCCTTTGCGATTGTTTGTTGACATAGATAACAAGATTTAGGGTTAACCGTGTACCTTTGTGTTACCAGAACCGAAGGCCTGTGGTCGCCCGGAGCAGCCTCCTAACTCCACGATGGTCGCTGAAGGGTTCGAAGTGGGGGCCTCCGTGGAGTACTCTTGTGATGAAGGGCACCTCCTGGTCGGGCCTACAGTCAGAACGTGCCTCGACACCGGATTCTATGACGAGTTCCCTCCTGTGTGTAAACGTAAGTGACGCTCCGTAAATATAGGTACGCTCTATGTAGTTCTGCCCCCGATAGTTCAAAAGACGCATCTAACAAAAGGGTTAAATGCCAAAACCGGGAATTTCTCTATAATAACCTTAAAAATAAAAATATTGGATCTAGGTATCCATCTGTATTTTCTCATCGTTCAAAATCAAAATAGTAATTTTATTCATACTATTAAAAACCTTTTCATCAAAAATTACGTGGATATATCGTGCGGTTCATTGAAAGGGCGCTAATAACTACATGCGCCTTTTTGTCTAACTTTGAAAACTTACTTACTATTTATTCATTTAACCCTTTCCCCATGTTTGCAGGCATCGAATGCGGGTTCCCCGCGGAGATCTCGCACGGCGGGTACAAGCTGATCAATGACTCCGTAGCCTACCTGTCTCACGTACAGTACTCCTGTGACGCCGGCTACGAGATGGCCGGCCGGTCGCGGCTGGTCTGTGACATTGATGAGCGGTGGAACGGACCCCCGCCCAGATGTGATAGTAATTGAATTCACTTTACATATTACTAGTAGCGCCCCGCGGTTTTACCCGCATTAAACCCCTTTAGGAATTTCGGGATGATAAATAAACCTTCCCGTTGAATGTGGCTATCCATTACAAAGTGAATTATTCAAATCGGATTTGCAGTTTCTGATATAAGCCCTAACAAACTATCAAACAAAGTTAGAAACTGGCCCTCTTTAATAGTACAGACGTAGAAGAGTGTAATGATAGCTTTTGCCTAGCAGTGGGAGACTACAGCATAATTCATTTATAAGGGTTTATAAGTAACAATCTCATCTCGGAAGTGGCATGATACGATAGAGTTTATAGATTATTGGAGATGTTAAACTCAATCACAAAAGATTATTGCTTAGTATCTTAACTTATTAAACAACAATAACAAAGAAATGAATACACCTGTAATAAAAATCACTTAAATCAGTATTCGTCGGCTACAACAAAGCACTAACAACAATGTCATGTTCAGAAACCAGAACACTATCCTAAAGTATGTAGCTCACCGCGAACATCTATTTTAATTTGGATATCAGTTCGCAATAATTGCGATTACTTAAACGACAGCAATTAATTCTGTGTATTTACGAGTACTTAAGATATAAATCGTGTCTAAAATCGATTCTCGGTAATCTAGACGCGCCGAGATCTTCCGCGATGCTTTCCTGACACGATCCTATCTCTCTCGACAATTATTTACAATTACAAACACAGACAAACGCGTCTCGGCACACTCTTGAATAGATTTCTCACGTAAAACGAGCTTTCTATATGTTACGCCGAGTTGTTGTCATTTGGGTCACCGCGTACGGTTTCTATTGTTGCATGCTGTAATAGGGAGTGATTCAACGCAGCGAGCGGAGGAAAGTTAAGGGCAAGAGACAGTTTTCAGTTTAAATATATTAGTAATAAACTCTGTCTGTGTGTTTGATAAGTGCACCCTCTGTATACACAGTTGAATGTATACCAATATGCCGCATCGCCCCAAGCGGCCCCTATCTCGCCTCTTATTTTTAACACGCTTTTATTAGCTTGGCCTGTATGTATGTACGTATGTAATGAAATCTTTGAACATCATTTTCACCAACTTCCAGAAGTCTGATTAATTTGAAACTTTGCATATGTATCAAGGACCGATGACAATGCAATAATTTAATAACAGTTTCCCGTTATCCTTAATGGATTTGCCAGGTTTACTAAAAAAATATTACTTCATATAAAAGACATCAACGGGCGCTCGCTGTGGGACGGAACGGGAGTTCTGTTTTATTTTACTAAATGGTACTAGACACTAACAGCGTCCCGTGGTTTTCCCGTGATGGGCCCGTTCCCGTGGGAATTACGGGATGAAAAGTTGCATATAATGTTATGCTTACTAAAAAATAAAAAATAAAATTATAGTTTAAAAAAACTAAAAAAACACGCTTTTATTGCAAATTGAACTAAAAACTAGAAAATAATTTTTCTCCTCAAATCAAAATTATAATAATATTTAAGTTTTAACACAATGATTTCATTCAGAGTAAAAAAGCGTGGGGTGCTTAATATTTTTTAAATATTACTTACAATCATCATTGGTAACTATCTATGAGAGGATAGTTATGAAATACATTCAAATGCACCCCACGCTTTTTACTCTGAATTAAATCATTGTGTTACAACTTAAATTTTATTATAATTTTGATTTGAGGAGAAAAATTATTTTCTAGTTTTTAGTTCAATTTGCAATAAAAGCGTGTTTTTTTAGTTTTTTTAAACTATAATTTTTCATGTTTAGCTCTACGCACTAATTGGGTAGTCTAGCCTGTGGTCAGAGCTCCATTCATATGCGATCCAAATCGCACCAATAATGATACAGAATACGACCCGAGGTTGTGTCAGGTGAATTATTGGTCGCCAAACCTGATACCAATTACAAACATACTATGATGACATGGTATGAACGTATCAACGTGGATATGTCATGTGTTGCTGCAGCATGTATGTCCTCTACTGGCTTTTTTTTCTAGTACAGTGCCATTCGATTATCGTTTTTTCTAGTTTAAACTAAATCCTACTATCCTATCCTATCCTAATAATATTATAAATGCGAAAGTTTGTGAGGATGGATGTATGTATGGATGTTTGTTGCTCTTTCACGCAAAAACTACTCAACTGATTTGGATGAAACTTTACAATAATGTAGGTTATACATCAGAATAAATGGGATACATTTTATCCAGAAATTCCTGCGGGAACGGGTACAACGCGGGTAAAACCGCGGGGCACAGCTAGTATGTCATAAATCGTAAACCGCAATTTACATTTAATTCAATCAACTCAAATCTTCAAACTACAAGAACTTTTATATTGTTACTCGTACTTACTGCTACGGAACCCAACATGGGCGAGTCCGACTCGCACTTGGCCTTATTTTAGGCATATTTTTCATGCATATTTGCGTAGGATCTCTTTTTTAATCATTAAAGATTTATTCAAATCAGACCGATTGACCGAGATTAGCTCGAACATACAAACAAACTTAAAAAATTTACCTGTCTATAATATTAGTATAGATAATTACATAGATATATAAAAAAATATATTCTTATTAAAAATACTAGTTGTGCCCCGCGATTTCACCCGTAGCGCCCCCATTCCCGTGGGAATTTCGAAACTTTTATTACTTATTTTCTTTATAAACACCTATATAAACACTATATTATTATAAACTACATAAACACCTTGTTCTGACAATAAGGAACTCATAAAAATAATCATCCAATTTGGTGCAGTCGTTCTGAAGTTATACGCGTACATACATTTCGGCGATTCATTTTTATTTATATAGATTTGTGTACGTATAAGTAGTAGCATCAGTTGGTTAGATTCCATATTACAAGCTAAGAGCTTAGTTTGGGTCTGATTAACATTGAGTGAATTTGTCCGAGTAAAAAAAAGATTGGGAATAAAATATGTACCTATTTAAAAAAGAATAAAATTGTGATAATTTGCCAAACTCCAGATACTGGGAATCGAACCCAGGACCTCCCCGCTATGAAGCGAGGCGCTCTACCACTGAGCCATACCTGGTAGTAATAGAGAGGTCGAATTTAAACAACAATTCCAGCGAATCCAGTGAGGGATTGTTCATGAGTCCGTAGACTCAAAAGAGATGATTTTCGACAGTTACAACTGGAACATTTCTCGTGTTTGTCTGATACTAGCAGCGCCCCGCGGTTTTATCAAACGTTGTGCTCATTGATCCTGTTGATGATGATGATTAAATCGATACCCTACTATTATAAATGTGAATGCAAGTTTGTTTGTTACGCTTTAACGCCAAAACTACTGAACAGCTTTGAATGAAATTTGGTAGGTACACAGTTAGTCCAAAGCCTGACATAGGCTACTTTTTATCCTGAAATTCCCGCGGGAACGGGTAGAACGCGGGTGAAACCGCGGGGAGTGGCTAGTAAGTAACTTATATTTTAAAACTCGTTTTTCCGAGATTCTCTCTATTCTATATATTCAATCACAATACCTAACATGAAATATAACAATTCATTCATCCATTTCGAGAAGGTTAGGGGCTAGTCTTTGTGTCAGAGTATTTAGACCGCCTCAAGGCCTCTAACGCGGTCTAACGATAGATACAACCGGGACCTTCGATCAAAAATACACAACTAGATATCGGGTCACGTACAAAATCAAAGCTAAATACCGTCCGCGTGGATGACGTGTCACAGCTTATTTTGTTTACTACCGAATTGAAACAAAAGTTTTAAAACAGTTCGAAGTTCAACCTAATTACAACCATGACACCTAGCAATAAAGTAGCAAATCTTCAAAATATTATCTTATGCAATAAATTACTCCTGTAACTTAGAAACGAAAAGACGTAGGTAAAACAATATTTAGTGTGAAATCAACCTTAAAAACATACAAATAAAATACTTTATTCCCGTCATTACCTTGCGAGCTACATCCTTTCGTTTCGTTTCTTTTGGAAGAACTATAGATGGTATGGATGGAGTCGCGTTGAACAGTTCAATAATTTATAATAGGCACGTAAAAGTTTTCTTAAAATTATTTATGTTTTGGGCATCTATGTTTGATAGTATACGTACTTGTTTTTTGCTAGCGTTCTGTTGTGTTTGTGTGTATGTTTTTGGCCAAGGTGTTTATCGCTGGATGTCACAAGCCTAACAATTTTGTAGCGGTGACTTCCAATCGGTTTTTATCAAAATTTGATATTATTTGTTAGTTTAAAGCTTAAAATATAACTTATTTTACATGTTCTTACCGAAAGTAAGAAATCCAAAGAAAGTACTCCTTCCGTTAAATTGTTTTACTGGCCATTATTTTTGCAACTTTTGAATAAACATAGCGGCATTGTGACACATTTTTTTCGCCGACCCGACATCTATTTGTGTATTATTGATCGAAGACCGGGACCGACAATTTTACGTGCCCTCCGAAGCACTGTAGCTGTCAGATAGAAATGCCGCTATCGGCCACCCATGTAAGTAGGAACTGAGCTGCATGTTGCAACAATAGCTAAGAGTTAACATCGGTTAGCTATACTACGCCACGAGTGTAATAATTAATACGATACACCTTTTATAGGTAGCTATAGGTATATTAAATGTAGCGCGTAACATGAAATGAAATGAAATGAAATTGAAATAAAATTTATTTGGTTAAAAAAAAGCACAACAGAAATAGGACAAACAAAAGTACAAATTAACAATTTAACCAAAAAGGTTACCAGCTCAGCGTAATGCTGCAGCCGGAGCTACAGCGCTGATTTTCAGCTGGACCCGAGATACTTATATAACTAACTAACGCGTAACACGCGTGTAGGTATATTTAAATTGACATTAAATATACCCACCCGCGGTCTGTGCAGCGGCTGTAACCCAGCAATACCAATTAGTACAAATGTATCAAAGCAAATTGACCGTACTAACTGACGGACAGCTTTAATTGAGCAATAACAGTCCATACGCGGAATTTAGTTCCTTAATTAATATCTGAAATATTGCAGACATTCGGGTATCTGAATGAATACGTTTAATATTTTGTATTCCGAAACGCAAATTATTCGTTCGCATGCCTATACTCTATTTTTTCTTACTTGTCCCAAAATGTGGATCAATGTCGTCAATTTTCAAGCCGAAGACGACAACTTCTGAAGAAGAAAAAGGTTTAGAGATAGGATAAGAATGAAATAAAATTACTACTTACTTGTACACCATCGATTTCCAAATATTGTAAAGTTCAATTTGTACCTCAATAAGTGATTATTATAATGAAAGACTTGTATATTAACTGGTTATATTACATTTTCAGTTATCCACTGCGAGGAGCCTGTAATAGCCAACGGGCAGGTGTTGTTAGCCACCAATTCCACTGAGTTCGGGTCGGTGCTGGAGGTGATCTGCGCGCCAGGGTACCGGCTGCAGGGCGCCAATGTGCTGGAGTGCCGCGCCAACGGACTGTGGGACAAGCCGCTGCCGTTCTGTCAAGGTATGTAGAAGAAAGACGCCTCGGTGGTCTAGTGGTATGTGCACTCGCCTGCCAAGACCGAGGACCCGGGTTCAATTCCCAGGGCGAGCGAAAACATGTTTCCTTCTTTTCAAACATGGCTCGGGTTTCAGATGACCAACCCGCAATAGGCAAGCGAGGTGATTATGCCTAATTGTCCTCACTGTACTGATATCTTCAGTGAAATGAGAGGCCTTTGCCCAGCAGTGGGAAATTACGGGCTAATACTACTTTACTTTACTATGTAGAAGAACAAAGAACCTACCTATGATACTACGATATCTTATATATTGCCTAGGAGGAAACGTTTGCTATGAATCGCAATGAATTGCTTCTAAAGTGATCTCACCTGGTTAGAATAGGTCTTGGTGAGGGACCACGACGACTTGATGACGGAGACCTTTCCCTGTAAAGAGTTACGATTTACAATGAAATATAAAATATTGACAGATTTTGATGATTTTTTTATTGAAAAGACGTGTAGTTCTGTCCAAGATTAGCAAGTAAGAAATTGAGAAGTTAAAAGTCGTTTAAATAAAAATATAATATGGTTATAGGTTTTCTTCGACAACTTGTCCTGCATAGCAACCAATCAGTACTAATTCTTACAACCTTTATCACCAGCAGACCAGCCCCCGACCACTACCACGACGACCACGACCATATCCACTCCCCCGTCCACCACCACCCCTCCCCTGGTGACCTCGCCGCACCTCGTGGTCACGCGTCGCACCTCCCCGCGCCCTTCCTCACCTTCCCCGTTCCTCACAGCCGAACCCACTCGACGACCACGTCCAAAGCCGACCACGACCACTGAACGCGCGACCACAAGGACGTACGAGCGACCACCGGAGAGGAAGGTCACGGTCGCTGATAGTCAAGACTCGCCGACCAGTCACGTGCCGCACATTATTGTCGCTAGCCATCCGAGAGAAAATCAGGTAAGGGGAAGGCTTAACGGAATAGGTGAGCAGTTCTTTTCGTGAAGCAATGGAAGATTTCTATATGTTATGAAATTGCGAGCCGTCTTAGCGTACTAGCTTTGTATTAGTAACTGATCCACAACGATAAGGTATGTGAATTTTAAGGCGCATAAATCACTAACTTAAAACAACTGTGACCAAAATTTAAAGAAACTCTGTAGCACGGTAGTGTAGCGCTAAGGTAGACAATTATATTTCAGTTAAGTTGAATATTGCTTTACATTCTACGCTTTTGTACCACTTTAGCCTTCTATCTACCTAAAGGACACAGTCCTACGTCCGCACAAATGCTATTTTAATCTACTATACACCATTTCCAACGCCCAATCCTATTCATTTCTAGATCATCGGCAGCGGCAACAACATACGCGCAGAGCAGACTCCGCGGGTCAACGTACCCACCGTGGTCGATGGCCATAGAGAAGTCACAGGAGCTAGACTGAACATCGGCGCCGTGGTGGCGCTGGCTGCCTTCGGAGGCCTCGTCTTCCTGATCGCCATCATCACCACCATCGTCATACTCGTGAGGAGGTTAGTTGGAACTGATTTTTATAGTCATGAGCTCTGGTTTTTTGGGATAGCGATGACGTGTTCTGGCCTCCTTAGTGTAGTGGCCGTAATAAAATAACACAGCTGTGTTATTTTATTTCACAGAATAGCTATTCTGGGAAACCAAAGCTTCACGGTCTGTCTCTAATGATCTATTCATACTGACAATCTCAGGCAGATCAAGTTTATCAACTGGCTTTTGATATTTATTTTGATATTACACAGAAATAATTTGTAGAGCTTGATCAGCTGTCTGAGATTTCTATTTTAGATAGATTATTGGGACGAGCCTTAAAACGTAGTTAATAGTATTGAGTGAGTTTAAAAAAAAATATTTCACAGTAGATAAGTTGATAAGCAACACATCACGTAGGTAGGCAATAACGACTTTACTTAAATTTGGAAAACTGAAAAGTGTGAAAACTACAAAAACGAATTCATTTATTTTTTTTAATAATCGCAAATCCTGTTCACTTTATCTGGTCATAACCGGTACAGTTGTATGAGAATACAAACTTTAACCCGTACCTTTCTAGAATAATAAAGGACGAGTAAAGGATTATGTACAACTCCCTAAACACTCCATACTAACTCTTAAAATTACCTAAACACTGCATCGAAATAAATAACGTAAGTTACTAAAATAGTCCAAAATAATCCAAATAGTCCTCTGTAAAACATACTCGCTGCATAGTCATACGAGTAGCCCACATAAACCAATCACCGACTTTACCGTCGATTTGTCGCGGGGCTGTCAGACCAGAAATATAATAGTTCATCAATATGTCCCATGGACAAACTACACATGTAACGCCAACAAACTACAAACTTAGTAGTAGCCACTATCACCACATTATCCCCAACTGCAGCTCTTAAACTACACCCCATTACTGACCATATAGGTCAAAACTTGCATACTGCAATCTCCATTTATTTTGTTATCTTCCTATGAAACAGTCAGTCATGTCAAGGACAAATCCTTGCTCATATATTGTAAGAACGTAAAGTATCGGTGACGTGTATTAGCGGCGCGGGCAGCCGCAAGGAGCGCGTGTTGGCGCGCGAGTTGCCTTCGCGCTGGTACACGCTGCTCGCGCTGCCCTTCCCCGACCAGCAAGTAGGGCGGCGCGAGTTCGTGCGCGCGCACCGCCTGCCCCACCGCGCGGGACACTTCTCCAACCCGTTGTAGCGTGCGTCAGGTACTGCGACGCGATATGGTGGCTGACAACGCGGACATATCAAACATATCCAATACAATTACAAACCTAGAGTTAATACTCGTAGGAGCACAGTAGCACGCAACATCAGACAGCTTAATGCACGCTTGAAGCCCGTCCTCGGCCACCATGTCCGCCAGCAACGCACCAGGGAGAGGATCGCACGCGAGACACACTGTACTTATGACCACATTCACGACCAGTCCCAACACACGACTTCTGAAACAGTAGCCTACGAATACTCCGTCTCCTCTTGCCGAACACTACATTCGCTATCCTGTGCCACTGAACACGCGCAAAGACGACTCTTCGGTCACATCAACACTGAACTTCAGCACCGCATGACGACGACAAGGTACTGAAATCAGCACGTCAGCCTTTTAGCCACACATTCACTGCAAATGCGACAACATTCAGACAATAAGACCTTCATTAAGTTAAGTTTCTTACGTAAAACTACCGTTATAGTTCAGGAAAAGATCCCCCTAGAACTGGTGATAAATGTGATATGTATGCTTACAGCCGCAAACAAAACGAGGGCAAGCGGTACCGGCACCACGTGACGGCTGATTGCAACACGGTGGCGTCGCTGGACGAGTCCTCTTCATCGGAGTCGAGGAGTGGACTGAACAGGTTCTACCGGCAGGCGTGGGAGGAGCTGCACGAGGCGGCGGGCGGCGCGGGGAGTAAGCAGTCCCACCGGCGGCACGAGCGGGAGGCGCCCAAGGAGGGCTCTGAGCTGGTGGTGTCGGAGGTGTACCCCGCCGGGCAGCGCGACAAGCGCCGCCACCACCATCACCACCACCACCGGGAGCCGCGCCACCCCGACTGGCACCCCCACCGCACGCACCACAACCACAAACCTAGATACTGAACTCATCTACTTTTCATTATTTAGTTCTAGATTTATTCCTCCTTGGAACTTTGTATGGCATTATAATCGGCGGAAATTTCTATTTCTTCTATATATTACTTTTATAAAACACTTATGACTTTCGTTTCTCGGTATTATTCTGATAATAATGTTCGATGAAACGACTTTTCGTATTTTATTCGACACTTTTGGAACTCACTGCACTTAAACTTGGCAATTTTAGGAGGAATATGAAATCTGAAAATATGCTTTTAATAATTAATTTCATATTTAAATTGCCACCATTGTATATATTTTTAGACTGAAAAACTAAACGAATTTCATACTGATAACTTGACGCTCAGCTACTTAGGATAAGATTTTTTTTTATTTGAGATGTATAAGTGAAAGAGCCAAAAACCTTATAATCTACAATATCTGTACCAAATAGGTGATAGGGCAGTATTTATTTTCGTTAAGGTTTATTTAGATGGTACTTGTGCCAGTTAAGTTGATCTACAGCCGCACTAAAACACACTATACGAGTATACCTAACATTTTCACAGTACGTTTTTACTTTATTTTAGAATTAAACTGTGTCATTCTGACTGGTAGGCTTCATCCACCCATGCGATGATAAGTGGTAGACTTCATATAGATGGCGCCACTAGTAACTAAGGCCTAAAAATTTACATAACCTATGTAAATGGCTGGTCTGAAACTACTTTTAACAAAAGTAATAAATATGTTTAATCTATATTATTTTGTGACACAGACATAATGTGTTATTTTCCTCTGCCTTATTTATTCTGTCAGATTATTTAATCCATAACACATATTTCGGTCAAACCATGATTTCCTTGATCTTTTCTTTAAATCGGTTGAGTTTTATGTTTCCTTAGTAATATGTAGATTGAAGTGTATCAGTTTGTAGTGGATTGTAAATAATATTAGTATTAAGAATAGATCGAAGATAATCATTGTTCACTCTGTAAATTATAATCGTTTACTTTACGGTATTATTGCTATTTATCGACTACACCTTCTCTCTACCTTGTCAGAAGAACAAAATATACCCAGTAATCGCCAGTAATCGAATATCTTTGAAACTTTCTAATTTTCTAAGCATGTACTGTTACAGTCTCCGATATCATTCATGGTACAAAATATGTTTAAATAAAAGAAATTAAATGGGAAATTTAAATGACTATGTGCCATTAGACAGGCAGACAGTAAGCAAACTCAGTGGCAGGTAAGTGGACACGGAATTGAGGGCGCCACTGTTGCATATTCAGTAGAAGAAAATGTTACTTTGTTCCTTGAACGTTTAGTTCCGTTTTTGGCCACGTGTGGACTTACCTGCCACCAAGTCTAATTCACAGTTTATAATTTACGATACATTTAGTTTTGTAGATAAGAATGTAAATTAATGTTATTTATAGAGAAATGTATGAATTGTGACAATGGTTTCATTTAACATTTTATTTAATCGTATTTCATCAAAAATTAAAGTTATTCAAATAATGACATTATTTTGATTCGGAATTTAAATCGATTGATCAATTATTTTTCTATTCACCGATCAGCAACATCGATCGTGAGATCATTGTCACATATAAATAGTTAACTGCAGTATATAATAAGTAAGTAATTTAATTAGTTTAGTGTAATATTTCCAATAAATAATAATTATTGTAATCGTGTCATTGTGAACGTGGAAATTATTTAGCGTGAAAGAGTATCTGTTAAAAACATTATATTATTGAATAAATTGGTAATGAACTTGTGATAACATGACTTGTTTTATTTATTGTCGTGAAATATCTATCAGTTTACAGTCTAGACTGGTTCGGAAGCGAAATTTGGTCGGGTGTCGAGCCGTCAGTAACCATGTCCATGTACCGGTGGTGTTGTACTCGTACATCGATTTGGTCGAAACCTAACATGAAATTAAACAAGTGAAGTACTTTTAAAACATGCTATCTTTATTAGTCTCCAAAATAAAACTACACATATAAAAGGGAGGTACGATTTGCATTGGATAGTATTATAATCTCGACGTCTATACAATGTTAAACTTAAATAAAATTAACTAAGGATTTAAATACAAAGAATAGCAAGTTTATATTAGTATATTTGGCTACTAAAAGAGGTTTAAACCAGTTACCAAGACTGTGGTTTCAGTGTGCTGAATTTCTTTCAGCGAAAAGATATTGAATCAAATTAGTACAGTCAACAAAGGTAGCATTGACTATAGTTATAGACGAGTCTACTTCATGGTGCGGAGCAGCTGTCGATCGTCAGATATTGTAAATGCCATATAAAGACTGCGACCAATTGCGCTGATGATACTTTATTGTTCGACTGCACCGGTAACCATCGCCTTGATACCGATTTAAACAATGAACATTAATTACATTGAAATCTTTTGTCTACTTAAAACTTAATGCTTCAAATCAGGGGCCACCTGCAATCATTTTAATTCCGAGCAATGTAACTAAACATAAATACATTAAAACTATATTAATTCGGCTGCAGGTACTAGTAAGCGAGTATATTACCAACAGTAATGTATTAAATAAAAATAATTTTGTAAAAGTTATAAAATATAAAAATACGAAACAATATTTGGGTAAACCATTACAAAATAATGTAAAAATTTTGAAGTGTTAAAATAAAAATACGTAATTTTTCCAACATAAGAAAATACTTGGTTTTTTCTGAACTTTAAAAAAAACCGAACACGTTGTATATTTTTCGACAAAAATAGTAAATATAAGCATTACACTGTAATGTCCCAGTGCTGGGCAAAAGCCTCTCATTCCACTGAAGATATCAGTACAGTGATCATGTGATAGTAATCAAATAATTTGATAAGAAAGCGGCTTAGTAAAAATATTGATAAGCGCAATTAATCATGATAGCATACAGATAGATTTGTGGCGGTTGTGGAATTTGGACACTATGAGTAAAACATAAAGAAATATCACTTTTACACCAGAAATGACAATGTTAATAAGAAATATTTTAAATAAATATTCCTCGTCCTCGGGTGACTTGAGAGATCGCAATGTGTCAAATGAATTTACTCAAAGCGACATTTCATTTTATCAATATTATTAAAAGACGATTTTAAAGGATTTCTCTGCCTATGTGTCTGACTATTTCACAAAAATTAAGTTTGAGATCAATTAGAGCGTCAGAGAGACATTTTATTTAACTTGTTTGTAATTGTTGATTTAGCACTAGCATACTACAATACTAATCAAATATACTACATACTATAGTGTCCAAATTCCTTAAACGTTTCTAAGAAGAAAATTACATAATAAAACCTATGCTATCTATCTTTTTCCCACATTTCTTTACTCTTCTATCACTCTGGCGCATACAAAAATATAAATATGGTATATATTTCAATGTATACTCATACCTAACTACATAAGTGATAAATATATACAATTGGATGCAAAGCGATGACGGATAGTTTAGACGACGGTGAATTAACACGATTGTATTTTGTTTTTGATTTTTCATGTTAATTTTTTTAGTTCATGTTCAGCTTTTGTTTCATTTTTCAGCAGTCAAACTAGCACTAGACTGGACAAGGAGAAAGATGTAAAAAGGGTCATCAAAACTACTGTTTTGTTTCGCTTTTTAACAAGCGGCTGCGAAACGACCATTATCAATAATAGTGACAGATGTCATTAGTCTGTCAACTTGACAGGAGACGTCAATTCCTAGAGTTTCTATACGATACCTACTTCGTGTCTTGGTAACTTCAGTTTTCACTGGCGGAATTGCGACGTAATGTCAGCAGAAGTCATCAAACAAAAATTGAATTGAATTGAATTGAACTTCAGTTTTGCGTAGTTTTTGAATGTGATCGTTTTTCAGCCACCGTAGAATACTAATTTCAAAGTTTTTCATATAAAGTACTTTGTACGAACAAAGGACTGAAAACTGATAAGCGAACAGGGTGTTCACAGGGCACGAACTGTCAAAAGTTTACGTCATAGCGCTAGTCGATACCTTATAGAATTTGGCGAATAAAACAACTAAGTAGGTACATAATCTTATTGCATCTTAGACGGCTCGGTTACGATATTGTTTGTCAGTTAACAAATTAAACCGAATAACTTTACATTTTATAATAATACTTTTACTATATGTAGGCGCGTGTTATTAATTACAAATATTTCACATAGAAACTCTTATTAAATGCATAATTATACGTGTGAGTCGATTAGCTACTGGGTATAGTAGACACCTACTATTGGCCTTTAAGCTTACGAATATAAAGTAAAGATATATAGCACGCTTCAATCTATTACGACTTCCTTTACCACGATAAGACACCACATTAGACCGATAGCGATAGATTGTCGTTTAAACAGAGAAGGGGCTACGGCCAAGCGGACTTTACGGGCCTTACAAAATATATCTTAGCCACAAGGGTCGTCACATAGGCGCGAGTTAAAGCGTACAATACAATATTATTTATACACAACTACGAAATTTACACCTATACAAGTATTTTCAAACATTTTATTTATATACTTTTTCTTTTATTTGGCATATCTAGCACACCGAACAGACCTTTGCGATCAAAGGTCAAGAATAATATTTTAGAGCCTAAATTTTTTGTGACAGTCGAAAGTTACAAAGGTCCTATAGGACCTTTAAGTCGTAAACACTAGAGTAAAGCTCTAAAATTAATACCTATTATTAAAAATTAAATTGAGAGAAAAATACTTCATTTAAAAAATATAAGTAAATTGTGATATTATTATTGAAAACTCCGTTTTTGTTCGTACCGTGGATATGTTAGGGACTCGGGAGGACATTACATCAATTACAACGATACGACATTTGTGACACAACACTCGGCAAGCGGCGTTACGGAACGTTCACACTTGCCAAGACTACACAGAGACCAATAAATCTAGAGCTACATAACATCAATGTTCGTTAACGGTAAATATATCTCGTAAAATAGTACGTTCCCAAAAAGACATTGGCCTGTGTCGTTAGGTAGATTTCAAGAAGAACGATGCTCGTGTATCTTCGGAATAATTTAGTCTCCGCCGCTCGCTGCGCTCCTACGCCTGAAATACAAATAAAAATAAGATTTAATTACCAAAGTGTGTTCACAGTAGGTAAGAAATATTAGATATCAATAAAAAAAATAGTGTCAGATAAGTAAATAGAACCAGAGAGGGCCCTTACAGACAATTATTGAAAAATTGGTAGTCTTCCAAAATCTCTGAGCACTTGTTTCTACGCATTACGACGCGAGTCCTTATGTATTAAAAAACAGCTTGACGTCGGTCTTACGTTTACCGCGCGTCCTGTAAGGTTAATATCCAAAGAAATTGTTTCTTCGTTTCATCTCTTCTCCTCATACATAAATAGAGGTATAGAGGTATAGAGGTATAGAGAGAGAGAGGTAGATAAGAGAAAAACCAAAACCGAATATTTGTCTTGGCGTGCATCTAAACGCTACCGTTGTGCGTTCTATACGCACTGCCGGCATATAAAAATGAGAGAATTGAGAATAAAAACTGTTTGATCACCTGTCGGCCTTTAGTAGAGCTTGGTGAGCTTCCCGTCGAGCCGATACTTGCACCAACTCCGCGACGGTCGCCGCTTGCTGTTCAGCTGTCGAATATAATACGGATTTATATACAGATTGAGAATTGAGACTTCCAGACATCGTCGGTAAGGAGTCTGTTTCAGTTTTACGCAACCGACAATATGCAGCATATTTTCCGTCCAATTAGCACCAACCCGCACTAACTAACCAATACCTTAACTCTTAGAAACTGTTTCTTAATGTGAAACAGTTAGTTGGCTATCTACTTACATCGAATTGCATTAAGCTAAGCTATTTAGGAGAAAGTCTAAAAATCTTGGTAAATGTAATTAAGATTAAAAATTAAAAAGCATGTAACATAATCAATCATAAAAGCATGCAATGCTGCAATAGAGCGAATGAATGAATGTTCATAGCACCATCAATATTGGAACAACTGTAGGTGTTTGTTTTTGGTGTTATAGATGGCGCTATTAACATTACGTGCATGACACATTAGTGGTGACGTAGTTACCAGACAGCGGCCTCGCCAGCCTTCGCTCGAGCCTCGCCAGTCGCCTTGCACTCGGCTCGTCCCTCGCCTCGTCTCGCGCTCGCCGTTGTGCGACGAGCCTCGCCCAACGAGCTTCGAACCACAGCTGCATAGCGTCTCGTTCTTCAGTCTCGCAAGACGCTTGGTACGGTAATGGCTTATGTTAGGTGAAAGCTATATGGCTCATGTTATAGGTGAAAGATATAGAAAAAGAAGGCAAATGTTATGGGAATTTAGACACCTAATGTCACATGCCAATATGTTGGTTACCGTTAAGCGCTGGTCGCCAATTGGATGCTTGCCAAATATGTGTCCCATGTCACCGAATTTGTGACCAATATGTTGCTGACCTATATTGTATGGCGCTAAGCTAATGTTTACGCACTTTAATCACATCAACGATTTAATGGTACTGCGACATTATGTATTTGACGAAACAATAGTCAATCGGTAATGATCCGTAGTACTTGCTCATCAAATAAGGTTGTAGAGTCCAAGTAGCATTAATATGTCATTGTACATAGGTGTCTATATAACATGACATAGGTGTCTAAACTCCTAAGGTTGGCGAAACAACCTCAAATTGTCTCATTTAGATTGTTACATATGTATCGCTGTTATAATCACGATTGTTACTCATGTTGCAATGTAAAACAGATATTATGTAAATATGCAATGAATTAATGTTTAAATAAATTGTAACATGCAACAAATACTAGAAAATTAAAAGATGAAAACATTTAGCATTACTTCCGCTAGCATTTAGTTATTTCTACTATCTAATTCATTCAAACCGTCCATAACCAAAACTCAACAGTCATATACGAAATTAATGTCAAAATTTTCATTCAAAATTTGACACTTGTCTCAGAGACGTCAATGAAATCAGCCATTGATTAATTGGGGTAATTCCACTCTTCAACCTACACTGACGAATCGTTTGGCGGCTCTGAGTATGATATGACATATGGCATATGATATGAGTTTTGTTTTGGCCCTTGCTACGTCCTTAGTGCATACCTGAAACCCTTGGATGCGCCTGGGTATCGGCGGGGGGGCTGTAGCAGACAGGGGGTGGGGGCACGGGGGGCGCCTCTTGCAACGCCCCTGTTGACTTGTGCGCGTTGGAAACTACCCTTGTTTGAGGCTCCTGTGATTAACATTTATTGTTTTAATATTAAATTAAAATGTAATATAATCTATCGTTAGTTATTCATTATTTACTATATAGCTCAACAAATTGTTTATAACAATAACTCCTAGCTTAATTTTTAAATTAAAATTGACAATATAAAAAGCATTTAAAAGTATATTTCATTTCATATATTGTGTTTTATTTATACAGGGTGGAACCGGATTACAACAAATAATAACACATTGTTATTAAGATACAATGATGAGAAGTATTTTCTTAATCATACACATACAACAACTAAAATGCATTAAAAAATATGTTAACTAGCGTACAAGATACTAAAAATAATTGAAAAATATAGTAACTGGTGTCAAAATCGAAATATTCATTGTTCCCAAGTTCATTCCTACTAATGATTACTAATAATCGAGATTTGTTTCACCCTGTATTTACACAGCCTTCTTGATTTGCATCGCCATGCTAAAGAAGACATTCAAAGCGCTTGATCTTTCATACAAAAGCGGTACTTTCACTAACTGATATTGTCAAGTTATATTGAACTTTAACACCATGGATTTAATAAATAAAATATTTTGTTTCCAATTTAATTTATTTACAAGGTTATTTCAACAACCAATTTAGACTATTTAGACAATTTTAAAGCTCAATTTTGTTTGACAATATCTCGTTACAGTTGACGATCATAGTAAAAGCGGCCAACATGCAAATCATACATCGTGATGGTAGACAAAATTGAGTCTTATTTCCTGAGCTATACAGTCCAAAAGGCACTAGTTGATGCGGTTCCTCAAAACGCATTGACAATGGATATTGGGAAATAATATGTATATGCATATAATTCTTTATTAACGATGTATGGCTAGAAATCTATTTGTAAATCTTAACTGTCTGTCTCACTATGTGTTAGTCTTTGTCTATAAGTCTATCTATCTGTTTAACAGGTTTAATACTTAGATTTCATTATCAGTATCAGGTTAACCTATACACCTATACGACAATAGTTGTGGACACTAAAAGGTTGACAGTCAGAGTTCAAATGGTCCAACGACTTGACACAACCGGAATTGACAATTTGACGTGCCTTCCATAGCACGGCAGTGCTTAGATAAAAATCGTCACTATAGACCCAACTAGATAGCGTTCGAGCTACACGTGACATGACATTCACGGAGAGTTCGTGGCTGTCCAACTGCATAACTTAGACACTAAGAAATATGTTTTGACAATAAGGATGCTCAAAGCTTAGTATTGGTCTAACTAACCTGTCTGTGAATTAGTTCTGTACATATTTCTGTATTTATTTATAGAAGGATATCCATTGTCAATCACAGTCACAGCTGAAACGATGGACAAGCAACGCGCATGAGAGAGCGAGATAACGTACAATAACATGAGCGGGTGCGACAAGGACAGCTACATCATGCGAGTCACGACACAATCTATTTGCTTACGTGATGCGTCAGGATCGGCTCGGAGACCCACTGAAAATTATTATTACTTGTGTTAGTCTACTGTCTCCCTTATTAGACTGTCGACCGTACCCTTTAGTCGGACATTCTACGGTTAATACTACCACAGTTCACATTTATTGGCAGTAGTGAAACTATATATGACATAGGTAGTGTGTAGAGATATAGTTGTAACTTGTTCGACATTACATTCAATAAAATTGTATGTCTAGTGTTACATTACTATGGAAAACTAGAGGACAGTTTGTAAGTGACAACACAGGCAAACGCAAAATTTTCTTTGACTTGCCAATCACAGTATGAGACGCGGGCTTCGGCAATCAATTTAGAAGTCGATAGTCGATTTCAGAAGGTGTATATAAAGTTTCATTATTGCTCATTTATGTTTACTGTGCCAATACCCTCCACTACGTTTGTACACTATACAAGCCGAGTGTGGACTCGGTGCGCGCCAATCAACGTGACTCAGTAATCAACATATTTCCGTACAGTATGGAATGTTCACGATTCAGTTGCATACAGTCGAGAGTGTATGAGAATAACATTGCTTCAGAACATGGATTGAAATTGATATTCTAGTATAATAGTTATGTATGGTCGTTCATCAAAAGTGCAATAACTGTTGTATTTATAGTAAATAGGACGTACCTTATGTCTTGGTCCGAGATGTCTATTTAGATAGTTGGATATGCTCTTCATGATGCTTTTGCCTCGTCGGTCCCGAGCTAGTTCAGGGTCGGAGAATGAAGGGGTGACGGTGTGGGGGGGAGCGGGGCGCGGCGGGGGCGGGGGAGTGGGTGGCAGCTGGGGCGGGGGCGGCACGGGGGGCGGCTGGGGCGTGGGGGCAGCGCGGGGGCGGCGCGCGGACCGCGGCCGCGGGGCTAGCCGTTCCAACACGAGCCGACGAACCACTTCAGTTTGCTGCTCGCGCTCGCGTTCACGCTCACGTTCGCGCTCGCGCTGCGCTGCACCGCTCGATACAGACTCCACGAGCGGCGGCGACTCGTCCAGTGACGGCGACCCTAAGCTCGACGCCGGATTCGTCTGCGGTGACACTTCGGTTATACTCAGCGACTCCACGCTGGGCTCCAAGCCGTTAGTGTCCGCTTTGCTTGTTTCCTTGGTTTCGTCCGTCTTTTCATCACTGGTTTTGCTCTCGATTTGATCGCTTGTCTTTTGTTCACTAATGGACTTGTCACTCACTTCATTCGCCAATTCTTCTGTTTTTGGCGATGAAGGAAGTTCGTCACGTTCGAAGTAGGCCTCCTGAATATCCTCCGGAATCGTGTGCACGATTTCTGTATGAGAATCTCTGTCGTGAGAGACCGGCTTCTCCACCGTCTCGGAGAAGCTGCGTTCTATGAAGTTCATCGAGCGATCGTTGGTGGGCGAGTACTCGTCGTCGACCAGCTCCATGTAGCCTTCGTTCTTGGGGGTGGAGGGGGTGTCGATAGAGGGGTCCTGGTCGCCCTCGTCGGCGAACTCGAAGTGCTCGAGCGCGTTGGAGAAGAGGATCGTGGGCGGCGTGTTGCGGCCGCAGACGTGGGGCGCGAGGGGCACGGGCTTGGGCGGGGGCAGCTCGCGCGGAGCGCGGCGCGGCCGGTCCAAGTCCTCCATGGCGCCCTCGCCCCAGTCGGACAGCTCTGTCTCGGTGAGCGCGAGCGTGGCGTCAGGCCCGGACTCCGACGACGAGTCAGGCCGGACGGTTGCGTTCACCACCTCGGGCTCAGCCCCGAGGCTGTCCAGCGCCACGGGCGCTCCGCCCTCGTCCGTCACCTCCACCCGCGGCACGCACACCACTGCGCCCGTCTCTGTATGCGACGAATCATCTTCGGACAGCGAATCCGATTCCATATCTGGATCTTTCTTCTTCTCAGTAACGAGTGTCTCTGATGTCTCCGTTAAATAGGTGTTGGTCAAAGAATCCTCCATCTTGCTCAATAAGTCGGTTTTACTCAACAGGTCGACGGGCGCGTCCGTGCATATGTTCTTGATGATATCCGGCATCGGCTCGGTCTTCTTATCGTCAACAGTAAAATGGAAGGAGAGCACTGGATTGGGTGGCACGTTGACGGCCGGGTTCAGCATCTTTTGGAATTCCGTGATATTGGACCGGAAGGCTTCAAATTTAGTGTCAATTCGGGAAGTCGAGTCTGATTTGCGGACGGCAGGAGGAGAGGGTTCTCCGAGGAGGTATCGGCGCTTGAGCTCGAGGGCTCGTTTGGTGGCGAGTCCGCCGGCGGAGCGCGTGCGGGCGAGGGGGTAGTCGAGAGGACGCGGTGGCGGGGGCGGGGGCGCTGGCGAGGCGGCGGGCGCGTTCACCGCCTCCGTCACCAGGATGGCGGGCGGCGGCGCGCTCTCCTCGCGCCCGAACTCGCTGTCCGTCGACACCTCCGTACCGGACGACACCGACGAACTCGACTCGCTCTCCTCCTCCGACTCCACCTACACAATCACTCACGTCTAGTAACACGATAATGGATTATGTTTATACCTCAGACGTAATATAGACGCAGTAAACAAGTAAAGCAGATTAAAAAAATGTGCACCATGCTTAATTGAAATTTTAAGTCGTACTTATAAGATGCTCGATTTAATACTCTCCGTCTTTCAATCAAGTGTCGACGTAAATGTCTGATATGTAACTATTTTGGTCTCTGGTGGCCAATTTCAATAACCGAACTCTCAATTGACGAATCGAGTTTTGATAACTCACTTTGACGACCGAGGTCATTAGCGATTACACCCGCATTAATATCAGAGATCTGCATTTTTTGCAGTTTCAATGTGTACTTTCGACCTTTCAGGACGTTCATATACAAGGTGTAATTTCATCTGCTTCACTGTCCACAGCCTCTGTATTCCGTCTGATCATATCACTAACATGTCACATCACCAAAACCCGAAATGGAAATAAAACAGCGACAGAAGTGCGTCAGACTAACTCCACACTAACTCGCCCGGAAAATGGCAGCCGTGATCGTTCTAATATGCCATAATATATACAAATACTAATATAAAACGTGGTAAAATTATATTGTATCTTCTGTAGTCTTTGGGCAGTACCATGACATCATCCATTTCAATTTTCAATAGTAATAATTCAATAGTATTGAAATGGCAATTTTCATGTGGGTCATGCTACATTGCAAAGAAATATGTCATATATACAAAAAATAAATTTTGATAAAAATATGAAATGACCATTGTTTATGACAATGTATTTTAACATTTAGTGCGGCTTGCAAAGTAACTCTTTATTCATTTTTCCGCATATTTTTAGAAATCTTTTGATGTGGCTCTGTTTGTCACATAAGGGTGATAATGGTTTTATTTTATAAATAAGCATTGTATCTTATTAGGAAAATATTATTGTTTGAAAGAATGTGAACAGTTTCATCTTAAAGCTCTTCTAAAAATATTCTATTTTACATTTTATTTTATTAGTATTTATATAAATACGAACGTCACTTTAATACACATTTAGCAGCCAAATAAATTGAGAAGTTCTTATGCAACCCACCCTTAACTTTAAAGTTTGTTGGTTTATACACAATGATATAGTGGAACCGTTATTTGACAAGTGTAAAACTGTCTCAAAAGACTTAAAATTTTCAATAATTACATTGAATGGTCACTCCAAATACTTTATATAATAAATAAGCTATCAAACAAAACTAAACTATGATAAATATATACAATGAAAATTAATTAATTAAGCATTATTTTATATACACCTATATTAAAATGTATAAAAGCAGAGTATATAGATATGTTTATGTTTGTCTGGGAGCATAAATAAATCTATAAATATATGTTTATGCATACAGGAATCTAAATCATTAAATAAATAATGAATACGATTAAATACGTAAGTATTCTACAAAACGGCATTTATTTCAAAAACACAAACTTACTGCTTTAGTATAAGTTTTTTTTTTTCAAAAACTGTTTTTTTTTTCTTGTAAATATTTACAAACCTTTGAATATTATTATTTTTCGGATATCTTGAGCAGCATAACTCAAACGATTCATAGAAATTATTAAATAAAATCTATTCAATTCAGCCGGTCCCAATAACTGAAAACAATCATAGTTATTGATATAACTATTGATCGATGAATGTCAAAATAAACTTTTTGACACAGGTTCTATCGTATCGATCGATCGAGAGGTTATTGGGATCGGCTGTAACTCTTGTTTGCAAATAAGCGTAGTCAAACCAAGTTAAACGTCCAAAGCAGTAAGTCGAGACGGCTAAGTTAGTGTGGTGAAAGGTACACGCTTACCGAACGCCCGCCGCCCCTCCTAGATGCTATTAGATATTAATACTAACACGTTAGGGACACTCGTTAATGCTATGTTCACGGATGAATGATGTCGGGTATCTCACAGAGGATTGAAATGTTTGCAAGTGTAAAGAAATTGAGATAACGTGTTTAAAGGACTTTATATGTTTCCTAAATGAATCTTTTTATGTAATTTGTTGAAACTTTACACATTACATTCATGAAAGTGTTGATGATAATCACATTATATTTTAAAGGCTAAAACTTCAGCAGTGATTGGAAAGCACTACATAAGTGTCTATGAATATGTGTAAATTAAGCGATAAACTAACCTAACCTAACTGATACTAGAAAAGCCAGTCTATACATTATGTGTATAGCCTAATGCATGACACTATATCCGTAACTAACAATGTTCCTAATCAAATGTATGAGTACGATGTAAGAAGGTGTATGTAATGATAAGCGAGTCACATCAGGGGCGGCGGCGTGTCGTCTGTCGCACCTCCGTTGGCGACGGCGACGCGACGCGACTCGCGTCGCCGTCGGGTCGCTAGGCGATGTCGCAGCGCTGTACCTCGCTGCTGTCGGTCGGCGGGCGCGCTTCGACCGGCACTTCGAGACGGCGGGCCTCGCGAGCCGCACGCATTCGCGAGCACGATTCGTTGCCAGACGATTCCGCACCTGGATAGAACATCATTTGATTTAAAAGAAAATATATTTATTAACTTGACCAGTTCGTATGTTACTGACGGACTAATCGGGAACTGAATTTTAAACTATCTGATTTAGTTGAAAGTAATACAACTGTCACTCCGGTGACAAGATAATTTAAAAAAAATTATAAGTCTAAATAGGCGCTCAATAGCTTATGTATGCAAAGTAACTCTTATGTAAGGCTTGCTAATGCTGGTACCCACCTTATGGAAAAGCTCTTATACTGATACAAAAGCCTCAAAAAGACGATTAAACGTACTACGATCAAAACAGTATTTTTTGATACTGATCCAAAGTTTATAGTTAGCTTTAGCTTTATACTCTAACTAACGTTCAGTGTATACTGATACATAAAAAAGCGTCTCTTGGATGCCACAACTGTTTTTTTTCGCTTCGACAAGCGTACTACCGTACCGTCATCGGAATAGTCGTCGTAACCGAAGCTGTCGTCAGAGAAGTAGATATCGGCGTGGTGGTGCGGCGCGGGCGCGGCGCCGGCGGGCTGCGGCGAGCGGCGCGCCTCGTTGTCGCTCTCGCCCGCGTCCGTGTATTCATCCGACGACGATTCTTCTTCGTCGCTGTTGTTAATAGAAAACGGTTAAGGGTTACTGGTTCTGTTAGCCTATATAATACCTAAGGGTTACCGGAACAAATTATATTCTTTGTCGCTGAAGAGTGAACTAAGGTTAATGATTATCCTAGCAAATTATTTGATGCATCATCACTGTTTACGACGTAAAAAATGGTAAGTGTTTATATTTAGGTATTGTTTGATGTAGGTTACATGGCTTGCCACAGACAAAAGAGAGGCCTATCCGTTTTATTCCAGTCTCCAATCTACTTTTGTGCCAATTCTATCGACACCCATAGTAGTAGAAGTTTTTGCGCGAGCGGGTAACAAACACATTTCCATGCTTCCTTACCAACTTTTACACTTATGCAGGTACTTTTTAGTAAGACTCACCTCAACCCCCCAGCGCCCGAGGTCTCCGACGCCAAGAAGTTCCTATCCGTCCATTCGTCCTCGTCGATCTCCTTCGCCGCCGAATCCGACAGCTCGATGCTGATCCGCTCCGGCGTCGAGACGTTCGTCTCGGTGAGCGCGGCGACCGCGTCCGGCACACTCGCGCCCGAATGCCGGAGACATACTAACTTGCCTCCAAACCGTTCCATCACGTAGTTACTGCAATTAAAGGGTTAAGAATTGAATTGTGTTTGATACTTTTTCAAATAAATAAATCTTTATTAGTTTTATACAAAAAAATCTAGAATAATAACTCTGAATAACTTTCATAGTTGATTGAGTGTTTGTTAAATTATACGTCTGCCAAGTTAGCTGAAGTGATTCTCAACGTCTTATAAGCTAAAAGGGACTTAAACTATGAGAGATTATGCCCGAACTGCTTTTTCAAATTAATGTGTCCTCAAAAACACAATATTTTGTAAGCTGCTGTTAAAGTGTAGGAAATGAAGGTCCCCTTATTTAGTTTGTTTTAAGTCTAGTGGCATTTGAGTATAGAGAGGTCAATGGATCAGTGGTTTTCTCGCTAATGCAATTAACTTGGAAAGTAATATTTACGTCTTATTACAGTAGTCGCACAGGCAAAACAGCTAAAATAAAATGCATCAACTGTTCGCACTTTTGCATGAAGCGCAATCGAAAAACAAAATCTAGAAATAGCAATCGCTCTGTAATGGAAACCATTTATATACTAAATCATAACAAAAATAATACATAGCTCGTTGATTTATTATAGTTGTGAAAAACTATTATTTAAAAAGCTTATGCTCTTGTATCTCACAAATGGCCGTCAGATTTAAGCAGCGCCTTCATTTTCATATCAATGTGACTATACGGGTTACACGAGTTGATTTTAGCCGTGCCGAAAGTCCCCAGCGGTTCGCTTACAATAGTGAAAAGGCATTCGATTTTGAGTTGGCTTTATTGTTGCGTTACTTAAAAGAAGGATAAGCTTTATCTTGGTATCTACTCTAGAATATGCTTGTGAGGCCGGCGGCCTAAAATCTCCGACGCTAGGGTTGGGTAAAGATAAATATATCAAACACAGCAATGCGCAAACATATATCCTCCCAAATAGAACAGGGATAAAGATCACCACTACGTGGCAAATATCAGTGTAAATTTTCTCTGGCTCCGATACTAAGCTTTTTCCTGAGTGAAAGACATACAGCGATAGTGGAATCTCAAGTAAACCATACAATTATAAGTTTTTATTTGCAACGCAGAATTGAAATACGATTCAAGATTTTTCGCCCAAAAGACTATGAAACATATACCTACCCAAATAAAAATAGACAAAAGGATTGGTCAAAAATGTATGAATATTCGGGATATCTAGGAAACCCCAACCTTTATGTCATACCAAACCAACAAATACTCCACTTCACCTAACCAAAGCCGCATTGGGATATACGAGTATGTTTTTGATAACGTATTTACAGCGAAAATTGTCTGAAAGTGGGATCAGAATTCACTTGTTAACCGTGGCTTATCGTGGTTATCTCGAGAAATGGGTTAACGCAGCCTCGCTGGTCCGTGGAGATGATCGTTTATCTTGAAAAATTTCCAGAATATAGCCAAGTACATACATTGGTGCATTCAAATAACGTCCTACATAGAAACGGACCCCTGGTGACCCCTGCGTACAAAATATGCGCGTGATTTTCTGTCTCGCTCTAATGTACAGCTTTTCCTTTGTGAGAGAGAGAGATGAATGCAATGACGCAGTGCCGCAGGTTCCTGATCAATATAGTAGTTCGGACCTCTATTAATAGAATTTCAGGGTAGTGGAACCGCAGAGAAAACATTGCGGTCTGATGCGCAATATCCAATCCAATTACATCCAATTACATATCATAACCGGATTAATAGAACAATAAAACAAATTCACATTATTGGAAAACTGATTCAAAGAGAAATATCAGATATTTTACCGTTTCAATATATTAATCCTCAGATCTTTTGTCGCTTCAATATGTTTTCTATTGAATTATATTTATGATAGAAAAATCCTACTCAATATTATACATGCGAAAGTTTGTGAGTATGGATGTATGTTTGTTACTCTTTCACGAAAAAACCACTGGACGGATTTGGATGAAACTTTACAGTAATATAGGTTATTCATCAGAATAACACATAGCAAAAAAATTATTCCGAAATTCCTGCGAGAACGGGCACAACGCGTGTTACTCCGCGGGACGCGGCTAGTTAAGATATAATCACCTAAAACTCGCCTACTCGCAGAAGATTGGTTTCGACGTTGAAAATATAAAATGAAAATGTCTTTTTGGCAAAAATAGATAAGTTGGAAAATATCTAGCAAACCCCTATTGCTAACTTATAAACGTTAATATTAGAGAACGTATTTCTTTTAAACTATATAATACACCCGATAAACGCTCGCGTTCCCGCGTCACGAAACAAATCCCACATCAATTTTGTCAAATAAATTGGACCTTCAATTAAAAACCAATGGAAAACTTGAAAGATCAATTGATACAGTAAGTTACAATAATAATATGTACTTAATGTGGTACTCACTAACACGACGCAAGGCAACTAAACATCGTGGCGTTTCACTTTAAACAACAAAAACAATGAATTTAAACCGCTTTCGGTAATGAGAAACAAGGTCTTTACAACCAAAAAAGTGTTGAAAACGATTGAAAAACTGATAAAACTTCAACCCTTCAATCTGCGTATTATTAATATTTTCACTTGGCAAACCGAGCTGCGAGGAGCGGGTCCGTGCCACTGCATTAATGAAACTAATGTGAACCATCAACAAGTGCTGTAACGCATTGTTTCGCCCGTGACGTGGACAGAAAGAGGATTATCCGAATGCGCATGCCAAATCGATTAATTACAAATTTAGCATTTGGAGGGAAATTCATATCCGTGATGTGATGCAATTCAAACGACCGCCACAGTATACGTGGCACTTCGATACATTAGTTGGGAATTGTCACTTCAAAATCGTACGAAACTTAAGATGGAAACTTATTACAAACAGTTCTAAACTTTATAAACACATCGCCAGAGCTCAGTTGATTAAATTAGTGCACGAGTTCGCTTCGCTTGGCTTTGACGCATGAAAATTGGTACTGATATATGAGAAATATTTACTAATTAGTATAAATAAAGACTAGAAAGATACCTAAAATGGGATCAATGAAGATATGACTAGCTTTTCAAATCTTTATTAATAATCCAACTCCAAATGTTGATCATAAATGTATTATCTAAGAAATATCATATTAAATAATATTCACGTGTAAATTCAATTGTGTTAGCTAAATCGCAAAAAAGCATGGGAAATACAATCGCATTGCATTATGTTTTGAATACTTGAATACCAAACCAAGTAAACAATTAGATACCTTAATACTAAAATTACAACGTATTTCAGTGCGGTAAAGGCGGTTTATTTTATTCATAATTTACAGAAGAAAGTCACAGTAAGCGGCGGCAATACGTTATTCGTACACAACAGACGTAAGGTAAGAGATATATAGACGTAAAGTAAGTTAGAGATCAAAGTGGCAGAAATATTGAGACTTACATAACACATACCATAAGGTAACTGTTAAAACTTCTTGTTTCCGCAATATCCGACTTCTTTTCTCATTAATTACTACTTAATTCTATAGCCTTATAATTCCATAGGTGTACGCAATATTTATTACTAGCAGCGCCCCGCGGTTTTACCCGCGTTGTGCCCGTTCCCGTAGGAAATCCGGGATAAAATGTAGCCTATAGCCTTCCTCGATAAATAGACTATCTAACAGTGAAAGAATTATTCAAATCGGTTCAGTAGTTTCTGAGATTAGCACGTTTAAACAAACAAACAAACAAACAAACAAACAAAACAAACTCTTCAGCTTTATAATATTAGTATAGATTATCATTTTATTTATTTTTTCAGCCTGAATTATCCTACTGTAACACTCTAGACCCTACTCTTTTTCCACCTTTCTCTATTGAGCGCTACACTGGGCAAACTTTATTTATTTATTCAATTATAGTTTAAAAAAACTAAAAAAACACGCTTTTATTGCAAATTGAACTAAAAACTAGAAAATAATTTTTCACCTCAAATCAAAATTATAATAAAATTTAAGTTGTAACACAATGATTTAATTCAGAGTAAAAAGCGTGGGGTGCATTTTAATGTAGTTCATAACTATCCTCTCATAGATAGTTACCAATGATGATTGTAATATTTAAAAATATTAAGCACCCCACGCTTTTTTACTCTGAATTAAATCATTGTGTTACAACTTAAATTTTATTATAATTTTGATTTGAGGAGAAAAATTATTTTCTAGTTTTTAGTTCAATTTGCAATAAAAGCGTGTTTTTTTAGTTTTTTTAAACTATAATTTTATTTTTTATTTTTTAGTAAGCATAACATTATATGCAACTTTTCATCCCGTAATTCCCACGGGAACGGGCCCATCACGGGAAAACCACGGGACGCTGTTAGTGTCTAGTACCATTTAGTAAAATAAAACAGAACTCCCGTTCCGTCCCACAGCGAGCGCCCGTTGATGTCTTTTATATGAAGTAATATTGTTTTAGTAAATCTGGCAAATCCATTAAGGATAACGGGAAACTGTTATTAAATTATTGCATTGTCATCGGTCCTTGATACATATGCAAAGTTTCAAATTAATCAGACTTCTGGAAGTTGGTGAAAATGATGTTCAAAGATTTCATTACATACGTACATACATACATACATACATACATACAGGCCAAGCTAATAAAAGCGTGTTAAAAATACTTAAGTTTTCCTTTCTATAATCCTCAAAGGAACTGATGGCGCAACCAGATAACAAGCCCAGTGTGAGCGAAGACAACATCCAATTTAAACTTGTTTTGTAAACATGTGTGCGTGCACCATACGTCAATAACGTCTTGAGTCAAACTAACTTCATGTTACAGTGTTATTTGGTCAAATGTTTGTGACATGTATGCATAAGACATAGGGGTAGTTTAAGGATAATTTTGCATAGTTTACGTTCCATTATACGATTCAGCTCATAATTTAACCCAAATACTTAAACGCCATTCAAATCAAAAATTTCGGTAATAAAATTGAAATTATGTGTCAAACTGAACTAAATTGAATTATTACTCTTTTTTACTTTTTTGTATGCGGCGTCTACGGCGCTATAAGCTTGTGAAGTCACATTCTAGTACTACTCTCTCTTTCTAAAGAGCAACTTTTACTCTGTAACTCGGGAAATAATAGCTATATAAAATAGTCTAACACGTGATAAAAAAGATGAGTTAATAGAAAGAATAAAAAAATATTGTTAAATACCCAATTGTGCGTGCGTACCATTACTACACATTATGAGCATCTCTCGTATCCCTTACTCAAACTGTGCACTCACCCAGGCCTCAGCACGGCTTTGCATATGGCGCATCTGAAGCAGGCACGGTGCACGTGCAGCCCGTCCGCCGTCACGCCCTCCGCCGCGAACACGCGCGTGCCGCACGCCGCGCATTGCACGCCCGCGCTTGAAGGACCGCGCCAGCTTTTTTTCTAATAATAATACAAATATTATCATGAAACAGTATTTTTTCTTCTCAGAATTAATTTGTACTGCTAAAGTCACAGTAAAGGGCCAATGTTTCTCATCACACTGAAGATATCAATTCAATGACGTAATCAACTCGCTTGCCTACTGCGAAAAGTAAAGTATTCAAGCCTTTAGAATTTTTGGAACGCATTGCAATTGAAGGGCATGCGTGTGTATCCGATTATACCGATCCGACTCCTCTTCACAATCGTCAATTATATTATATACACACCTATTCGTGAGAAAAACATCGTCTATATAAGGTGCTAACAAATTAATCACGGATATTTTAAGAGATGATACATTACATTAAAACAATTAACTTTTAACTGTAATTAAGGAACCTTTGTATATCATTTTTTTGTTTTAATTTTCTGAACAAAAAAAAATATTATAATGAATTTTTAAAATAATCACCCCTATTATGTACCTGTCAAGATGTTTAACACTGTCTGTCATGTCACGTCAAAAGTTGTTTTTCTTAAATGTCTTTAATGTTTCACTTAAATGATAGTTTAAAGAGGTTCTAGAATATGTCTAAAAAGGTCTCATTTAATTATCTTATTAACAGGGTGTTTTAACGTAGCAAATTTGTTTCCTACTTTTCTCCAAAAAAACATAACAAAACCAATGATGTTTTATACTTAAATGTACTCCGAGAACCGAGTACTATCAGCTGTAAAAATATCCGTGACTAATTTGTTAGCACCTTGTATATATCGACCACGTTGTGGCGATCGACTTGTCAGTTTCTCTGCCGCGCATCAAAGGGAAATCGCGTTACTTCCAAATGAATGTTTGATCATCGATCGTGCAGAACTTTACAAGATGGTATTCTTCATATTTGTAACGATAACTAGGCCCACGTGCCTTGTGCTGACATGACTTTTGTGAACGCATACACAATGCAAGTTTATAATAACTAAAAAATAAATATCTAACCTCTTCCTTTGGTTGTGACTTAGGTGTTTCGGGTTCTTCTTTCTTAACGAACTTCGTGGCGAGGTTGGCGACCTGAAACACCAACAATAGACAAACATTAAAACAACTGTAGTACTACAAATGTGGGCTATAATGTAGTGCTCTTCGATATCTAGAGGAAGATAGTCGGTCAGTTTCGGCTTTATAGAGTAATGGCTCTGTCACACCGTGTATCTCGGCCCTTAGTTGGAGAAGTGGCCGATAGTAGCATTTCTATCTGAGTTCTACCGTTCTTCGGAGGGCACGTTAAGCGGTCAGTGGCGGCTTTTTCAATCGCCTTTAGACGGTGTATAAACTCCACTAACCTATTCGAAATGAATGAATGAACCGATGTAAAGTTTGTCGTTAGTCTGTCAGTTGTGTCACCAAGTCAAACCCTACGGCAGTAGTGACATCAATACCTATAGACAGAGATAATATTATAATTTGACGTTTCGTAATGTCAAACTAAATAAATGAGTTATTTTGTATAAACAACGCATGATCCGTGGAAATATCCCTCATAAAGTCGGTACATCGTATTGACACCAAAACAACATAGATATAATATGAAACTTTATCTTACCAATACTTAGTTACCGGTTCGATTCCTGTACTAAAAATTGAGGTAAAAAAAACAACTACATAATCTGAAAATACTTCAAGACAGAATTTCACAGTAATACCACAGTAACAAGTTGTAGCAAAAAATTATTTATCTCAGTGAGATAAGAGGAGTTTGCTCTGCAGTGGGACATTATCCCCGGGCTGCCTGTCAAAGGCATGTCATGACCTGGAACGGACAAGTCTGCGGACTGACTGTCACACTCCTACACTACACAAACATATCTCAGACCGCGGATTCAGATACAGTAGCGTGGTACAGCAGTCATGCATGCAGAAAGGCTGCATGCTTGTCTGTATAAAGGTATTTCCATAGAAGCGGTGCAGTACTTCATTGATCAGGAGCGGAGCACCTTCTAAGAAAACGTACCCACTCTAATGAATGTAACCCGACTACTCACATTCAAGTAGCTCACATTATAGATACAATTTTGACATATTCCTGTCACTTTTGACATAAAGTAAAGTATTAAAATTGGGGGTTGATTAAGATGTTTACCTTGTTAGTGCCGTGGTCGGGGCGGCCCGAGTCGCGCAGCTTCTGGTCCAGCTTGTGCAGCGTCTCGTCGATCTCGCCCCACTTCTCGTCGGTGCCGTCTCCTTCTTTTAACTTCCTCTGTCTCCCTAGAAACTGGGCAAAAAATACATGATAAGTTGACGTTTAAAGGAAAATAACCTTAGTGGTTGTTCTAATAAGAGCTTGAGGTACGAAGAAATAAAGAAGACTCAAAGCTAAAGGAAGTAAATTCGAGTAATTAGTGAGTAACCTTGTCGGAGTGATCGCTTACTTAGTAATAAATACTCGGAAATGGCCCAAAGATGAAGTCCACACAATCACTTTGAACCTAAACTAGGATAAAGGAATAATTTTGTTCCATAACTCCCTTGAAACTGCAATTTTCGAGATTTTTGGAATTGGTACACCCTATAATTTCCTAAATACACCAAAAGATCAGTCCAACCTTTCCAATCCACCAACCTGTTCCCGGTCCCACTTGGGCACCTTCTCGGCGGTCTTGGGCTCGGGTCTGCCCAGTCTGTTCTCCTGGATCTTCCTCTCGATCACCTTCATGTTCCAGTCGTCCGGTTCTATTTTCCCCACGGACCGCATCAGGTCTTTAGGCTTGGTCGTCCGCGGTACTCCTGAAAGCGTTGAAGAGGGTCCAGAGCCGGAAAGCTCTGCGGCTAACTTGGCCACTCTTGCGCCGCCGCCGGCTGCGCGACTACCCCCGCCGACTATTCGGCCTTCCTCCTGTTATGAACAATTTTGTATTAGGGGAGAGTTGTATATATGTTGACAACAGATGGAGGAAGGAAGGTCTGATTCAAACTTAACATCGAATGGAATCAAGTGAAATTCAAGATTTGAATTTGGAATACAAGATAACCCAATCAAATATAATAATGTTTCATCCAATCAAGCAAGATGTTAATTTGATTGAAACTGTGCTCAATTCGCGAATGAGTTAAGATCCGCTATTAAGGTTTGCTATAACCTAATACAGATTTAAAAATATAATTTTCGAATATGGAATAGCATTCATAATAAATTACATTAAATACAAATTGTATGATATTTAAGGACCTACATATAATTTGTATATTAATTGTTGATGCTATTCATAATTATATTACAAACACATTTCTGTTATTAAATTAATGAAAATCAAATGGTTAGTTCAAAACACAGTGAAAGAAACACAACAACGAAAACAAAAATGGTGAGAATTAATTTCTTCATGCGATCACTCGATGTAGTTCACGATTTTCTGACAGTTTTTTAAGAAAGATCCTTTTAGAACTGTAGCTTGAATGAGACAAAAATGCCTTATATTCTTATTAATTTACTGACGATCATAGAAATATTTTATTTAGTAGCTATAAAAATCAGTTAAATCATATTCTTCGAAACATAACGCATCTTGTTCTACGTGGATAAACCTGTTCCAATACAAAAAATCAAACATCAAAATTAGCAACACTAGTGTTAACAATTAGTACGTGTACGCACACTGCCCGCATCGCACGGTCACACGCATGCGTGTCTCACGTAATGCTGTAGTTGTCGCTCGAGGTTGCGCACGCGCAAGCCGAACTCCGGCGCCGACGCGCGGTACTGCTGCAAACCGTAGTCGTTGTCCAAGTCGGCAGATGGCGCCACTTCACTTCGAGCGACTTCGTTCGACAACATCTTCATACTTTTCTCGAAGCGAAGTTTGGTGATTTCTCTGGCCGCCTTCCGCCGGCCCCCACTCTTGGGCCGCTCCCCGTCAGCCGCCCTTTTCCGCACCATATCTGAAGCCCTCTGCATACCAAACGACGTCTCCCCGTTGTTCCGTCGTCGTTTTTCGGTTTTGTCCGTTTCGTTTCGTCGCTTGCCGTGTATGAGGTCGATGACTTGTCGCTTCCTCATCTCCATGGTTTGGTTGTCGCCCGAGCTCCGCGCCTCGGCCCGCTCCGGCACGGAGGCGCGCCGTTTGCCTTCAATCATGTCCTCCATGCGCTGTAGCCTGAGGGCCATCTCGTCCGTCGTTGACCCAGATCTCGCTCGAGCCTCTGGACTGGGCGTATGTCGTCGTTTATGTCCTTCAAATAGTTGCGCCAAGCGCTTCGTATTGGCCACTTCTGAAGCTCCTACTGAGTTAGACCGTTTAGTCACATCGGGACTCTGAGAATGTCGAATTCCTTCAGTAACATCTGATGGCCTTCGCTTTTGAAGGACCGGTATTTCTGACGGCCGTGGCACCGGCTTGCTAGCGATGAGTGTGGCGTCTGTGTCCGCAGAATCATCCAGATCGAAGTCGATTATTTTAATAGTGGACGGATCGAGTCCCTTGAGCCGTCGAGGTGGCTTCACCGGCTTATCTTTGGCGGTATCTTGGAAGAAATGAGCCAGCTTTGATTCTTCGGGGGTGACTTTAGATTTGGTCGATCCTCTGAGTAGTTGAGACAGTGAATCTCTCAAGTACTGCGGGTCGGGCGTGACGTCAGGGTCTAGTAGAGCTATGATTTGGTCCTGTATTTCCTTCTGCTTGTCGGCTTGCGCTGTGAGGTCAACCGCCTCATGGCCGTCTATGAGGCGGGCTAGCTTGGTGATGTCGTCGAGGTGTAACTTGTCGATCTTCCTGCGAATCAATTCGGCGTCGTTTGGAGTACTTACTTGTTGTAGGCGCGCGGACCTGCGCTTGCGCTTGTAGCTCGAGTGAGATTTGTCGGTCTCTGCCGCGTCTAGAATACAACACAGTTATTAAACCAACTAGTTATTGAATAAAAGTAAGCAAAGGCAAAGGCTGCTCATCTCAAGGAGGATAAAAAACAGTTATGAACAGACATTAAAATCTTTATAAATCAATCAGTGCAAGCTGTCGTAATGAACTCACTCGTATAAGCCGAAACGGAATGCTCCGCCGTATTCCTAACGTGTTTTTCTTTCTGTATGCTTTGTTTTATCTGAAACAATATTTTAAGAACATCAATTAAAGGCTATTAGTACAGTTTTAACCATATCAAGCGCCTTACAGACATTTATACGTTTCTAGTATGACCTACGCAATGAATGCTGAACTATGATCCTGTCCTTATTCCACCCTTAGTAAGGTATACAGGGCATAATTGTTAAATCTCTATACGAATTAGACTTACAAAGAATTCACCTAATAATTTCATTTTTACATTTAACTTGATTACCCTAGCAGCCCGATACCAATTGTAAGTTCTGTTATGTCTTATGTACGCCGACGACAAACCAAGTATGAATTAATCCATAGAAAAAACTTTGCCTTTAAGTCGTTCCATTATTTCAGGTCGAATTCCAATCCCGGTTTCTCAGATCCTAAAGCCGAGAAGTATTGATGGGTTGTAAAAAGGCCAGAGCGGGTCATCTTCGTATCAAAGACTATATATATAGTTGATGAATATGATTATGAATAAAGAATATTTATGCCTAACATAGGACGAATACCTTCTTCCGTATAATACCTGGTCAAAGACATCGGAGTCGTGGTGCACATGCGGCACCTCCCCTTTGAACGCGTTGTACACCCGACACAGGTACGACCGGATCTTGGCGTCGGGGATGTCTCGGAGGGTGCCGCTACTCGACAGCGGGGATATACCTGGAGTGGTGAGAAGTGGCGGTTAGAGGGTTATGATTGGATGAGGTAAATTCGCCTGTAATGTCTCACTGTTGGACAAAGTATCTCATCTCACCAAACATATCAGTACAGTGCATTAGGCGTAATCACCCCCAATAAAAAAACGAACGACAAAGTCTCAAAACAGACGAAGACATACATAAAAGTATGCATACTCGGTTTTCGTATCAAATGTCCATTGACATAAATATGACACCTTGCAACACTCGTGCGTGTATCTATGTTTGTGTGTCTGTTCTAGAACGTAATTTTTAGATGTCCTTCAGGGCATTTGTATCTAAGTCAAGTACAGGGGCCGTATAGGGCCGTATAGGCCAGCTTCTCAGAATACAGAAGTACCTACCAGAAGGAGCATTCAAATGTATTTACAAGCTACACGCTGTGTCCAAAAACAGAACAAAGTCCCCCGCGTAGTGTTGTTAGCTCTCGCATTATTTGCCCATTTTTGGGGTAAATTTTGGGAGTTTTGGAGGTAATATGTTAATAGAATAAAAATTGTCCTTTTCTATATAACTATGTACCTACCTGATTATCTCAAGAAATATATAGGTATATTAAATAAAACACGGTGTTAAGGTGGATGTTTGCACACTTTTAACGGGTGATGGAAAAACTTTATATGTTTTTATTTATTTTATTTTAAAGTATTCGGAAAACTTACAGCTAGGTACAAGAGTTACATAAAAAAAGAATAATTACTTAAGTCAAAATGCATCGAGCAAACTACGCTTCGCTTCGATGGTTTCCAGAACTGTTCCAGCCGTGCTCTTTGTATAATTTTTGTCCACACCGCTTTCCTTTCCTCATCAGCAGGGAAGCTAAAATTTAAGATGGCTAATATAGAAACATAATTTTATACCCGCTCCCCCTCTCCCCTTCTCCCTCACACGCACACCAAAAATTTTTTTAGAAACCTATAGACTAACATACTGTTTAATAGGATTGTTAGGTTAGGTACATACGAGCCGCACTTACGCTTTATACTTTCTTTTTTCAAGTTGGTTAATTTTTATTATATTACTTATTAATATTCTACAACGAATTAAATCCCTCAAAAGGTAATAAAAAGAAGGGTAAATCAAAACTCTTATATAGGCAACACTAACATAGATTGACGCATCACTCTATATGACAATTGAAATCTGAGAAAATAATTAAATATTTAAATAAGACGATACCTAAATGCGATACTTACACGTGAAATGTGATCCCTTCCTGTTTCTTTTTCAGACCCACTGCATTTTTACAGGTAGGAACGACACAAGACGGCATAGTTTCGTGAAATTGGTCACGGGTAAAACACGTTAGCGCGTTCCGACGGTCACAAAGTGACTGATCGGTTGCGCATAAAACTACACTATTTAAGGCTAGTTTGAGTAGCTACAGTATTAGGCGCGCTCACGGGTTCTGTAGGTTCTGTATTCTGAGGCCAGCTTGTATATGTGACATACCCAGCTCATGTATGTTACATACCCCGCTCATGTATGTTACATACCCAGCTCATGTATGTTACATACCCCGCTCATGTATGTTACATACCCCACTCATGTATATTACATACCCAGCTCATGTATGTTACATACCCCACTCATGTCTGATACATACCCAACTCGTGATGCAGCACATGGTACACGGCCCGCGGGGATGTGTCGTCCGGCATCAGGTCCGGCCGGTACCGTCTCACCACCCCTCCCAGCGCGCCGGGGCTCACCGCCGCCCGCAACCCACCCTCAGACCACCCCACCCACGAGATAAGAGCCTCGTCTGAGACTTCGGCTTCTAGAATATATGGGTGGCTTGTAGTTAGCTGTGATACATTCGCCGCCTTAAATCTGTTTTTACTAAAGTTTAAGATTCTGCTTAATGTAGAACTAGGTCTTCTGACTAAAACACTAAGTAATATATAAACACAAAAATGAATATATTAAAATCAATCTAATACAAATACAAACTCACCTCGTCTTCTCTTCCTGGCAGATGCAGTAGCATCTAACGGCAGCGGTTCATCCGCGTCATAGAAAGTTGTCACGCGGTGCGGGTTCACCGCGGACCGGTTCAGATTCGGGTACCGTGTGCCTGGGTCGAGGGTGTACGCGCCGAAGTCGCGGTGCAAATTCTCTTGGGTCGTTTGGGCTGGAAGACGAGACAGGGATAAGATTTAAATGGATTGTTGCCGGATAAGTGGTTCTTTGTCTTCGTTTTAGTTTTTAATAGATGCTCTTCAATGCTGCGACGGCAATACTGACAAGAGCACGAAAACTCAATCAGCGGCCCATATAACATGGTTCCTGTTCTTTAACCGTCATCACATACTACTCAAATACGCCCACTTATGTACTACATGTCTCACTCGCACTCACCCAGCAGCCGGTAGATGCTCTCCCTCTCCGCGACGACATGCAGCGGGTGCGGGGGCGGCGAGTGGCCCCACGAGCGCACGGCCCACGCCGCGTCCAGCGCCGAGAGGAAGCCGCGCGCGCACCCCGACCCCGTCGGCCAGAAGGGCTCCAGAAGACTGTCGCCTACTAGTTGACAGAGTACTCGGCGCCCGTGGCGTTCGTATACCTGTAAACAGCTTATAATTTCATATTTGGGCGGGTGACAAACCCTGGTGTTTGAGTTGGCGGGTGGGTGACAATCCTTGGTGTCAGAATTAGCGGTGGAAGACAAATTCTGTTGTCTGCGTGGACGGTTGTATGAAAAACCCTGGTGTCAAAGTGGACAAGTGGGGGACAAATCGGTCAATCAAACCAAGCAAATGAAGCTATAATTATTAGTAAAAAAGAAGTGAAGTAGTAAAACGCAGCACTGACAATATCAATACACCGAGAAGGAATATCATCCACATCAAAAGATAATGCAGTTCCGACTACTCACCATACTAGCATTCTCCGCCGCATACATAGAGGTAAAGTCGAACAACGCCACGTCTGGTTCGCCGTAGTGGTTGAGAGCGAAGTCCATCAAGGGCAGTCTCCCGTCGGTGGAGAACCGCGCCGCTTCCTGCGCGTACCGCATCAGGGCCGCACGGTCCACGTTCTCTACGCTCAGCAGGCGAGACACTTCGGCGAAATCCTGGTAAGATGATATTATGGGGTGTAGGCAATCTACATATAGGGTGGCTTATTAAATCTCTGGGTATGGGAGAGTCTGAAACTACACAAGATACGAAGATATTCATCTAAGGAACCATGTCACCAATTTTACCAACACCGGATTTTTGAAATCCCTTAAATGGGGAAAATGGGTAAAAAACGTTGCATAGAACTTCTTCATTTTATAAGATGAAATATATAAAATTATCTTAATATATAAGCTTCTCAATCAAAAAAATATCAAAACTAGAACTCTAATATTTAAAACTAAACCCCTAAAATGGTGGCACGGGGAAATACAAAATTATCAAATCTAGCACCCCAATTTCTGAAAATTACCCCCTAAAACACATGCACGCGCAAAAAGGGTAGTACGAAACAATTTTTTTTTTAAAACAGCTTAGTACTAAAATTACCAACACTAGCACCTCAATGAATGGAAATAACACCTCTAGAGTAGCATGGACATATAACGGTTACATAAAACATTAATTAAAAAGTTAAATTGACGGTAATTGGTATAGATATAACTTCTCGCTCCACACGTCCGTCTTATGGCCACCAAACAACTCAATGGGGGCAGTCACTTAACTCAGTAACGTCTTCACACGAGTGTACAATAACATATTCGTAGGGTCTTTCGTGTCGGGTGCTTCGTGAACTAAGAAACCCTTAAAAATTAAATTCTTAAACTAATTCACTTTGCTCATTCATCTATCTTTTCTGTTTTCTTCCCGAGACTTTTGGCAATATCAACTTTGTTAAGTTCACATTTAATTTGCACTAGGTTTTGTTTTATTTTTTAGTGAAATTCAACTGCAAATGAACCGATATTGCCTGCTTAATATTGTAATTAATATAACATTTTCTCACATTATCTAGTTTCAAACACCATATAAACTGTATTATATGGCATGACCTACTTATAATGTGGTTCAGATAGATTATTTATGAAGAACTGCACCCTACCTTATGCAGTTCCTTTCAAAAATTGCACAGATTCGATATGGCCAGCCATGCAATCATGCAAGCTAACCGTAACATTCCCGCGGCACGGGCCGAAGGTCGCTTTCGCTCAGAACACAACGTTAGCGTGTTTCAGGAAAATACTATTTTGCGAGTTGTAGACATCTAGCGGCAGCCACCGCGCAACCACAAAGGGGTAGTTTGGGCGGCGAATATGAATTTTCTGAAGAGACTAGTGACCTATAATCTGTATAATGCACAGCTTTATTAATATCATAATTGAGATTGAATTCTATTCTTTATATATTTTCCCATTCTATCCACTTGAACAGCGAGAATCTATACTAATATTATAAAGCTGAAGAGTTTGTTTTGTTTGTTTGTTTGTTTAAACGCGCTAATCTCAGAAACTACTGAACCGATTTGAATAATTCTTTCACTGTTAGATAGTCTATTTATCGAGGAAGGCTATAGGCTACATTTTATCCCGGATTTCCTACGGGAACGGGCACAACGCGGGTAAAACCGCGGGGCGCTGCTAGTCCCTAATATAAGGCCCTAATTTGTTTATGTTTACCCTCGATAGTTTGAACTTAAATCGAGTATCTTTAAAAGTAACAAAGTTCTTATTACCCTGTTAAACACTGTTTACCTAACCTTAGTAGATAACATATTCCTGGTGATTCACAGATTAACTTGAAGTATTTCGTTCCTAATCGAGTGCAAAACGAAATTAATTGTTCGCTGAAGTCGGAAAAACAACCATTATTGTTATTTTTTTCACATATACGACTTTTGTACATTTCACAGGAACAATTGTGAATGGACTCTTAATTGACGATATGCCCCAAGAGCCGTGTGCAGGTTACTATCATGTCACTCTTCGACTGTTCATCTGTTCAACACCATATACTAGTATACAGCATTATATGGCATGACCTACTTATAATGTGGTTCACATGGATTAATTATGTGGAACTGCACCTAACCTAACATAACGAAATGCAGTTCCTTACAAAAGTTCATAGATTAGCGTGACGCTGCCCGACTGAAAACATTCCCGCGGCACGGGCCGAAGGTCGCTTTCGCTCAGAACACAACGTTAGCGTGTTTCAGGAAAACACTATTTTGCAAGTTGTAGACATCTAGCGGCTGCCACCGCGCAACCTTATAAGGGTAGTTTGAGCGGGGAATTTGAATTTGTGAAGGGACTTCAGTGAACCATTATTTGTATAATGTTGCATTATTAACGTATAATTGGGTTCGAATATACTTTTTTATATGAAGTGAGAATCCCTAATAACTTTAAGGCCCTAGTTTTCATTATTTTGACCCTCGATAGCTTAAACCTAAATCGAGAAACTTTAAAAGGTATGTATGCAAAAACGTAAAGAAGATATGTACTAACATGCTGTTCTAGGCAAAATTTGGCTTTGCAAGCCACATCTGGGTATGAACATGCCTTAAGGTCGCCATTAAGGGCTCCCACACAAAACTGCGATGCGATGCGATGCGAATTCGCATCGCAGAAACTTGCGATGCTGTTCCATTAATTAGCGATCCTCATTTAATATATTCATCTCTTTTCTTTGTACTGTAGAAACGGCGATAGATATACCTAAGATATACCTATTTCAGTTCGTATCGCAGAAATTCGCATCGCAAGTTCCTGCGATGCGATGCGAATTCGCATCGCATCGCAGTTTTGTGTGGGAGCCCTTACTATCACAATTATTAAGTAACTCTAATACCCAAATAGCTAACACATCCATACCTTCAAAAGCACCCCTTTGTCCAACAGGCTGTGTTTCTTAGCCGTCATCACGAAGTAGTGCGTGTCGTCTTTGTAGTACACTATGTTCTCGAGGTCGATCCCGGTCACCTCGTACAGCTCCTTGAAGAACTTCTGGTTGAATATGAACGCCACACCGCTTATTTCAGGTACCTGGTATACAAAAAGGATGAATGTCATTCGTTTGTGATATGCAGGGTGGGTTTTTAAAACGATCAATATGGGCCAGTCTGACAGGAAAATCTTTACTCTCTTTTCTAAGAAAATTCTTCGTATTTCTGGCAGTTTTATACTTGCCCGTGCTGATCGTTTTAAAAAAGTCACCCTGTATGATTATTCCACCTGTATAAATCCAGTTAGCTACCCGTAAAATGGTTTTACTATAAGTATGATAGATAATTTGTAGCCGATTTCAAACATCGAAGGAGGAGGTTCTCAATTCCGTCGGCCAATAATTGCCAATAATTTAAGATCGTAGCTTCCTAAATTGTATGTAAAATATGAGTTAATTAACCCTTTAGGACGACTTTTAGGTAGAATAACTTACTAAATGGTAGTGGCCTTGCTAAATGTTATGGTTGCTAAGCTACATCTGGCGTCCACTAATCATATCAAACATAGCTTGACTACTCTTATATTCATTTTTACAGCTATGTACTCCGTATATAAAACTACATCGAAAAGGCCTTCTTTTCAAATTTTATAAGAAGAGAAATGGGATAACTATGGATACCCACAATCCGAACATTTTAGTTAGGCTATTTGAACAAACGCCTCGGTGGTCTAGTGGTATATGCACTCGCCTGCCAAGACTGAGGTCCCGGGTTCAATTCCCAGGTCGAGCGAAAACATGTTTCCTACTTTTCAAACATGGCTCGGGTTTGAGATCACCAACCCGCATTAGGCAAGCGTGGTGATTACGCCTGAAACCTCCTCACTGTACTGATATCTTCAGTGAGACGAGAGGCCTTTGCCCAACAAGTGGGACATTATAGGCTAATACTTTTTTACTATTTGAACAAAAAAAGAAATAATTGAACAATAAATTGAACTGAATGAAAAGATTAGCACTTGTCTACGGATCTGACAAGCAAGGTGACACAATTTCAGTCAACAACAGTCCGGAATGGGCTGCAGGTTGTGATAGCGCCCCGACACAGCACGCATATGAGGAGTCCACCCATAACAAAGACATTTATTCGACGAACAAGTTATAAATGACTTGATATGCGTTTCAATTGAAGCTTGCGGAGCTGTGTGTAGCTCAACTGAGCAATCGCAACGCATGTTAAAAAGATGATGTCGATGCGTTGTAATCTTCGATCAACAATACACAACTAGATATCGGGTCACGTACAAAATCAAAGCTAAATACTGTCCGCGTGAATGACGTGTGACAGCTTATTTTGTTTACTACCGAACTGAAACAAAAGTTTTAAAACAGTTCGAAGTTCAACCTAATTACAACCATGACACCTAGCATAAAGTAGCAAATCTTATGAATAAAATAAGTGAGAGTAACGCCTCACTTTTCAAATGAGGCGTTATTCACCGAGACGTATTTTTTGCGCCGACCCGACATCTAGTTGTGTATTATTGATCGAAGGTTGTAATTGAACGATTAGGCTCCGCGCAGCTCCAATGGATAGGCACTCTTATATCTACCACTATTATCTCACCGAAGCCTCCTGCTCCGAATGCCTGTTAATGAAGTTGGCTGTGATGGCCATCGCCAGCTTGCCGCGAAACTCCTTCCGCTTGAACCCGTGCAGTGTGTTCCGCTTGCCGTCGGCCCCGACCAGCGCGTCGAACTCGTACTGCGACACCGGGTGGTCGGCGGGGGACACGCGCGCCCGCCACCCGAGCACTGGTGAACAACACATTTGTGGTAAGTAAGGGCTCCCACACAAAACTGCGATGCGATGCGATGCGAACTGAAATAGTTATATCTATCGCCATTACTACAGTACAAAGAAAAGAGATGAATATATTAAATGGAATTCGCATCGCATCGCATCGCAGTTTTGTGTGGGAGCCCTAAGTCCGAGTGGGTCAGTGGCCAACCATGGTGTCGAAGTTTTCAGACCGCCTAAAGGCCTCCGACATGGTCTGACGATTGATACAACCGGGACCGACAATTCATCATGCCCTCCGAAGCACGGTAGCGCTCAGGTGGAAATGCCAGGCTACCCATCCAAGTAGGGGCCGCGCTGTACGTTGCTTAACAATCACAATAAGTTAACACTGCTCAGTCCAACTACGCCACCTATATTTGTGGTGATTAACTAATCGATCATAAGATGGTAGGCGAACTAACTGGCAAGAACAAGATACTTTTTCTTAATGATTTATATGTACGAATATTGGTTGGAGAAGCCTATACCTTATAGCCATATATAAACTAGCAGCGCCCCGCCGTATACAAAGATAGATTTAAACAAATCTATGAAACTTACCTTCTGAATTGGCTTTCACCGTCGGTTCCAATAACTCTTCGAAACTGACTCCTTCATGGATCTCCACGCCCAGTAATAACGCTACCTGAAATCAATGGGGTTAACTTTAGTAAGACACTTTGACATACATATGTGAGGCTCGAAAGGGGGGTCCATAAAAATCACGAAATATCACAAGGGGAAGGGGGTGTAGTAATATATCACGTGTATATATTTTTTCGACAAACGCGCTATTACTCAATAAGATTCTTTGTAGGTAATAAAAAATAAAATGGCAATCTTGAAAAAGGGGATAAGTGGGGTTTTAAAAAATTCCAAAAAAAACATCGCTTCATCAATGGCCGTCCCCTGAAGTACTTAAAAAATATTAAAATGAAGATTTAAGTTTAAACAGATATAGTAGTGACAATTTGTCGTAATAAAATTATTCACACGGCCCCAGCAAGCACGACACTATTGCACCGAACTTTTGAGAATGGGTGACGCGTTACGTAAACCTAATTCTAAGCCTACAATTACTATGTGATTTTAACTATGTAGAAATATATGTAATACAATAAATAAATTTTGGGCACCCAAAATGACATTTTATCATTTTAGCTTTGAGCCGTGAAGGTTTGTGTATTTACTAGCCGCGCCCCGCGGCGTTACCAGCGTTGTAACCGTTCCCGTGGGAATTTCGGGATAAAATGTATCCCATTTCTTATTCTGATGTATATACATACCTATATTATTGAAAGTTTTATCCAAATCCTTCCAGTAGTGAAAGAGTAACATACATACATATATCCTCACAAAGTTTCGCATTTATAATATTAGTAGGATACAGAGCTCATTCGCCGTTATGATAACGTCTGCATAAAGGTCCCGGGTACGGAAACTCCGGCACCATATTAACCTTCTCGCAGTTTTGTGATGGAAACTTTATTTTACGGCAAGGCTCGATAATAATTATCAATGACACCAAAGAAAATGAAGATCAAAATTTCTTGGATATACATAACATGCAAGGAATTGCGAGACCTTTGCCCAGCAGTGGGACATTGAGGATAAGTACGTAAAAAAATCGAACCCTTAAAATACAACAAATGATCTTATTTTATTTGATCTTATGATGATATTTGGCCTTATTTTATTTACTTACCTTCATCAATATGCACTGAAGCTGTCGTATACTGATGTGGTCTATAGAGCCAGCACAGAACTTGCCGAAGAACTTCTTGGCCCCCAGCGCGCGCAGGTCCTGGATCACGAACGGCCACAGATGCAGCACGTTGTTACGCGACATGCGGTCGCGTTTCTCTATAACTACCTGGAATATGAAGGAAGACATTAAGTAATAGTCTGATTGATTCTGTTTCAGTACCGTTGTTAATAAATGTAATTGAGAAGTCATTGAGATCAGAATAAGAATCATTGATCAGAATTGTGAAATTTAAGTGATAGCCTACAAGATCCGACTACAGAAAAAAAAGATAGATGGAATATCGACTTTTATGGGGCAAGCTTGCCTAAATGAAATAAAAAATGGACGGAAAGAAGTATTATGAGAAAACGTTTTTATTATTAGGTGGCCTGAAGTCCGAAAGAAGAGGAAGATCAATTCGTACAAATCCACAGATCTGGAACCTACAATCATGTCAATTGTTGGTATTTGAATTGAATTGAAAGATGAACTGGTAAAAACAACTTTTAAGTAAATAGAAATTCTATCTTTTTTTAGAATGTGTAAAAAAAATCACTTACGTAATTTTCGCAGTTTTACGCCACGGACGTGCGCGCTACATCACTGCCAACAATATCAGCGATTTCCAAACTATTCCCTGTATACTCATATACATGATCATACTCGTATGTGAACAGTTTTCATAGATAGTTCAACTCATCTTTATGCGCGGCTCCATGAAGTTATCCCCATTCTCAAAGTTTAACAACTTTATTCAGACAATTAAAAATCAATTACAATGCGTATTTTTACTGTCAAACGAATAGAAGTTGTATAATTACGCACACATAACGCCGCGCACAAAGATGAGTTAAACTACGTATATTCGCCCATATTGCCAGCAGCGAGAGCGCACGTCCGCTTCCAAAACCGGCCAGGACCAAACTGAATACCCTAACTTTAAGAATAATCAAAATCAAGGCACTAATCCCAATAACCCTCGCCAAAGGGTGCACAGACATGAAAAGACAGCTTTGATTTCGATGAAGGGCAGGCTTTTACAAGAGTTTGATCCTATAATGTGTGCCAGTTGCATTATCAAACGCGTACCACTCGGCCAAAAGTAATTGGACATTAATAGACTTTCCATTCGTTTTGTTAAATCCTATTGACGTACCAAATGGACATTGGAGACAAAAATAAAAAATCGTATTTTATTTATAAAATATTTATGTATCACATTTCGCTTACGAAGACTAACAGATTTCACGAACTATATCAATCCCATTTAGTTCCAATGTTCTTTTAGTTTTCTTTAAAAAGACATCGACATCGACACCTTTGGAAAGAAAAAAAAAGAGATCAAATTGTACGGAAAATTCCCTTAATTAAAAACTTAAAGCAGCGTCCAAAAGGGCCCCACACAAATAGATGTAGCACAAGACTATACACGACACATCTCAAGTGTAGCATAGTGTCCTATTAGCAACACAGTACAATTTCGCATCTTCTGGAGACAGGTGCGGATTTAGAACTTTTTTGGGGGGAAGAGGGGCAATCATATTTCACTATAAATATGGGTAAGTTTATCTCATTTCATCTTATCATCCAAAACATATACTCATGAACTATAGGAGTCAGGGGAAAGGGGCGGTTGCACCGTTGGACTCGTGACCATAGACCCAAACATCATGGACTTAAACAACGTTTCTTACAGCCCCTGAATCCCTGCCTGCCTCGGGGTTCAATTTGCACCGACTTCCGCTGAGGTGACTCACTTGTACTCTCATACGAAAGAGATTTGAACACAATCTTCTTAGACATGCAATTTTGTCATTTAAACTGATGTTGTTGAGATGTCCACAGTCAAACACCCGAGTTGAATGTGTCTAATGTTTTCTGTACGACTTTAGCAAAAGACCGGGTCAGTGTTTCTAGAGCCGTTATCGTGAAATTCTGTATAGTGATTTCTATTATCACTCAACCTTTTGAAAAGGGGCTTTTGATCAGATATAATTGACCATATTAATTTAAATTTTAGGATTCTCTAAAAGAAAAAGGAGACGCTTAGTTAATAAAATAGCTCTGTAAACGTCGTATGAAATGGATCGCATGTCGAGTAACAATATCTTTTCTTTCAAAAATCTTTCAAAAATTATATGAAGTCATCCAATACTCCAAAATTAATTCCTTTTAAACATTTGGCTACGCTACTCTAAAAATGGATTGATCGGGTCCAAGAAATGCATTGCAGACAGTCACAAAGTACTCACAACTTTAGCCCCGAGCAGCTGGCACTCGATGGCGGCGCGCATGCCGCAGGGCCCCGCGCCTATGATGAGCACCTTGGTCTGCTCGCACGCCCGCCCCTTGCCGTACACCTTGTGGTTGGCTCTCGCGTCGAACTTCTTGAACAGAGCCTGCGCCTTCCATGAGTTGGCTAGCTTCGCCTGCAAATTAAGAGACAAAATATTGGTACTTTCGATCATGTTTTCAGATCATTTCTTAACTTACCGCTTACTCAGAATTAGTTACGTGTGTGAATCATTTTTGAGTGGTAAAGATAGGTACTTTACATTCATAATGTATATAAAATTACGACAATAAGGGTCTGTTTTCGAACCGTATTTAAGCTTTCAATGGTTGAAAATGACAACAAACGATCCGGTTGTTGTTGAACTACGGATCAAAAAGCCGTCCCTAAGAGTCATTTTGAATATTGACGATTTAATTAACTGTCGATTTAATTGACGTCTCTGAGTATAGCAGTTAACCATCTGACCATTAAAGATTGTGAAAATCGAACAGTAATAGAAAGTGATCAATATAATATGAACACAATAAATTATAGTGATAAAATAGTACTTTATTGTAGTAATAAGAACAACAAAGATAATACTAGGAAAAGCTTTCGCTTAATAAGCAATAACATTTATGTATTTCAAAAGAAATAAAAATAAATTTTATTACTGATTATATCACTTAGGGAGAGGCAACTCAATTACTATTGATTGATATATTCATGTGAAAGTCATTACGAATTAAAATCCGCATAATAATAAAATAACCTGTCATTTCCAAAAACAATATGTCAATAGCAAAGTTTCTCTCAGTTTTCGCCTTCATAGTAATCGCAATTATATTACAAATATCGTAAATATACAATAAAACATATAATTCGTTTCTTTATCAATTCGCTATCGAAAAACTGTGCGAACTTAACACGAATGAAAACAAACACACGATACCAACAGTAAGTTCTTTACAAACGAATGTGAAATCGCAGCTGCCAGTGTCATAATAACCAGCTAGGCACAACATTTCATTACTCAAAAGTAGTACAATATCAAATATTCCCTCAACAAAGCGCCCAATCAACGCTCTGGATAGGATTAACACAACATTATTTGAATACAAGACTTAAGGGGATTTGCACAAGAATCTTAAATCTATTTACCTCTTTTCAAAACGAACTTCATTTGTTTATCAAACATGTTTAGGAGCTAAATACAAATATGAATGCGCCCTAAGTAATGATAACAGCTTTCAGTTCCCACGAGGGGTCAGTTGTCCTTGGGAAGCTGAGCAAAGCAAAGCACCCTTTGGGTCGTATTACCTTAGGAACGGATTGATGAATAACAATTAGTTGGGTATATCAGTGTAAACAATTCAATAGGACCAGACCGGATAGCAAGACACGTGTAAAAGATTTACTTTCCATACCTATTGTGTTAGTACTCCTGTGTATTATTTAGGTTCTAAAGGGTCTATTAAATGATGCAGTTAATAAAAAACAAATGTTATTTTAAGCTTTATTTGGCTTTATTAAACGATGAAGGGTTTGAGATAAAAAGGGTAGTTTGATAATGGGGATGAAACATGAAAAGAATAATTAGGTTTTGCGAATATTGACGCTCGAATTACAGGCATTGTTAACAGTAACCGTTTAGTGTTATTTTTATAGCAGTCCCACGCACTGTTCACAGCTCAGCTCATTTAGAGATAGATAACTGCTTTCTTAGATAGGTTGAAGGTTAACCTCAGTGCAGAAAGCTGATAGTGTCATGACTTTTAAAGGCTCGGCGACGAGTTTAAAATTTGAATAGCATTTCCATTTTAAACTTCATACTACGTACCATGGAATAGAGAAAAAATCTAACCTAACCCACTGAGAATAAAGTTTATTTTGTATTTTTGACAGTTGATAATTTCGTGCAAATATTGCCATCATTGCCACCATAGTCGCAGTAAGTACTTCGCTCTTCCGTGCTACGTCCCCTACCTCACAAATGGTACAGCAGTTGACAGCGAGAATAACAATCAGCACCTTGTATTCCTACAAAGCTGTCTTTCATGCAACATGATAAAACCACAACCGCAACTGCACTGAAACTAGATAGCTCTACAACAGAGATTGCAACTCGGAAAACTTTATGAAAATCCCTGACACGGCGTGTTGAAACAGTAGGGAAAACTACGAGTAGGTGCTACATACCTACATACTATACGAGTATATCTACAGGTACAGCTATATACAGTAAATCCTATCCTATTAATCCTACTAATATAATAAATGCGAAACTTTGTGATGATGAATGTATGATTGTTATTCTTTCACAAAAAGATACTGGACTGATTTGGATGAAACTTTACAGTAATAAAAGTTATACATCAGAATAACACATGGGATACATTTTATCCCGAAATTCCCAGGCAACGGGTACAACGCGGGTAAAGCCGCGGGGCTCTGCTTTATATTTGTGAACGTCATAACCAATGAACTTGAATTGAAGGCACACAAGCGGTCAGCACACATGGGTAGGGACAACAAACATAGATTAAACGTTGTTTGGCTTGTGACGTCACAATGACTATAGATATGCCGCACTAGTAGTACCACCCGCTGATTTTCATGTACTGTTGGATATTTTTGTTGTAAAAAATCACTTTAATAATTTAAGTAATTAACAAATCATGTGATAAAAGAGACCGATGAAATAAGATATCGTGTGATCGAAATAAGATATGGTTTTAAATGCTTTATTAGCTAGGCTAATACATTCCTAATTAAAATGATCTCGATTCACAGCATCAAGTGTCAAACTCTCTCGATAAGATCAGAGCATCGAGTATTAAATTCGACGCATTTTTCTGACTTAAAACTGACAAAAGAGACCAACAAAAATCACGTCTGCTTTAAATTAATGTGTTCTTTCATGTTGGGGAGTGTTCGCCTCAAAGAACACGCAGGACAATTAGGGCTTACAGAACAAGCATTTAGGGTTTGATTTTCGCGTGGGATTCAATAGGATGGCATTAGTAATTATGATAACTGAAGGGCAGAGATGAAAGGAGACTATTCCTAGGGTGAGAGTTATAAAGCAGGATTTGTTATCTCATCTCTCAAATTAGACCAGTCTGGGGTGAGAATCTCCCTACTAATAAAAGTTAGGGACTATCTGCGGGGGACTTTTGTCTATCAAAACAAATACTATTTTGGCGGATTAAAGTCTCCCGCGGCAGTACAATACCCCACAGTACTTTGTCGGCGCAATTATTAAAGTAGCACACAGGAAAAAACTACTATACTAAAACTATATACCTTCTCTACTTAAGCGAAGCAACATGAATTTCGTCACAAATGTTGCCTAGTGAGTAGTTTTAATCAAAAACAATGGCGAAGCGCCCTTGTCATTCCAATCATTCTAGTTAAGCATACAGTAATATTTATATGGACTTGTGCTACCTACAATAGTCCATTAACCGCTACTATACAACCTTACAGCATGTATAGATAGTAGCTGGCTGGTTCAAATACTGAGAGATCGAATTACTTTAGACAATATTATCATTAATTAAGGCTAAAGTCAAACTAAGGAGAGTTTGTATAACCTTCGATATTATAAAGAGTCTGTAGACTTGTAAATTTGGATGTTTGTTCTTCAGTACTATCACTCAATGCGATAAATTATTCCATGTACTGTACGTAATAGAACAACAGTATCAGAGTGGGCAGGCTATAATGTATATACCCGGACAAATTCACACACAGTTAATAGACCCAAAGTAAGCTCTAAGCTTGTCTTATGAAATCTAACTCACTGATACTACATACTACATATACATACACAAATCATACCAGACGTCGTCGCCAACATATTGTTGACTCCGGCCGGGAAACGGACCAGCAACCCCCGACACAGTAAGCGCTCTCACTGCCACTGTGCCAACGGGCTTGTCATGTCATACTGTATATTTATACCTTAGTAAAGTAAGATCGAGTAGGTCAGTAGCCAACCCTGATCTAACTATTGAATCAACCGAGAATAACATATCGGTATCCCGATAATGAAAATCTCATTAGCCCAAGTGAAGTGAGGGAGCTTCGCTGGTGTTATAGAAGTACTATAAGGTCCTTTGTTGTCTGGCACGGCGAGGTCACGTTATCCCTAAACGGACAGTGAACACCTAATTAATTATGGTTCATAAATGGTTAGAAAAAATACAACAAAAGTATTAATTTGTGTGGTAAAGTAATAACAGGTGGAGTAATAAATAAATATAACATGACTAATTCACTCATATACTGGTTTCTCAACGTCAGATAAAAATGTAAAATAAAAGCGAAGTGTTTCCGTCAAGGTAGTGTCAATTCAAAATAATTCACTCATAGTTTGTTAGAGACAATCTAGGCTTTAAGATATTATGGGATCGTAACTATCTGATATCACAAAGTATTGATGGTATAGTCTGTAATGATGTCCAACTGCAAGGGCAAATTCATCTATGATCAGTAAATATAACACGTTAAGTTCGTATAGGTTAATGGCCAATCCTAGTGTTGGAATTGTTAGACTGTCTATCAGAACATTATAATAAAGTTTGTGTGGATGTATGTATATATGTTTTTATACTTTACAGTTATATAGGTTAATTATACATTAGAATAACACATGGGATAAGTTTTATCCCGAAATTCCCGCGGGAACGGGTACAACGCGGGTAAAACCGCTGGGCGCAGCTATATAATTAATATTTACCACATTTGTTTACTCACCGACAAAACATCCAGTTCGTTAATTGTCGAATGCTATCAGTAAACAAGTGGTCGGTAGTACAATGCGGCGCCATTGAACCGAGTCGTGTTATGATAGGAGTGACCGATCTATCCCGGCGGCGGCCATCCATTGAGCTCGCTTCAATGGGACCGAGGACAGTGTGGACTATCAACAAGCGGTGTACTAGTTGTCATGCGGCGTGGGTACAAGTGTACGTTGTAAACGGAATAACAAAACTTATGAACCGGCTTCTTAAACTGTTCTTGTAGTACATAACTAATTGTATCGCAATAACTTCGAGTTAGTATCCTACCCTGGAGTTTTTAGGCTGCCTATACGCCTCCGATGTGGTTTAAAACTAAAACAACGGGGACCGACAATTTAGCGACAAATAGACGTCCGAAACACGGTAGCGTTCAGATATCAAATGTCACTATCGGCCACCCATCCAAGTAGTGGCGGAGCTGCACGTTGCATAACAATCGGAATGAGTTGGCATCTCTTAGTCAAACTACGTCACGAGCGCTACTATACTTGTAGTATAAAGCTATTCCTTTAACATGTTTACTGTTCAGGACCACTCTCTCTGTATTAACCAGTCTTGAAGTTAGTTCGAAGTGAAACACGAGTGTCCTTCGACAGACCATCTGCCTGAATTTGAAGTCAATCGGTCCGGTAGTTTCGATGGACCGAAATAAACAATCACAATTGTTCAGTACCACATTGCACTGGACTATTTCACAATGTATGTAAAACCAAAACTAAGCTTTCAGCTCGTATTAAGAATCTTACTAACTGATTTTGATCCGTTCATATTTTATCTCCGGAAAGAATTTGTGTAGTGTATAAAGTATGTAATAGTATCACTTAGATTCCACAACACAAGCTGACAGCTCAGTGTGGGTGAAACGAAACCGGTGTTTATAAGTTCGGTATATATAATTATATATGAACTTATTATTGTATTGAGCGTTGGACGTGAACCCGCGCCAACCCGCAGAGACTCAGCCGGCGAGTAATTATAAAACAAATCATCACAATCGCAAGTTAGCAAATGACAATAAAACTTTCGCTGCGAACCGTCAAATCAATCAGTGAACCAAATTATCAGTCAGATAAGTATTGAGTTCGCAATAATTATAGGATATAGATAAAACTGCAGCCGAGAACAAGTTTACGGTAATTTTCCATTTAGGCCCATCGCAGACGACAGACTATCCGTGACGCACTTTTTAGTCTGTGAAAATAGAACCTATGTAATTATATGCAGTAACGCACACGACGCGCAAAAATCCGCGACAATCCGCGACCGAATTTTTGTGCGCCGCAGACTCGATCGCACAAAAAGTCTGTCGTCTGCGATGGGCCTTATTGTCTCATTGAATCCGATTCGTCACTCTGATTGTGATTGATCAACTATTTCTTTGTTTTTTATGAAATAGTTTATGACGCTTTGTGCTTAGTTTATTTCTATCATATAAAATTCAAGGCAGGTTATACAATACGTCGGCGATTACATCTATTTGGGCTAGTTAGCAAGCTTCGGAAACAGGCAAGACACGGACATCGGTCGCCGCATCGATAACGCCTAAGAGCTACTGATCCATGAAAGCGCAGTTGAAGGGCGGACTTCCTATTAAAAATTCAAAGGGCTTTTGGATGCTCAGCAACTATGACAGCCCTGTCACATAAGCAAAATAATAAAAATCCGAACTATTTAAAACAAACAAAAAATCAAACAAACTAACATTCTAGCCTCAGGGCTCACAGGCGAAGCTTAAGCGAAGGTGAAGCTTAAATACCTTGAAATACACCAATATCAAAGATTTCACTATCGCGTTCAAAATCAAGTGTTATCGTATACAACGTTATGACCAAATCTATGTACTCATACGGTTATATTATTTAGCTGAAAATTTCCCACATTTGGGTAAAGGTTTCACCTAACAATCAACATATAATATGTTTACACTTTTTCGGTTGCAATATGAAAAAGTGTATACATATGTGACGTCAATGTACCGACATATTAAGAACGATACTTTGAAATACATTTCCACGTTGCTCTTGTGCATGTGTGTGAACAAAGTAATTACACCTAATTAGGAGCCAGCACACACAATCAATACTCCAATCGATACAACTTGTCAGATTACCTCATAACATTTGTAATCACAACTATTTAATCTGTAACACTTATCGTAAATTATTCTTACTAAAGACGATAACGACTTTTTCCTCAAAGATTTTAAATTATACACGAAAGTGATAGAGTTTACTTTCTCCGAGTTGTAAGCCAGATGTTTGGGAGCGAGATACGTTGAGGTGCGTCGGGGCCGCGAGCGAGCCAGCGCGCCAAGTGGCGTAAATAGCATATTAGCATTCAAGTGCACATTAGGGGTACCAACACAATCAGAATTAGCATACCTCGCTCCGCACGCGCCATATTAGTACTCGCAATCGTAAATCCAAGTTCATTGCGGCCCACCGCTGGGCAAACGACCGACCTCACAGTTCGTTGCCCCGACTATAAATTATTTATCAACAAAACAATAGAATAGTAGCCAACGATCCGCACATGAAAACATTCCCAATATTTATGTTTACTTAATTCTACAATTAAATATAAATAAGTTTGCGTTGGCGAACTCGTGAATATTTTATTACGTTTATGTTTCGCTGAAACACAAATGAATTGATAGTCGATGGAATACATATTCAACCTATTAAAACATACTTATTGCAATCGCGATGAAAGTAATTATTAGTTTATTTATTACACACTAGCAGCGCCCCGCGGTTTTACCCGCGTTGTGCCCGTTCCCGTGAGAATTTCGGGATTTTTTTTACATAAAAACCTTCCTCTTGAATCACTCTACCTATTACAAAAAACCGCATCAAAATCCGTTGCGTAATTTTAAAGATTTAAGCATACAGACAGACAAACAGACAGACAGACAGACACGAAAAAGAGACGACTTTATTTTATACTATGTAGTGATTTATTACACATGTACTTATGTCGGACAAGAAATCGTTAACACAATTCACGGCTTAACGAAATGACGTAGAAAGCATATTCACAGACCGGGCAGTACCAGTATAGTTATTTAAGGCATGAGTAAGAAAGTGTACAATTACGTGGGTATGGCGCGGAGGCCGGTGGCGCGACCACTCGGCCACTAGGGCCACCGGACCACTCGGTTCACCGGAAACTCAGCCGAGGGCCGCCACTGATTGCTAGCAATTAGTTCACCCGCACTGGATCGCGTGGGCAGTGATCGCTCGCGTGTCAGGTAAAGCTATAATTCAGCGCGTCATCGGAACTGCCCAAATATTGGGAACATCCGCATACTTCCAGTGGCACTCTGCCAACACCCGACACCACACACCTGTCTGCATTCTCATATACCCACCCCGTACATACAGCACAGATATAATGTCACATTAGCAGAATTAGTACTCCAAGTACTAAGTATTTCCTCCGAAGAACATCGTGATTCATTAATTTTGACGAGACTGCCGAAAACACACGTTCAGTGCAGTCGGTCTACTGACCCTGTGATGGATACGACAAAAACACATTCCGAATTACAATTTATGTGCTATATGCTAATGGAGTTTTCATTCATTTGGGAGAAAATCGAGCACAAGAAACCAGCTGTAAACAACGTTGATATGCATATTTATAGCTGTATTCACGATTCACGTGTTCTATCACGGAGCGAGTTTTCTTAATAACCCCAAACTACCGTTGTTCCAAATCTTATGCAACGACGACTACTTCGATCGAATCTCTTTCAGACGGACTGACACTAGACAATTAATCGATGCAAGTATCGTAGTGAACCTTACGCGGTCGGAATAGGTAGTCGAGTTGCGCGGCGAGTCAACTAGCGAAAACCTTTGGCGTGATTGATTAATTGATAGTTTAGACATGTGTCTCTCAGCGAGGAATGTGATCGAGATACGATTCTGCGACCTCGCGACCATTGTCAATTGGTATTGAGTCAGGGCCCAAATCAGTTCAGCGGAATCACTACGATTACGTGGGCGACGCTTATTTTGAGATAGTGAAGCAGGTTTGTGTCACAAGTCCTAAAACAGCGAGGAGTCACGGGCGGCCGCTAGTGGACACCCACAGAGTGCGTTACCACCGCACTGACTCATGCAATCATTATCTGTCTCTTTAATTGCAAATGTTAATATTTTATTTACTGCTTTTTGAGATGTTGCGCCAGAATTTTGCGACTCATTGCTTTTATTGGCCGGGTTATAAATATTTACATCCACCTCCTACTCTCCTACGTCTGTGAATTTTGTCGAATAACGGCCGACAGACGAAAGACAAAGAACATCAGAGACGTACCGAGTTTTCTTAGAAATGGTGTAGGGCTTGGACATGTCACAATGATACGGTGTCGAATACGAACTACCGCGAGGTGCAACCACAACCATTGACCAAATGCATATGCAGTGAGTCCATGTTGAGCATACTTAGAACGCTGTCATATTAAAATTTCTATATAACTAACGCGCCAAAGAGAATTTCCAGATTTTATAATACGACAAATTACTAAAGTACATTTCATAGCGTAGCTGTACCATACTCAGGAGTACATAGAAAGACATGATACATCGTTCACGCGTCACAGCATCTAGTCGTGTAAATTAATCCTTATTAAACCCCTGTTGATGTAAACCCGAAACGAGTGACAGCGAACAGGAGTCAAGGTGCAACTTTACACGCAATTAGCTGCCCAATTGAGACACACGGATGAGCGGGTAGGATCTCGGTATATGAGATATGCAGAAAGCTACCGGAATCCGTAATATCACTACATAGTATAAAATAAAGTCGTCTCTTTTTCGTGTCTGTCACACTGTTTGTCTGTCTGTATGCTTAAATCTTTAAAATTACGCAATGGATTTTGATGCGGTTTTTTGTAATAGGTAGAGTGATTCAAGAGGAAGGTTTTTATGTAAAAAAATTCCGAAATTCCCACGGGAACGGGCACAACGCGGGTAAAACCGCGGGGCGCTGCTAGTTAAACTATATTTTATATGAATGCCAGCCACTAGTTGTTTAATAACAAGTTCGAGTACGAGTGTCCAAACATGGTGTCGGAGTATTTACGAGTGTCTCCGAAATAGTCTTACTATAGAAACAACAGGTCCGGCAATTTAACATTCCCTCCGAAGTCCGAAGCAAAATTATGTTAAAAAGTAGAAGTCACAAAAGAGTTAAATTTTTCTCAGATTCTGTGTGATTTTTCAAGCCGAACAGTAACAGTTTTGTCATACGTGGTGGAGTCACCTTTCTAAAGCCAGAAGGAACATTATGGCATTTATAATATTAATACCTTTGTGTGGGAATTTTATGTTGTATTTTCAAGTATTCTATCTAGTAACTAGATATTCTACTTAGTCTTGATTCTATAACACAAGTTTGAGGCTTACTTTGAATATAACTAACCGCGTATGACTTTGTCCGGGTATATTTATTCGCCTAGGATAGTAGAAGTCATGTCCCGAGCGATCCCTTGCCAACTATTGATAGTCTCCATGTAAGACTAGTAAGGTCCGGGCGAACGTCGAAGCACGGAGCACTTTCTATTCGACTCCTGCGCCGCTAACCCGGGCGACACGCTCCGCTCCGCTCGCGTTGCGCTCTGATAACATTTACATCTAATATCGTAATCATTTTTATTATACACCGACCATAAGGACCGCCCAAAACGTAACCTCGCGGTTACCGTGTCAATAACTATTTAAATATTTTAACCACGATAATTTAACTACGAGTAATACCTATAGTACGAATGCCTATGAAAGTTTAGCACTGTAGTGTTTAGTCAATAATTTGAAAATCATAAATTATAGAGAAGATTGGATATGATGAAATTCTGAGTATAATTAATATTTTAATGGGTTAAACTAAACTAAATTAACTATAAGTTATAATATAATATAACCCATTCCATCCATACTCCCCTATCTATGGCATTTCATGTAGTGTCCGACCGAAATTTCGGTTTCGGTTTCGGTTTCGGCCGAGTTTCGGCCAAAAATCAAGTTTCGGCGGCAGTTTCGGTTTCGGCCCAAAATTGGCCGAAACTTTTGCCGAAACCGAAACTGATTACGGTAGTTGTCGTGCACGCTCGCCTAATTTCGTTTCTCGCGGCAACGCTCTGGCGGGCGCTGGCGGCCCTGTTCGGGAATTGTCGTGCGCCGTTCGGAAAGCTCTGTAGCAACACAACTTAGTCAGTGCGTTATCGCCCGACGCAAACATTCTTTAGAGGTTATGTTTTGTTTTCTAAATAGGTGTTATGATTATCTTTGTTGAGACTGGAACTAAGAGTATAATAGTAATTTTAGTAATTATTATTTTTATATAAGATGTAACTACATACATAAAAGAGATTGATGATTCTTCTAAATACAAACAAATAAAAACCAAAGTATTAGTTAATATGATTTCAAAATAACAATACGTAGTAGTATTTAATGAAACAGTTACAAATAATTTGATTATTTATTGATAACTGATAAACATTTTTATACTAAATGAAACGGGTCTGTATCGTGTTAGAGAATTTAACGTATTTACTAAAATACGTACCCGACGTTTCGAGTGGATTACACCGCTCGTGGTCACGGGAAGACTGGCTGGAGAGGCGAATATTCACTGCACAATATTGTTTTTTCCAATTACCCGCACAAACTACCCGCACTTAATGTTTATCACCAAATTGTTAGTCATTAAGTTGGCGACACACCACGCTCACTACATCCGAATTTTCGGTCAATTTTTCGTGATGCCGACGACCATTAATTACCGGATTCCACATGGACGAGAGCTTAAAACCACTTTCCCGGTTGAAATTCAAGTGTTTTTTGATTTCCACCGCTTCACGAACAATCCTGGAGTAGTAATGTCGTTCCGTGGAAAGGATTTTCGGCGCATGCAACTCAATCCAATGGTTTGGTCCTGATGATAATAAATGGTCGGCAATCGCGGACTTTTCAACCTGGCGGTTTTTGACCGCTGCGATATGTTCTCTGACCCTCTCCGCTATCGTGCGCTTGGTCTGTCCAATGTATGAACTACCGCAGCTACAGTCAATTTTATAGACGCCTGGAGTCTGGTAAGGGATCGTGTCCTTCGGTGACCTCACTTGCTGTGCTATTTTCGACAAAGGAGTAAATATGGTGTTTATGGAATACGATTTTAAAATTCCATGTGGAATCCGGTAATTAATGGTCGTCGGCATCACGCAAATTGACCGAAAATTCGGATGTAGTGAGCGTGGTGTGTCGCCAACTTAATGACTAACAATTTGGTGATAAACATTAAGTGCGGGTAGTTTGTGCGGGTAATTGGAAAAAACAATATTGTGCAGTGAATATTCGCCTCTCCAGCCAGTCTTCCCGTGACCACGAGCGGTGTAATCCACTCGAAACGTCGGGTACGTATTTTAGTAAATACGTTAAATTATCTAACACGATACAGACCCGTTTCATTTAGTATAATGAGTGCAAATCGTGTGAGTTTAAAAAGTTTATTGATAAACATTTTGCTATGAGAACTAATTTATTTTTCAATATAAATATATTATTAATATATTTTTATATTATATTAAATAAATGATTGCAACAAAATTAATATACTTACTGTGTTTCTATTTCATGTCCTAATTAATGCAGAATAATGGGTAAAATGCACAATTTCAGTATTTTACGGAATTTTATACTTGACCACGTGAGTTTCGGTTTCGGTTTCGGTTTCGGCCGAAACTGAAGCCACGGCCGAATATTCGGTTTCGGTTTCGGTTTCGGCTGGAAAACCAGTTTCGGTCGGACCTTAATTTCATGGCAATGTACGAGTAAAAAAACAGTATATTGAAGTATCTACGCAGAAGTAAATTGTTGAATTAATCTCGGAGACCAGTTAGTGTTTTATTTGCATTATGATATCAAATGGACGCAGCTACTTTCTGCAAAAACACATTTAGCGAAAGCGACATGCGTCAAATCCGTACTATCTCTAAGAGCATGCGATACACTAAACGATCGTTACTTTTTATTCAATCGAAACATTTCTCGTTTCTTGAAAACGTCGGTTTCCCGCCGCACTCAGAGTCATTTGATTCCTAAGGAGGTAGCGCCCCGTGGTTTCACCCGCGTTGTGCCCGTTCCCATGGAAATTTCGGGATGAAAAATAGCCTATGTAATACCTATGCAACCTTCCCGTTGATTGGTGTCTGTCTATTACAAAAATAATTATCCAAATCGGAATGGTAATTCCAGAGATAAGAACGAACATACAAACAAACAAACATTCAAATTTTATTATACTAGATGAAACGGGTCTGTATCGCGTTAGATAATTTAACGTATTTTACTAAAATACGTACCCGACGTTTCGACGTGGTATTTATTTAGTATAATGAGTGCAAATCGTGTGAGTTTAAAAAAATCAAATTTTACCTCTATATAATATTAGAGGGAAGTGGCCCAGGATAGGGATGCATGGAGGGATAGGGGAGAGGCCTTTGCCCAGCAATGGGATAGTAATGGCTAAAATAAATAAATAGATATAATATTATATAGTACAGATTTTTATCTGACTTTGCGCCTCACTTAAATAAAATGTAAAATAAAAGCGAAGTTTCTTTAAACGTAGCTTCAAATCAAAATGTATATACGTAGTGTTAGCTTAAACCTAAGAATCCTTAGATGTTAATGAGCGTGTTTTGTCTAATGTATGAAATATAACTTCAATGATTTCCTTGTCGATTTGAGGTCTCTGAATACGGTAGTTAAGTCTGTTGTACTTATACTAGCATATTTGATTAAGGATTATTGACAAGTAAATATTTAATTCTCTAGAAATAGGTTGTTTTCCCCCGATTTTCCACCAGGTAACATGGTAACACGACGCAGGGGCTTACAAAAATATTTCCCAAACAATTTAATCTTCAATAAATTCGACCACATCAACAAACAAATTCAAAGAGATCATAAGAGATAAAAAATAAAACGAACACGGCCTCAAGGAAAGGAAATCCCATCAAAGAATTACGGTTTCCAAGTAATTTCTGAGATGTTTGTATCGAGTATAAAAATAGAATCTTGTTATGTGAAAATGTTAGATTAATAAATAACCTACACGAAACGCGGAATAATATATGAAATGAAAATGTTCCCTTGTTTTGGACGCTTATTTATCTTTAACTAGCAGCGCCCCGCGGTTTTACCCGCGTTGTGCCCGTTCCCGTGGGAATTTCGGGAATTTTTTTACTTAAAAACCTTCCTCTTGAATCACTCTACCTATTACAAAAAATCGCATCAAAATCCGTTGCGTAATTTTAAAGATTTAAGCATACAGACAGACAAACAGACAGACACGAAAAAGAGACGACTTTATTTTATACTATGTAGTGATACCAGCGCCTCGCGGTATACCCGCGTTGAACATGTTCCCGCGAGTAATACTAATTATTTGATAAAAACTATAGCAGCATAGTCATGAGGACGGCGTACTCTCGATGACATATACATAGCTAGAAGAAGAAATCGAAGTTTATCGATAGATAGATAGATAGAGATAGATAGGTATCAATTACTTTCAGTTTTTGAAAATAATTCCAATTCTAGGTCATTGTATAATCTAAATTGTAGTACACAATACATATTTGCACATTGCGCATAATCCCCAATCGAGTAACAGTCATCCAACGTTAAGTAGTAAGTATAGTATGTCCCACTACTGGGCAAAGGCCTCTCATCTCACTAAAGATGCCAGTAAAGTGAGGATGAGGTGTAATCACCGAGCTTGCCTGCTGCGGATCTCAAAGCTGAACCAACGAACATAATTTTAATCGAGTAAAAATCGTTTAATTACGAATTTGACGAGCGATTTCGACGATTTCTAGAGTAATTAAAGTCGATCATTAAAATTCTTCATAACACCAACGAAATTAAAATGTTTCGGTGATAAACAAATTCAAACTTTCATTAGTCCGAAGTATACTAACCATAGTTTGTTCAAAACGTGTTGTCATTCTGGATTTTTAATTAACTTAAGGCTTAAAGTAAACTTGCTTTTTTATATACTCGTAGATAAAGTATGTGGGTAGGTGTAAAATATGGCAACCTAACCCACAGTACTTGTGTATTTATATGTATTAGTATCAGTTGGTTGGATTCTATAATACAAGCTTAATTTGTGTCTAATTAACCGTGTGTGAATTTGTCCATTAAATATTTATCGGCTATAAAAAAGATTTTATCAATATAGGACCTTTCCGACGATGCAATACTACTATGCTGTACCACATTTGGTAATTTATCGTATCAAACGGAGCATAGCATAGCTCTGGTGGAATAGCTCTCTTATTTAGAATCACTTCCACAGAGAATACACTAAGATTTGTCTCGTCTATTAAACCACCGGTTTTTAACAGCCTTTGCAGTTATATGCCTCACAGACGTCAAGCTAAGCAATAATATCTCATTTCTCCTCTTAAATCTCAGCGTCCGTTCTCTAATTAGGTAATAAACCACTTCTAATAAAACACCCATTTTAATACGCTCGTCTCAGACGAAATAAAACACCAGATACGGCACTGTCAATAAGCGAAGCCAGTTTTGTAAAAGTGTTCACCGTTTGCAGCGTCCGGTCTCCAATTTTATTTAGTTAGTATCGTATGTTATAATTTATTTAATGGTTTATTTATTTAATTGAAGCGATAAACGAACGAAACGGGGCCGTGGTGTCTGTATGTATGTAGGTTGGAGATAGTGTTTGATCGCTTTCCACTGGATTAGTCAATTACACATGACTGAGCTGGCGATATATCTACTTGTTGATGTATAATGAAACTCTTTAGGGATGAATTAAAATACATATTTTTAAAATCAACGTGTTGTTGTGTTGTTGCCATTAAAAAGTATAAAGCCTGGTGAAAATCAATAATCTAATATCTATGTTCTCTTATTGGTGAGTTTATAAGCGAGCGCCAAACAGACTGACGGTGACACCTCTTACTCGATTTCGAAAACTATTGTATTTGAAAGAGTATACTTGAATTGTGCCCCTTTTAACCGGCAGCAGCTTTTAGCAGCTTTACTAAAATCTAGTGTATACCTTTGGAAAGTTAATAGACCCTTTAGATTTGAACCACGATTTTTTAGGTTTAAGTGTACCTATTGTCTATTTTAGAGTTTAATAAAAAGCAATAAACATACGATCTAATAAGCTTATTTCTAGACCTTTTTGTTTCAAGGAATCCTATAGGAGCATGAGACTACACCACGCTACAATGTTCCGTATTCCATACAGTGTATGGAATACACAATACGATGTACGTATTGACTTGACAAGCGCGTTTTGTTTAGTCGCCCCATTGTCTGAAGGGCCCAATGCCACAGAATACAGTGCAGTAGCTATACTGGCACTGCGGATGGTATAAATTGACAACGCTGCATCATTCACTGAAGATTAGGTAGATGTGCGTTAAAACTTTGCGTAGGTAGAAAAATTTATTAAAATTTAATTTAATATGTTTTGATTGGTTCACTTATTTTGTTTTGTCATTTAGTTTCGAAAGTTCATTTCTAATGTGTATGCGGAAAATGTTCTGGCTCATTCATCTATCTAACTAACAATGCCTTGAATGAGGTCATGGAATCTCTATCCTTCATTTTATGAATTCTTCTCTCTCGGTTCAAAGTCTCCATATGGTATGTGTACTTCCCACCACCGCAACAAACATAAATTTATAAAAGTCGCTACCCGCTACCAAACCACAAAAACGATCGCTGCAACATCGCAAATGATTCGATGCTAGTGAGTATTACCCTGTGATATGTACTTATTCTGTACGAGGTATACTTCTTGCTGTACTAATCTCAAGGTTACCTTAAGCTTAGGGTACAACTGAAGAGAGTACTTTACTAACCTTTAACTTAGGGTAAAAGTCAGGCAGCCGGTTCGGTTTGAGCGTGAGGGTGTTGCAGATCTCCCGGTGCAGCGCCAGGATCTGTTTCATGGTGCCGGCGGAGCAGAAGTGGTCGAACATCTCGGCGGCCAGCGCGCTCTCCGGAGGGGTCACCTCCACGCGCCCGCCACGGTTCATCTTGGAAACCCTGGGGGACACCAAACAGGGTTAAAACGATAACGGTTCATCTTGATCACCTGAATAGCCATGCAAATAGGGTTTTTAAATGAAACTTCCTCCGGTTTTTAATTCAATCATTGGTAAGTTCAGTCTACAAGTAAGTATCTTTCAAACAAAACAAAGTTAATTAAAATAGTAGGTCCATTCGTTTAGGACGCCTCAGAAAGACACGTACAGACACGGCCAGCCACAGACACAATACACGTAAAACCGTGTAAAACATGCCTTTTTCGCGGGGTTTGAAACAGCCCGGTTAGCTCAATGAATGTCACAGAAGGCAACACATGATATAATAAATACTGTCAGTTGATTGGTGGAAATTCGTAAAAGAAAATTCCATTTTTGCGTCAATGTTTTACCAATTGAAACACAGTTTTTATCATTATCGTGTCTTGTCGCCTTCTGTCACGTTCATATTGCCATCTTGGATAATGAGATCAAAGAATCACCCTGGTTAATAACCAAGTCACATAGCCTATTAGTCACGTGAGCCATGTTAACAAACTTTCCGCCAAAGCTGCTACAGATATTAACATTGTTGTTCTATTTGTCAACAATGAAATGAAGTAATGAAAATAGAGCGGTATAATTGGTAGCAGAGCTCGCAGCTCGAAAGCCGGTGTCATAATTGGCGCGACACAGAATACGAGCGAGCAGAGCACTCGGTCGTATTAACAGTAATTGAACGAGCCTGCCCTGCATGATATCATACGCCACAGTATTTACTTAACATAGTAACAACGTTCATTTAAAGCAAATTACAATAATATTTAATTTGATAATGGAACACATTCGAAGTGATTGTGTTTTATTTGCGGCACCATTTCTTTGGTTGCTTTTGCTACGTATTTTTGTGATCAAAAAAGGAGGTCGTTGGAATGGTCTTTTTGTATTTTTGTTAAAAACTATCAGCGCCTTAGTTAAAACTGTGTTTTAATAATTTAAAAACTTTGCGCTCGAATGTGCTATTAAAATAATTATTTAAACTCGTCAGTTTTATTATATTGGGAAGACCACAGATTACAGATTAGTTTTGTAATCTCAGGTTAAAATAAATAAGCAACAGGATTCATATAATTCAGCTTATATTAATTCCAGCAAGAAGATATATGGCGGAAAGAAATTTTGAATACAATAACTTGGAGAACACGATCTTTTAACAAACATACCTATGTATTTATAATGTTCACGATCAAATAGATTAAAATAAGCAAACTAATACGCCGTCATAATTTTAGGAATCTCCGCGGGAGGCGGTCGTCATTAACGGCCAGCAAATAAAACAATCACAACTTCGAAACCTATACTCATCCAAGAGACATTACTGTACCATACAACATGGTATTCTTACTTAGTTGTAAACATTTTTGGAATGACACTTTGTATGGTCAGCAAAAACTGTCGGCACGAAACTATTATATTAATAACTAGCAGCGCCCCGCGGTTTTACCCGCGTTGTGCCCGTTCCCGTGGGAATTTCGGGATTTTTTTTACATAAAAACCTTCCTCTTGAATCACTCTACCTATTACAAAAACCGCATCAAAATCCGTTGCGTAATTTTAAAGATTTAAGCATACAGACAGACAAACAGTGTGACAGACACGAAAAAGAGACGACTTTATTTTATACTATGTAGTGATAATTCTTCTGAAGACAAAACAGCCACACAATAATGCAATAAGGAAAACAAACACAAGTCTTTTGAACTAATAACTTCCTCGCAACACTACTTTATAAGTCATCGAGATTCATTAGCATTTCACAAAGCGGTGATTGTTGGATACATATCGAGTGACGTAACATTTAATCCGACTATAAATTAACCTGAATGTTATATAGTGAGTTCGTAAACTATTCACCACTGAAACGACCTAGTCGGCTACAGACTAGGGTTAGTTTAATTAGAATCTATTAATGTATTTCATTTCGTCCAAATCCGTTTCCCAAACTTTGCGTCGAGACTTCCTAAAAATGCAAGTTCCCCAGGGAGTCAGAGTATGAATAAATTTAGGAAGTCCTGGGATATGTAATAGTATCAGTTAGTAAAATTGGAAATAAATAAGACGTATATTTAGACATAGACACCGCTTCGCTTCGTATGTCTGCTTGTCTGTTTTATAAACAAGTCAATTACGTCACGATAAAAGGCAAAGCACATGCAACATTGTTAAGGGAAAATCATAGAGATAAGTTATAGTAGTGGTAATCATATGTAAGCGCACGAGACCATACATATCTAATAGATGGATTCGAAATGCATCGCTCTTGAACTTTACAACTCGATTATCTTCAATATCGATTATCTTCGGTTAGTCAGAACGGGAGGCAAACACTGGGCATGATATAATCACCCAAATAGCATCTTAGAATGATGTGCCGGTATTCTTGAGGTAAGTAAGTTGTGACCGGTAATGTACTATTGCTGGGCATAGGTAACTATTTCCCTGAAGTTAAATCTGAGTGAGGAAGTGAGTGAGGAATAAGGTGAAGTGAGATCATAGTGAGTAGAATTCGTAATCGCCATGCTTGCATACTGTTTCGCTTGTATAGTTCGTTGTAACATAACCGTAACGTAAAGTGTGTTGACGTATTTTTCCTGCAAATTGATAATAACGATAAAGATAACAGTATTCCTTCGTCACTGACCAAGTGATTAGTATGTTAGTACCTAATTAAATTAAACAAATACCGATACGTTAGGAAAAGTGTTACACTTTCCTTTTGACCGTAACCACCAGTTTTAGGACTTTAATAAATTACGAGGATATAAAGCTGTCCACAACGTCGGATTCGGAAATCAGTGCATCAAAAACGTCCGATTTTAAAAACGGTTGGATCGTGAAGTCTGACATTAAGGACCAAAGAAAATTGAGCTTATATCAGAGACTCTGATTCAGAGTTAACCTTTAACTAGGTTATGATGATAATGATGATTGATATCCAGTTAACACATTATGTATATTCGGACCACAGTTTTCAAATAAATTGCTCAGAATGTATCACAAACAGTAACCCACAAATAAATAACAGCACCGCGTGCAGCCGCACATAACGTGTCGGTGACGTAAGCCGGGCCCGACCGTACGACCGGAGAACGCACTCATGCACCTGGCGTAATGACTGCTGTGAATTATCTAATAATTATGAAAGTTTCGCTAAGCAGGATGCGCACAGACGAGTGGCTACTTGTGATGTTCACTTTGAATTGTTGCATCCTTGCATCCTCTTGCGTCCACGCAGTCAAATGGGTTCTGGATTTATATTTTTATATATTCGCTTCTATTAACATATAATTCTAATAACTGCTGCATAATCGGAATTGATATTTTTTGAAAGTAAACTTACGCAATTCAACTTCGTAGTCACATGGGGTACCGTGGATAATATGAGTAGTTAATAGATTTAATTTGTTATTACATTCAAACATTATATTTTCTGACTTTATTTATTTGGAACTTTGTAAACGTAAGCATAAACTTAATATACAATTTTAATGTATGTACCCAATAAAATTTCAGAGTCAAATAGCAAGCTGTTAAATATCGTAATCGTATGCACTGTTCCTTACTAGCGATTCCGAATAAGACTGTAGTTGTTTGCAAGTCTGCGCTGCATATAATCGCGTTATTAGAACACGTTTTAACAAAATAATACAAATAAATAATATAAAGGAGAATTACTTAACTTGGTACTCGAGTTGAAATCACTCGACGATTTTGACTAAATTATGAACACAGGAAACAGATGATCTTATTTACATAGAGTAAGTTTAAAAAGTGTATAAATTGTTATTATGTTATGTAATTTAATTCCTATTGCTAAGCGTAAATAAACTACGAATTAAGTAACCAAGAGTACATACTTTATCTTCGTGTCGATGTCTGTGTGTCTGTGTTCTTGTCAATGGGTATACTTTATGAACTAATCTATGTAACTTATAGAACCAGTATTATAAATAAATAAATGATATATTCATCAATATATCATGCTGCCAAAAATAGAGATGAGACGAAAATATGACGGAAGCGTATTAGGGATAGCGTCAAGATATACCTATCATTATACACCTCATATACAAACAGATACATAAAGTAAGTATTAGCCTGTAATGTCCCACTGCTGGGCAAAGGCCTCTCATCTCACTGAAGATATCAGTACAGTGAGGAGGATTAGGCGTAATCACCACGCTTGCCTACTACGGGTTGGTGACAAACCCGAGCCATGTTTAAAAAGCAGAAAACATGTATTCGCTGGAATTGGGAATTGAACCCGGGACCTCAATCTTGGCAGGCGTGTGCACATATGACTGTCTATAAAGTGTTATTAATCAGATTGAATAATTGTTTCTTGAGATCATGACATGAATCATGAATTGATCGATGTTTATAATTTACACACTGACTTAATCAGATAAAATGTGCCAATACTTTCATATCAACATGTATACCAACGTAGCAACATAGCCTGGTAAATGGGTTTAGCCTAGCTCACTGCAATGCGATAATGTTAGGACATACAGTTAATTAAAACACAGCCTGTGATGTCCCACTGATGGGCAACGACGATGTGAGGAAATATCGTGAGGAAGACGTCAATGAGTAATCTCCATGCTTGAGGGAGTTTATCGTCCAAAAAATATTTCGAGCAGTCATTTTGTTATTTACAAACCGTCGAATTAACTGGGTCATTACGACATTAACTTAAATAACGAAAATAACCTTAATATTTAACATAATTATTAATTGAAATTACTTAATTTCGACAAGGACAACAATTAGTTTAACTTTTACTGTTAAAATGATTAATTCTCGGTAAGGCCTTTTTCAATTTAAAGGTTTTGCGTGGCAGTAGTGCGCAGTCATCCATGTGCATAGATGTTCTTTTGTTTTTCATACAAAACGCACGACGCAGGACTACTGAAGACGCTTAATTTGAATGAGCTCTTAAAATTGAGTGAAACAAGACAAGTAATATTTTACATGTTTCATGTACCTAGTGGTACCTATCTCGTATGAATTCGGAAGTACTAGCCGTACGCGGTGTTACCCGCGCTGTACCCGTTCCCGTGAGAATTTCGGAATAAAATGTATTCACTGTGTTATTCTAATGCATAACCTATATTACTGTAAAGTTTCATTCAAATCCGTCCAGTAGTTTTTTCGTGAAAAAGTAAAAAACATACATACTCACAATCTTTCGCATTTATAATATTAGTAGGATTAATTAGCCCCGGAGCAAGCTTTAATAATTAGGTAGCGCACGGAACATAGGTATCAATCATCGCTTTTTGTTTGTCCACAACCCACATAAGTTAGCTAATTCTGAATCATTGTGTCATAAAACGTAAGGTACTATAATAAGTACATAACAATATTTATATATAATATGTAAACAACACTTCATTGTTTGTCAGATCAGTCAGACATCTGCAATACATAGTATAAAACAAAGTCGCTTTCCGCTGTTTGTCTGTCCCTATGCATGCTTAGATCTTTAAAACTATGCAACGGATTTTGACGCGATTTTTTAGATAAATAGATTGATTCAAGAGGAAGGTTTTATAAAATTCCCGAAATTACCACGAGAACGGCCACAACCCGGGTAAAACCGCGGGGCGCAGCTAGTATTCTAATAAGACTACGATGAAGCTATATCAGACATGATACTAAAATAATTTTCAAAATGTATTCTGCCACGACAGTCATAACTGTAAACAATGAAACATACATACAAATCGCATACCTAAAGAACCTCCTTCTTTTGAAGTTGTCAAAATAAACAGCAATGAGCGTTAGTTGGTGATACTTATGATATCCATAAGTAGATACCTAGTTGCTACACTACACTATCACAATCACAAACCCAGTTACATAACAACTAATAACTATGTAGTTAGTATTATCTGAACACGTCTTAATAAAGTCGGTTAAACAGATAAAACCGTTCAAGATCCAATACAATAACCAGATAAACACGTGATTCAGCGTATATGCAGCGTCTTAGTACGAGATAAACAAATTCGTGTGTCTATTTCGGAGTTTCGCAAACAATTCCTCTGTTTGTACGCGCGGTGAGTGAAACAGAGTGATTTAACTAACTCTTTAGGATGCTTTAGGGACCATTTTATCAAGATCCATGGGCAAAGTGTATTCAATGTTTGTTCATGTACAGATTAAGTGATTGTATTTCATAATTTTTGCATGCGAAGAAGCAAAACCTAGAAAGTAATGCGAACTAGATTCCTATTTCATCGGGACAATATTCAAATGGGACTATTTTGGCAACAAAGCAAGATACCGAAAGATGTTTTCAATAAAATATTGAAAAATGTGTACGTAAGTGTGAATAGACTTAAACTTGAAAACGGGAATTCAATACCTATACTTCTAGAGCTTCATGTCTGACAAAAACACGTGTTTGCCTTAGTAAAAGTCATTAAGTAGATACTCGTAGTTAGATACCTATTACATAAATCAATGGTTACATTTAATAAAGGTCTGAATATATTATAGGTACGTGTTGCCAAATGTATTTGTTTATTCATATAATCATATAAATACGAACCACCCACATGATCTATTATAATTTTAGAGTTCTATTTTGTGCGAGTTACTAGTTTATGATTGAATCCGTTTTCCTTCGCGTAAGAATATCGGGAGAAAAAGTTAGTGTGTCTCTCGAACCATCCTCTTGAATATGGCTGACATTACAAAAAGTACTTTTCAAATCCGACGGGTAGTTTCATAGATTAGCGCGATCAAACAAACAAACTAGGTATTCAGCGTTAGTATATTTGTATAGGTAGTACCTATACAAAGGTAGCAAATTGAATGCGGGGAAACAGGTCTCGGTATTTACTTTATTACCCATGCTCTGTGGTTTTACTTTACGTTTTGGAGCCTATGCAAATAATTTAGGGGAATGTTTTTCTGTTAGTTTTGACCCTCAGTTCAAATTGAGGGGTGTTGTATATTAAATGTGTCTGTCTATCAAAATGATTCTCTGTTACATCATTTATGGAGGGATCGATTTTAATGGTTTTTATCTGGTTGAAAGTGAATTTACAAAGAAGTTTCAACAAAAAAGTGTAGTTATCGGACTAGGATAAAACCTATCTAGATATCTACCAATCCTCATTTTGTAATAAATCTACAACAAGATTCTTATTGTCCTTGCATTGCTGACAGAGGGCCTCCTCTATTTCTTTCAAAACCATAAAATTATGAATATTCTATTCTTGTATGTGTTATAATTGTGAACGCACACAATAAGAATAGAAAGATTGCAATGGTCATCCGTTGGCAACGCTCCAAGTGGACCTGTTTGTTAGTTACAACAGCGCCGGTAACCAGGTCTCCCTAATGGACCTGATCACTACCAATATATTAACCGGTCTATACAAATTACTGGGAAACTCTACCACTTGTACGTCATGTCAGTGGTTAACATTATTATTTGTTTATTCTAAGGGCCACAACTGTTACATATTTATGCATACAAAATGCAAAAATATTATGGAAATTAGACATCCACACTAACTAGTGTATACAATACATGAAGTTCTAAGGGGAAACTTCAAAATAGTATAGAAAATTAAAGAGAATACAACTGATTAATTTATATTACACTGTGATAGTTCAGTTCAAACAGAATATCACAAACGGCCACCTCTTTAATTAGTATTCTACCATTTTATAATACAACACTACTGTCAACATACTGTTTAAACTCATACAATTAGCATAGTATAACAGTACAGTCACTTAAACTCCAGAAATATATAATAGCAGCCTGCCTTTTACAAATGTCGCAGCAAAACAAGTCTTTGTGAATATTCAATTTATTTGTATTGAGCCGTTAAAAGTACCTTATCTAGCTTGATTAAAAGGAGGCAGATGTGTGATTTAAATAGTCCTTTATTGAAAGTGGTTTCCACATAATACAAATGGAATTTTATATATGAACGGGTACTACCCCTTTGTCTCATTTGCTTTGATTTGAAGGGTTGAATCTTCTGTGTCCCTACGACAAGTTTAGTCATTTTAATCTATGTAGACATATGTGGTTAAGTGCAACACATTATTGACCAGTCTTGCATAAGAATAAGATAGAGAAAAAGTTAATAGGACTTTTAAAAAGTTATAAATTATTTGAAATAATTTGGGAATGACTAGCAGGTAGCAATTTATGATATGATATTATGGAAATAATGCATTATAACAAAACCATGTTAAATTGATTATGTGAAAAGTTTTGAATCTACAAATACATATTGTTTGTTATAAGTTAGCAAAATAAAACAACTTTATGAGTTATTTCATCAAAACCTGAATATAAAGAGCCACTTTGGGAGATGCACTTGAAGGATATCAATATGCAATTAAGTCTCACAACAAAAAAGTTTATTTACAAGTTTCAAGTCTTGAATGTGTAGCACTTTAAATAGTACAACTTTAAGAGGGAAGGACAAGGATATAGATTGTAACTACCCACATTATTTTGTTAGAAAAATACTATTTTAAGTGCTTACAACAGCTAAACTATAATTTTATACATCCAAGTAAAATGGTGAATATTACAAACAAAAGTATAACAGAACAGCAACAATAATATATATCCGTGAGGACCTATAATTGGCTTTCTGTTAAGATATGCTGTACTTTTTTAGAATAAGTGGTCAAGCTGTTGGACCTCCTAACACTAAATAAATAAATAAATAAATAAATATAAGACGCTGTACTGTCGGCAAAGAAGTTTCGGCCCTAAAGTTTACCTGACTACAACACATAGTTTTAAGCCAGTGGTGATCATAAACTCACTTCAAAATTGCTAAATTCGTATTCAGCACACTCTACATCAGCCGAAAGTGTTACACTCAGTAGGTGAACGCACGCACCAAGTGTAAATTTAGAAAAAACTATGGTACATATCATATATGTATTGTAACATCTACCGCACCAACCCTCCCACGCACACACTCACCACTAACAATCACAATCACAACCCTTTGTAATTACTCGCGACGATAACACCTCTCCGGCAACAACACACTTTACACCAAACCTTTCAGACTTTCATTTCGACTATTGGGCATCGAAGAATCGTCGCCTATTATGATATACGAGTAGATTTAGGTGCTCGCTCTCCTAAGGTAGCACAATCGCTAACACACAAAATATGACACAAATATATCTATAAAATGCAACATTTCCTTGTACTGACCTTAAGACTAGTTGTTTTCATTAAATCACACCCTATTTTAAACTTCTTTAATACTTTCTTTCAGTTTATAAGTTGTAGAAAGATACGCTTTGAAATCGAAATATTGACTTGGTGAAATTATGACCGTCCGACTGAATGACCGTCTATCTGACACAACTGACTACTGACCACAGACCTGACAGCCAGCCCAACTGAGTGAGTTACTGTGCGCAGAATGAACCTATATAACTTTTCTCATTCATTCGTTCAATATCCCACAGATAACAAAAAAAACTACACAAACTTTCCATCTGTGCTTTCCATGGTAAGGTAGGTAACCCACGAAACAATTATTAATTTGGGTACCTACTTAATATACTATGATGAAACTAAATGACTCATTTGGTCGTCAATCGCTTTATACTTGTACTTCAATTCGAACGATGGGTGATCGACGTCGTCGTGAAACCTCATCAACTCGAGTCGTTTAGGCACGAGCTGGACACTGCCCAACAAATCCCCTTGAATGCTGGACGAATGCTACTGAGCAGTGGCGGATTCAGCAAGGGGGTCTCAAGACCCCCATCATCGTCATCGGTTCCCTCTACTCTTGATAAACCCTACCAGTCAAGCCCTCTCTCTCGTGAATCATACTCCTGGATTGGTCACTCCTCTCCTGATGAAATATAGTCAAGTCAGGTTCCGTCGACCAAGATAGAGCTCCTATAGAACCATAAGCAATCTTCATCAACTGAAGCGAAGCGACGAGTCCCTACATCATAAGAAATTAAATACACATGGAATATTCAACTCATTTATTGATATAAGATAAAGTTGGTGACAATAATTAGTGACACGTTACTGCTAAAAACTAATAAAAGACGCTCTCGGTGAGATCAGGCCACGTATTCGCGACAAAGATAACAAGACAAATTTAACTCCATTCTCAAGAGCTTTATTCGTCCGTTACTTCATAGTCTTCTTCTTCTTCTTCTAGTAGAAGAAGTTACTTCATAGTAGACGATGAAGTAACGGACGAATAAAGAGAAGAAGAAGACTTCATTGAACCGAATAGTATTCGGCCACGTATTCACGGTAAACATTAGGTATTTACACTGTTGCAGCATCACATTGATGAGATGCTGTGAACATGTTTCTCGAATACTTGTATAATATATTGCTCGGTAACACATAGATGCAGAGTTAACCTCTGCATTTTGATAACGCGTGATAAACAAATTGCGCAATCAAAGTTTACCGTGAATCGAGGCTCTTTAGATGACACAGAAAAGGTCAAAAATCGTGAATACGCGCTCGGATACTGAAACCTTGTAGACACAATATTGAAAACTACTTGTGAGTAAACATCATAATTACAATTATATTCATCGTAAGTAATTCCATAATCCTAATACTTAAACCTACAACATCAGAGAAATTGTTTAATTATAAACCATAATTGTGTTACTGCAAAACGTTGGTAAGTAACATATGTTTTCACAGCAGTACATGGATTGCACAAAAGATATTTGCTGCATTGATTAATATTTCACAGTAACATAATTTATTATAGACGACGAAAACACAATCTACTATTGAGACTTTATTTAATTGCATAATGCTGATAATACCTGATAATGTCAATTAAATCTATAACAAATAGTACTCTTGACTAATCTATACAAATTCTTAAGTAAACATTAACATCGGAAGTCGCCGGCCGTAGGATCCTTCCTAGCGTGTGGCACCCATCGCACTCTTCCATCATCACAAACATCCGGACAACAAGCAAGTTGTCTCTCTCATAGCTTGGCCATACATCGTCTGCCAGTGGTACTTTTCTCACTGGCAGATACCTAAGTGTTAAAGCCTCCAACATTTTAGTTTGAATGCGACACTACAGGCCTTACAAACCGTACCAAAGCCATCACTCAAATTGCAGAAACATGACGTGAATCAAAATCGTATGTATGGGGACAGGGAACCTGTTAATACCCAAAACCTTTGTGAATCTGATTCAAAGGGCTCTTCGCTGCAGTCTTCGGTAGAAATAAACGACAAATACTACACCATGTACTACTAACTTCGCTGCAGTATGAAGGTTCATTTATTATCCGTTATCTAAAGAAGCAGCGAATAACGCTAAGATCCAATCACACCTTACTCATTATTATACCAGCTCAAGACAGGTTACAAATATGTCATCAAAGCTCATTATCGATCTATTTAAATTCTCCGGCATTGCCATTCCCTAATAATTAACATTGAACAATAAATTAATGTGCTAAGTGTAGGACCTATGAAAGTATACGGTATAATGTTCTCATTTTGTTAGAATAATTAGACAATCAACATTGAATTACATAGCTTACAGGTTAAATGTAGGTATTGATTCTATTCTACTCTTATATTAATGAAGTGGATGATATATAAATGAATTCATATTGTATTATAATAGAAACGGTAATTGATATTCTATCATTAGTAGTAATATGAAGTTAACAGCTAATCTATAACTAAAAATACAGGGTGTAAATGAAGGTGTTATACTTCTGTTTTTTCCAACATATCGACGGGTCCTACGTATACTGGTGCAACTACATTTGCCTAACTTTACAGTAGAGCGATCTAAACGTTCTAATGGTTGTAACTTTACCATTACTGAACATACATATTTGAAATTTTAGAATGTTATACTTGAATATATTTGGAAAAAGACTGCATTCATAATTTTTAAATATTTTTCGTAGTTTAGAAAATAGCTTCACTTGCATTCACGTTCAATGTTTTCCTTAAAATGTTACAACGCGTATACTGGTGTAAGTGGCACTTATACCAGTTTACACCGTTCTTTTTTTCATATAAATTTAACTTAATTAAATGATAAATCATTACTTAAAATATTGTTTGCTGTTTATTGATTAATACGGAAGCTAGTAATATTCGCAATTTTTATTTTTTGTTCAACTTTTAACACTTGCTTCAGTTTACATAGTTCTGCAGACTACTTGTACCAGTTATCCATGTTCATACATATATTTTCATAGTTAAATTAATCAAAAATATTCAGAAATCAAATAGTTCCTAATAATCTTCACGTACAAATCAAAGAATAAACATCGTATAAAACTAAAACAATATTATTTTTGAGTCTCTTATGAACTCTAGTTAATCTTATTACTCGTATTGGGTAGTATTCATAAATTCAGTTAGATTTATTACACAATAAGTTAAGTAAAGGCTTATATTTTAAGTAGTGTTTAAAATAAGTATGTGCACTCGCCTGCCAAGACCGAGGTCCCGGGTTCAATTCCTGGGTCGAGCGAAAACATGTTTCCTACTTATCAAACACGGCTCGAGTGAGAGCAAGCTTGGTGATTATGCCTCATCCTCCTCACTGTACTAATATCAAAAAGACGAGAGGCTTTTGTCCAGCAGTGGGACATTACAGGCTAATACTTTACTTTACTTTTAAAGTAATTGGTGACTTGATTATGTCACAAAAAACTAATTCTCACACAGAGTGAATGCTATCACCCTCCCTCTGCGTGTGGCCAACGACAAAAAATCTATGAGTGATATTAACTTTAAATTTCCAAGCAGAGTCCATTTCCATTTCCATGAGGTAATTTTTTTGTTTTCTGAAGGTTGAAAGTAACTATAGTTTTATCATCCTTAGACGTTTGTAAATTTTTAGGGTTCCGTACACAAAGGGTAAAAACGGGACCCTATTACTAAGACTTCGCTGTCCATCCGTCTGTCTATCACCAGGCTGTATCTCAAGAACGGTGATAGTTAGACAGTTTAAATTTTTACAGATGATGTATTTCTAATGCCACTATAACAACAAATACGAAAAATAAAATAAAACAAATATTCAAGGGGGCTCCCATACAACAAACGTGATTTTTTACCGTTTTTTAAAGTACGAAACCCTCCGTGCGCGATTCCGACTCGAACTTGGCCGCTTTTTTTAGCTCCCAAGCTGTAGTTTTTTCTTAATGCCATCTGTACGATTTTGTAAGAATCGAATGCGTGAAAATATTCACACTTATCTCTTTGTGGGATGTGGAATGAGAGATTAATATGTTTTGTGACGATGCCTCTTTATTGCCGCAGCGTTTTATCCCTGCAATCAGCGGAAATGTTTCTTTCATCTCACCATTTTTGCTAAAAAATAAATATTTGTCAAAAGGCACAAAGTGACCAAAGTCTATGACCAATCTCAAAAGATTTTGCTCGTTTCTTTTTCAGTGTAATGAGACTTAAAGGGTGGTAACATCTTTACATGAGAGCAAACATTTTCTTTGGCAGACTGGGGTATCTTTACTGGGTGAATTGAATGTTTTCCCCTTCGATGACCTTCTACTATCCCTAAACCTTGCTCAAAGCCGTATTAATAAAATTAAAACTGATATAGAAGGTAGTAAGGAACATGACTATTTGCAGTTGCACCAGTATTGTACGTGCGTGCGGTGACGTTCGCCGCACGCATACTGGTGTAACGATCACTTGCGCTCGAGCGCCGCGCAAATCGCAACTACGTACACTGGTGCAAGTGACTTACACCAGTGTTCACAGTTCTTTACCAAAAAATAGTGTTACTTGCACCAGTTTACATTTTTTTATCTCCGAAACTATATGATTTTTTAAATATATTATTTCAGGGTATAAAAGTATGGGTTATTTAAGTACAAATTATGCAAAAAAAAGGTTTTAGGTATTTTGCTGGTTGCACCAGTATACGTAGGACCCGTCGATATAGTCCAATCATGACAATCACTACATAGTATAAAATAAAGTCGTCTCTGTTTCGTGTCTGTTTGTCTGTATGCTTAAATCTTTAAAATTACGCAACGGATTTTGATGCGGTTTTTTGTAATAGGTAGAGTGATTCAAGAGGAAGGTTTATATGTAAAAAAATTCCCGTAATTCCACGGGAACGGGCACAACGCGGGTAAAACCGCGGGGCGCTGCTAGTATAGACTAAAAACAACATTTTATCATTACCATTACTCATCCAAACTCATATTCCAATACACATATTCACACCCTGTATTATGTAATGTACAACATTTAGTTCTAACATAATAAATATGAGTTAAGTATAATAACATCATTGTAATAAAGCTATTAAGTTATAATGATGAACATCAATATTAAACTGTGGACAAGCGGGTATGCTAAGCCGCAGTACGGCACAGGCCTACAAAGCGGTGTGTTAACAATTAATACTATTACTGTAACAACAACACACTAAAGAAGAATACTGCTAATGTGTACATTTAATTTAACATGCTATTGAGTCTAGTAAGCAAATAACACAGAGAAAACATTATTTAATTGTGTAAATATGTGACTATAATAATTAAGCTATATAATTAATGTGTGTAATAGATTGATTGATATCGATTCCATATTCTGTACTTGGGAGTTGTGTTTAAGCGCAACACTTTCGCCTTGTCTTCTCATAGTGTGAGTAACGTAAGGGCAATTCTTCGGTAGTTGACCCCTCGTTGCGTCTTAGTCCAACGTCTTTGCGTTTACGAGTATCGATGTTAGTAGATACTCTACAATAGTTGAGTGATTGGTGCGGTGCCTAGTCGCGTTTTTTCTAAAATGCATCTGTTTACACCAACTGGTAAACCACTTTATCGGTGAACACTTCCTCATCCTGTTCGTCTTCCTCCTGTGAAACAAGTTATGTATCAAGACACGCGGAGCGGGACAAGTGTAAAGAAAGACTCATGCACATTGTCATAGTTATCTTGGTTCGCATTGAAATTGTCACTGTTGACAATGAATACAATTTTCTGATAGTAATGCACACAAAGAAGCGTGTCCAATACATTGAAGTACAGTGTAATGCTCAGGAGCGTTTGTGGAATAATACAAGTATACTGACCTCGAACCCGAAGCAGGCGTCGACCTCCTCCTCGACCTTGATGATCCGCTGGGTGCCCTTCTTGGACTTCACCTCCTCATATTCCTCATCCTCTTCCTCCTCCTCTTCCTCGACCTCTTCTTCGGCTTCTTCTGAAACAAATTCAAGGGTGTATTCAACAATTTTTTTTTTCTTATTTGTCCCAAAATGTGGACCAATGTCGTCAATATTCTAGCCGAAGACCGACTACTCCTGAAGAGGAAAAAGGTTTAGAGATAGGGTAAGAATGAAATAAAACCACTAAACCTTTTTCCTCCTCAGGAGCAATCGTTTTCACAGCAACAGCAGAGTTTCATTCAAACGATAATTATGTATATCTTTAGTGAAATTAGAAGATTTTGCTTTGCGTAGAATATGACAGACTTTAGTTCAGCCTAAGGTGACCAGATCAAGACCGTAAGGGTAGCTGACACACATATTCGGAAATGAAATAATTAACCGCGCGGCAAAAACGAGCTGGACAAGTTTAATAAAGTCGCAATGGTACATACAGGTTAGCTTTCTCGCTAGGCAAACCCTGCCTTCGCGGTTGCGTGTTTCCGAAGGGAAGGTGCTTGTAATGTAGTGTTACCTTGCAGGTCGAGGTAGTCGGGCGCGACGACGGCCACCTGCTGCTCGGAGCCGTCCTCCAGCTGGATCACCTCGAGCACCACGTACTGCTGCCCGTCGCCGTCTGACACTGTCATCAGTTCACCGCGCTTAAGCTCGCCCCCGTTCACGCTCAGCTTCACCACTTCAGAGTTGTCCGAGTCGTCATGGCGCAGGTTCTATAATAACATAGAAAGTTTATTATCTTTTGAGGGAGTAGTTTAAGAGCTACACATGTTAAGTATTAGTTCCTTCGTCTAATTTGTCCTACAATTTGAAGTACATTCTGACTACGTAAACTTACCTTGATGGTGTTGGCATCAATATATTTGACCTTCTTCTGCCTGCCCAGCTTCAGAGCGAGCGCGCGCTCATGATGGCCCGAATCTGGGTCATGTATAGCCAAGTGTCTGATCAGATTGCCCTTGTGGGCGAACGTGCGCTGGCATTCGTGGCAAGAGTGCGTCTTCTCCTTGGGCGGCTTGGGCACGTACTCGGGGTTATGGTACAGGTTCTGGTGCCGCCTCAACAGCTGCTTCTGCCTGAAGGTGTGGTCGCATTGGTCGCACGCGAACGGCTTCTCATCGGTGTGTTTGAGAAGATGCGACTTGAGATGTCGCAGAGTGGTCGACGCGTACGGGCACAGCTCGCATTTGTAGCATTTCTCGCCGTCATGGGTCTGTTGGAGATAAGCAGTCATTAGACAAACATACAAGTTAGTTATATCTTACAGAAGAATCAAACATTTATTATGTGGTTAAAACAAAGATCCTTACCTTATTGTGCACTTTGCACGAGTATCTGTCGGGGAAGCATTTCCCGCAGCGCTTGCATTTGAGCGGCTTGTTGGAAGTGTGCAAGTTCTGCACGTGGATGCGCAAGTCGGTCTTGCGACCACACTTGGTCGGGCAAAGCTCGCAAGCATAAACCGGTTTCTCAGAAACTGGGGACAAACAAATACATGTGATTATGATCAATTCACTTTTATCACTTGGTCCGAGATATTGTTTTGAGATATGATATTGGGGTCGACCAAGTAACAAGTATGCAGCAAAACAAGTATTATGATTTATAATCACAATTTCTAACACAACAGTTCGGTTCTTGGTCAATTATACCAAATTAAATTATAGCCAGTGGACACTACCTTTAGTGTTTCAGTATTCAAGGTGTTGATTATTGAACAATGCCAGATTTGCCCTTGACACTACAAATCATTGTCATTGGATTATTAGTCTGTTTCTATACGTAAACTGTTTCTTACCATTATGAATGAGTCTGTGTGCCTTCAATGAATTTGACTGTGTGAAACACATGTTGCACATGTCACACTTGTAGGGGCGCTCGCCAGTATGTGTGCGCAGGTGCCGCTTTAGCTTGAACGTGTCCGGGGACGCGTAGGTGCAGTGCGGGCACTAACAAAAACAACATTCGTTTAATTCTCAGACATCTCACGCAAAAATACAGGCAAAAAATTACGTCCTCTGTCACACACCTGAAAATCACACGTAAACCTGTTTAACAAAGACGACGACGTATGTTTACTAATCTTTATTTGGCCTGAGAATCTATTATACTAATAATTTGACCTAATAGTCTGAATTAAATTAGTACTGATATCTTGAGTGGGATGGAAGATCTTTGTCGAGCAGTGAGACAATACAGGCTTTTTGAAGTATATGAACCTATTTGGGCTAGCTAGAGTCTACGATCCCATTATCGTTCTCCGAGTCTATCATATTATGCTATTGTCATACCTGATAGGGCCTTTCGCCAGTGTGGCAGCGCACGTGTCGGCGCAGCTTGGACAGCTCGACGGAGGCGTAGTCGCACTCGCTGCACTTGTGCGGCTTCTCGTGGGTGTGCTTGTAGCGAACATGGCGTACCAACTCGCCTGCAAACAAATGTTACATGGTAATTTTATTCAGATTTCGCTCCAAGGAGGCGCTTTTGAATATACCTCATATATAGGCTAACTATATTATAATTAACTTACCAGAAGTAGTGAAGGGGCTGTTGCAGTACTTGCAGATATGCGGTTTTACGCCATTGTGCATGTTGACGTGGTTCTGAAGTGAAGCGATGGTCTTGAAACCGCGCTCGCACACGCCGCACTTGTGGGGCCGGTCGTCCGAATGGGTCTTCATGTGGCGGAGCAGCAGGTATCTGGAGGAAATATGCTGATTTTCATTGGTATATTCGTAATAGTCTATGCGCTTTAACTATTATTATTATTTTTTTCGACCTTGGTGACCTTGGTGCCGGAGTTTAAGACCAAAAGTTTTTCCCTATGAACTTCATGAAATATGGATGTAATTTTGTTGCTTTCGCATGATTGTTGTATTTTATTAACGTAGAGGACGTACGTTGCCAGCGCTGATAAAAAAGCGACAATTTGTTTGGGTAAAACCGTGTGTACCTGCGATGCGTATTATAAGTGCAGAAGCTGCAAGTAAAGAGCGGGCGCTGGTGCTTGCGGCGGGCCTTCTTGGTCTCCGCGGGCTTAGTCGAGTCCTCCTCGGAGGCCGCCTCGGCGGGGGCTTCGTCGTCTTCAAACTGGTACACATCTTCGGCTTTCTCCTGAACAGCAAGTAAGAATAGTGTCGAGAATATAGATGGTACTAATTCTGTAACTCAGATATTAACTGTAACCATGTTATTATTTCATAAGATTGTATAAGGTTTTTATCACAGATCTTCCCACTTGATAATAAATCAATGGTCATAAAGTTTCAATAATTAATTCACTCATCCTATCAATTAACCTTTAGTACATAGTACTCTGAACAGTCCTGAACACTAAGTAAATGTCCAATAGAGAGTTGATTGTGTTACCTGTTCCTGGTCCACCTTGATGTCAAGTTTGGCCTCCTCCTGCACGACGAACACATAGCTCACTTCTCCATTTGTGGACTCGGAGGGCACCAGCGTCACAGTCTGGTAACTCTCACCATCGCCTTCGGGCACTATCAGGGACTCAGCTAACCCAGTGCCTTCATCCTGTTTCAAGTGATTATTGCCATTTAGTTAGATTAAGATAAGACTTCAGACATGAAATATTTCATATGAATTTGAAATGTCATTGTTAAATTAAAACTAATTTATTCAGTATCAGTATCTAAGTAGCAGCAATGGTTTGTGATGTTCCACAGGGCAAGATTGAGGATAAGAGTAAAGCAAACTTAGAGTATACACCCCAGCCTCCATATTCTAAAAACATAAAATCAACAAATAAATTCTTACATCAACATTGACCTCCTCAGCGGTTGTGGGCAGCGATACCAGCCCCTCGCTGGAGCCCACCGGTTGGTAGTAGTACCGCCCCTCTTCGTCCACGAAGTACGTCACATCGCCAGGGTCCTGGTCAGTCTCCTGGTCATCTTCAGCTGTGTCTGCTACATAAATAATTAAGAGTCAGACAGACTTTGTTGTATGCCTTATTATTAGTGTCTAAGTCAATACTGCACCACCTAGGGCACAGTGCCAACCATCATTATCAATCTTCCTCTTATTAGAGTTGCTTAATAGGAGTCTACCTCGGTCATAAGTATACCAATTGTTTCTGCAAACACCCTTGCAGGGTGAGGCACTTGTGTGAGGAAATTAAATGTTTTGAATTTGAATATGAGTGAAATTATGAGAAAATGTACATCATTATTAAAACACTTACTCAGATTTTCATCAGTTAAATACTCCGCTATCATCTCTTTGTCTTTGCTGCCCTTGGCAGCACGCTCTGGGGGCATTTCTGCAACAATTCATTCAAATGTGGTATTCCATATTGACATTTACTATGCTTTTGTAATTCTTATATCTGGGGGCACGGCAGTGTCCCCGCCAAGTCGAGCAAAAAAACACCGGCCAAGTGCGAGTGAGACTCGTGCACAAAGGGTTCCGTACCAAACCGTAAAAAACCCACGTTTGTTATATGGGAGCCCCCCTTGAATATTTGTTATAGCGGCAATAGAAATACATCATCTGTGAAAATTTCAACTGTTTAGCTATGACCGTTCTTGAGATACATGACGTGACGCGACATACGGACGGACAGACAGACAGACGGACAGCGAAGTCTTAGTAATAGGGTCCCGTTTTTACCTTTTGGGTAAATAACCCCAAAAAGCAGCACGGCCTTACCACACTTTTCTCGAAGCAGTTCGGGCCTTTTTCGACCCCTATAACTTCGTTGTGGATTAAACTAGCCTGTAGTTCTAGTAACCAAGTAAGCATTGTATAAACACGGTATATTTCAATTTTCTTTCAATTTGAACCAGTAGTTTTAAGAATTATAACTAGTCAAAGTTCTTAATTCTTCTTAACCGATCATCAATACTCTAAGGCACTTCTAGTAGGTATACATAGAAGCTTAAAATTTTAAATACAATTAATGTTTATTAGTGTATAAATCAAGGAAAAAATAAAAATATTTTGAATTTTCCTTCTTTGCAATTGCATTAAGAATCTTAATTACTGTAATATGTAGTGCTTGTGAGTTACTTTGTGTTTTCTTGCAATGGCCAATCTTTTTTTTTCTTAACCTAAATCGTCCCACTACGGGGCAAAGGTCTCCCCCAAACTGCACGTGGTGCGCCCTGCTAATCAACCGACGAGGCTCTGACGCAACACCTACCAACCCGCACTGGACCAGCGTGGTGGATCTATTTTGTTTAAATATTAAAGATTTTTAATATTAATGTGGCCACTTTAAGATGTTGTTAGATTAGCTAATCTAATATATAAAATTCTCGTCTTATATATAAAATTCTCGTCTTATATATAAAATTCTCGTGTCACAGTTTTCGTTGCCATACTCCTCCGAAACGGCTCGACCGATTCTCATGTAATTTTGTGTACATATCGGGTAGGTCTGAGAATCGGCCAACATCTATTTTTCATCCCGAAATTCCCGCGGGAACGGGTACCGTGGTTGAACTCCTCTGAAACGGCTCGACCGATTCTCATGAAATTTTGTGTACATATCGGGTAGGCTGAGAATCGGACAATATCTATTTTTCATCCCGAAATTCCCGCAGGAACGGGTACAACGCGGGTGAAACCGCGGGGCGCAGCTAGTTACATTATAACTTAAGACACAAGGTCCCTTAAGTAGGGACCAAATAAATCAACCAATTTGGTATTACATGGATCTCACAACTTTTTACAGTAGAATAACTGTGTTGCAAGACTTGTTTTTTTTTACAAGTTTTGTTTTTGTTTTACCATACATCCTTCAAGTATAAAATGCTAGGCATTGGAGTAGCATTGGAGTGATTAAACACTGATACTACAAACAATATTCACAATAATTGTTTACATAAAGTGGGCTTTAATTAAAATAATTTGTATTGTTTTACATCACTCCACAAAACATGTATGTAATGAATTCTGTGTTAATATGAAAACAGAAACTGAAATAGGTACAAGAGGATTGATATTGCCAATATTAATCCATCAATACTGCAGGTGGGCGTTTGGGAGATGTTTAATAATAGAGTGGGAGGAGGGCGCCACGGCAGGCCCCGACCTCCGCGAGGGGGAGGCCGCCCACGGCGCCCACCCGCCCACAGACAGCTTTAATCACAGACAAAGAACTACAGCATTTTTCACATCAAAACCTGAGTTACTAATTAGTTAGTTTTCAACCTAATGGGGTATTCATTTATCAAAATCTATTTAATCAAGTCAACAGCATTTTTGCCAACAATAATAAGATGTAATGATCCTCAAGTTGCAATTCCATGACAAAGATAAATGTAATTGGTTAGTAATATTGTTCCCATGGCAACATGCCATGGGAATTTCGGGATATATGTATATATATAATATGCCTATGCCTACGTCTAATTCTGATGCATCAATCCAATCAGTTGCATTGCTTGATAGTATTAAAAATATATATTGTGATGACTGAAGTCCTACTGCCGCCCACAAATAAATGTAAAATTATAATCTTTAGAAGCAAACCCTACAAGTAAAAAACTAAATCTCAATTCATATTCTGTATTGGGTTTTGTTACTGGCTAAATACAATTTTAGTAACTGGTTGTCGGGTACCATCATGTCTGAAGTCTTATTCAGAAAGTCGGTTGCATGTCACAGTCTGCCTTCGCTATATATTGGAACTGGATTTCTTACTCGGGAATTCGGTTTTCCAGTGTATTAAGCGAGACAAAGCCTGTATTACTTGCCTACACTCTTGTTCTGCTTGCAATGCTTTGGTGGCATATTATAAGTTATAACGTACACTAAAATATCTCTTTGTTCAGTATGTTTTCTATTTAATGACAAATACTTAATTGTTTTAGTTTGTGTGCCTTTAATTAAGCACTTAGGTTTATCAAATCGAATTCTTAAAGTAAAAGAAAGATCCTGGACAAACAAAAGCTTTTCTTGTATGAAACAGAACTCGTTGTTAGGCAGGGTACAGGAAAGCTATCTGAAGTAATTACCTTTTATGTTGTTAATTTACCAACTAGTAAGCAATATCACAAGAACAGTTGATAAATCATTGTCTTTTAGACAAAAAAGTTAAATGAGATTCACTTCTTTGTAGATGAATGTGGACGTACCTGAGGGCAAAATCAATATTTTCTCCCCAGTAACCCAACAGGAAAATCAAGCCACCCAAGAGACCATTGCATACAGCAGAAATAACTTTTGCAACTAAACTGTACCCGAAGTCCGAAAGAATCACATCAACAAATTGAATCAAACATTTTTACTGCACAAACGCAAATTCGGATAAATGGAACATCCGCCATTTTATACTCGCCTCACGTATTTAGAAATTCATGCGCATTTATTGATTTCTTTCCGATTGAAATTAAAATTGTTAAACAATAATAAATATGGGTAAATAAACTTATTAGCGCCAAAATGTTAACATTGAGGCAGGCGGCGCTAGCGTCAATGACAATGAAGAAGAAACTTACTTAGGTACTCAAGAAAAATTAAGATCTCACAGAACAAATTCTTCCCTTTCGTGTAACACATTTAGCCATTTTCACAATAAAAACTCGTTAGTTTGATTGTTTCGTAATGAAAAGTTAAAGTAAAGAAGAATAATCTAAATTAGTACCTGTGATATGGTGTTAGAACTTCTAATTTTTCTCGATGAGGGCGTTTTAATCAATTCATTGTCGACAGTGACGCCGAAAAACGAAATGGCGCTCGAGAGAACTAGAGAAATCGAAGGGAACTGGGAGGAACTACTTTTGGTGTTGCCAGTGTATTGAATATTTTATTGCCTACGTTCAAAACTAGGTGGCAGTAGTGGAACCACAGACAACTTAGAAATGTCAAAGACCCATCATTCATTCAAATAATAAAGATGCACAAGGAGGTGAAATCACAGTGCCAAATTATTTAGCTGACCTCCAAAAAAGGTGGATATTAATTCGACATTTTTATGATCATGGTGTATAGCGCCATGGTATTCTCCCATAAATAGAGATCTAAGTTAGATCTCTGTTACATCATCTAACATTAAAAAATATGTAAAAATCTCGTAAGAATATCGTCAATTTTATCAAATTATTTTAGTCAAGTGGGTCGGTTAACAGAACAGGCAGAATATTGGTTATAGTATTGCATGATAAAAGTATTGTTTCTTCATGAATGTTCACAAAGTCCATCGATACAGCCACCACACGCGCCACCCCCACCCACCACGCAAAAGGTCAGTTGCATGAGCTGATCCACCTCAATGTTTAGTAGTAGGTATAATAAGTAACTGTATTCTAACAACTAAGCAACAAGCTTTGTTGCTGTCCACTACGTATGTAAGAAACATGTTGACAGCCAGCTTTGCAGTACGGTGGTGTACCTATCGAACATTGTTTCGTTTCCACCACAGCTAACTACTTACTTTTTATGCCGAAATTCTTACGGGAATAGGTAGATGCAGGAAAAGGCTAGTGTGTATTAAGGAAGTATTTAAATAGTATGAGGTAAGCATATAAGTACCTTTTAAAGTACCTACTTACATACAATGGTGTTATTGTACTGTTGGCTGACGTTAGTTTATGCGAATTAATAAGGTAAGATAATAACTTAATTAACACTTTAATCGTCCCCACTGTACTGATATATTCAGTGATTAGAGAGGCCTTTGCCCAGCTGTGGGACATTACAAGTTAAGATTAATAGTCATTCACATTATGGTGGGCGTATTATCCCCGTTGCTTACCAAATCGGTGTCCGATAAAATATTTGTGTTTAGAGGTTTTGTAGGGTAGGATATCATGGTATTACGTAAATTATCGGGGCTAAAGTTAGTTTGTTTTTATTGTTTGGGTGTTCCTCGTACCTCAGGGTCGTAATTGTCTATGGGGTGCCATAACGCAAACGACACTATTTTAGTATAACAGAGGAACGTAATGATATTCAATGTTCTTTTTTGACTGCTTGCACCGTGGCACCCCATCAAACTGTATTCATTTCTAACTAGACATCCTGCTGGAGGAATCAGTGCTCTTGTTGTTATCCCCCGACGCATAAAGAGGGGTTTTATAAGTTTGACGAGTCTGTCTGTCTGTGGCATTATACTCGTAGTTAGCTCCCGAATGGATGAAGCTATTTCAATTTAGTTTTTTTTTTGTATAAAAGATGACTTATTTGCAAGTGTTCTTAGACATGTTTGATGGAAATCGGTTGAGTTGTTTAAAAGTTGTGGGGGGTGAAAGTGGGGAAGAATAACCGAATGTTTGCAAATATATTCGAGTGGGGCCTCAAATGAAAGCTTATTGAAACAGTATATTGATGATGTATTCGAGTGTTTAATAGCTTCGTTTATAAAATATGTGTATAAAAAGTATATAACTACCTAAATAAAACTAAAAGCCCCCTGACACGAAAACCTAAGCTCCCTTTGCTGCTGCTGCTGCTGTTAGCCTGTATCATCCCATTGTTGGGCAAAGGCCTCCCCCCATTTCCGCCACTCTTCTCTATTCGAAGCCACCAGTTGCCAGTCCCTCTTGTAGGCGTCCAGTTAAATAAACAAATTAAAAAACTCAGTCTTATGTGCTTAAAGTAAGTAGGTAAGTAGTATCTAAAAAATACGTCTCGTTGGGGGACCAAATAAAGGGTAGGCATGCCATACTTATTTATTTAATGACACATCAACAGTGCTGCATAATATACACTTGAATCTAGAGTTACATAGTACATTTCTGATACATTTACTAATGAAATAAGTTTTAGATATTAAATAATTTATAGCAGACGTATTTTATTAGAATATCTATCTAGCCTAATTACGACCATGTCCTTGATTTCTAACATTGGAGTTCTCAATAGGCGATAGGAATGAAAATAACGACGATCAATAACCACGTATCATTTTGATCAAAGCAACAAATTGTATTGGCTTAAAGGTGCCCGCCTACCAGAGTCAATAGTATTCTATGTGTGGTAAATATTTATCCATGAATCATATCAAACAGCACGTAACACATGGTTTCCAGACTAAACGTCTTCTTTTTGTTGATGGCACAAACAATTGATATGAGCCCGCTCCAGTACATCATTATCCCGTTTCGTTGGCGCACATGAGAACAGCTAGGGGGTAGCTTTGAGGGTTACACGTGTAAGATAATACGTGCATGCTGCATGGTTTGTTGCGGAACCCCGCAGTAGCACTGAGTCTGACATCTTCTATCATGCCCCACATTCCCAGGTTAGATCTGTAGCGACCTACCTGGATTTTTAACATGTTTAGTGTATTCCACACTGGCCGCGGTTAACTAAGTATGACTAATGGGAAGAGTTTCAGCAGAATCAATTATAGCGGTGACGCATTACTTGTAGCCTGGCATAGGTACTTCTGGTGGAAAGACACCCTAAATAATGTGCGTCGCGGGGTTCCAATCTTGGAAGATTCAGCGAAATTAATGCTAATTTTCTATAATCTGTTGGCCAACCTACCTTTGTCATTTTTCTAATCATAAGTAACAACTTAAATGTAAGGTATCTTTACTAAATAAAACGTGAAATCCCAGTCGCTCAATAATTTATTAAGTATTTCTACAATCAAAGATTCAACCTTATAAATAACTAATAAAGAAAAAACAAACATGTGTAGCAATAATAATAACAAACATAGATTTATAGGCGAACCATGTAGCCTTAAATATAAAGGAAACAAATCGAAAATACCTATAGTACTACATAGGTATCCAATAATTAATACATACAAAACCAAGCGAGAATCAACACGTAATGGCACAAAATGTAATACAGTAAGTACGTAGTATTAACACTAATGAACAATAACACCCATAAACTTTAGCAACGTTTTTAAGATACCTAGTGGATTCAGTTAGTTATCTCACTTAATCGTAGTAAGTATATATATGTTTGCCGCTCGTGCGGTTCACCTCACTAGTATTTTCGAAGGTTAACTGGCATTCATGCATCCCTTTACAGTGCAGTAGTATGCGTTTGTACACACATGTGCGGGCCGGCGCCCGGTACAGTCGGATCGGTACTATTTGCCGGGCGACTAATTGTTCTATTAAGAGTGATTTTTACACTTACTAGATTCGGTTTTGCCGCCAGGCAAGGCCGATTGATGCCGGCAAGAATTTTTGTGTAGTTATCGTGATGCGCAACGCAAACCTTGCGGGTATCCAAAAAACTATACGTTCACTTTTTCATCAACGCGTGGCGTACGCCAGGCCCTAGTGGTCTGTTTGATGTCTTCCGGGTAGGATGTTACCCAACCTTTAAGAAACTTAATGTGGTCACTAAGTATCTTTCTAATTCACGACAATCATAGTTTTACATAACACAGTATCAATCAAAAGATGCATACTCTTCTCATTTTTGTGAGCAAACCAGGTACCTAATTGACACATCGCTTTGCAAACATAATATACATACATATTTTATCTCTCAAGCGTCCGTGTGAAAATCCTGTCAAATTGTTTTTGAAGAAGTGCCTGCATGGTAGGTCTCAGCAAACGGAGAAGTCATTCGATTTCGATAGTTATTCGCAGTGACGTATGACTAATGAATATAAACAATGATCTTGCCGTCCTTTGAGTATGAAATTCATACTCAAAGTTGCCGACGATAGTTACGCACATTAAGATACTCATTACAGCTATACTCTATTTTTTCTTGAATGTCCCAAAATGTGGACCAATGTCGTCAATTTTCCAAGTTCAAAAAATGGAGTATAAAAGTATGGTTCAGGGGCGCTCGTGAAATAAAACAACTAGGTATAGCCGAGACATAGCAGAGTTTATATAAAGAATACGATCGCGGAGTCATACTTATTCATTCGCATGTTGATGTCAACATCAAATCAAATCACAAGCGTACCTCGACCGTGAAGCGGTTTGCAATGTGATGTGTCAGTGTTACCGGCAATCAGACGCGAGTTGACGCGACACGAACACGATACGATAAACTGTCGCCGCGTCTAAGCGTCTGCCACACATGCCTCTCACCCTCCTACGATTACAAAACGTTATTAATTAAACGCCTAGCCTTAGCCTAGGCATACCCAGGTAGTTGACGGCGAGGAACTCTTAAAAATAGGAAAAAATCAAAACCAGATTCTCATAAGTTGTAAACTATCCAATTATTATAAACAAACAATTAACTGTACCTACTCAGTAACTTTGGAATGAAAACTCAGTCTCCACTGTGAGAAAGGGAATCTAATAGAAACGAACCTTTTGAGTTCATCACGAACACGTCACAATAAATATAATTCAGTCTGTCTGTAGGAACCGCGACATCACTCGGTGTCGCATCGGTGACGGTGAGGCCTGCAGCGCGCAAGGGTCTACGCGGGCTGTGCGCGACGCGTGTGCGTGCGCATGTGCCTGGTGATCATGTCACGACGGCAGGCGGCGTAAGGGCAAGCGGGGCAGCGGTAGGGCTTCTCGCCGGTGTGCGTGCGCTGGTGCGTCGCGAGGTGGTCCGACCGCGAGAACACCTGCCCGCACGCGGCGCACGAGTACGGCTTCACGCCGCTGTGCAGCCGCGCGTGCCGGGTCAGCATGTCGGAGCGCGCGAACCGCCGCCGACAGATCTCGCACTCGTACGCGCGCGCCGTGTCCGGTATGCGGTTGCGGTGTCGCGACGCGACGTGCTTGGCGAGCCGGTCGTGCACCGCGAAGGTCTGTCCGCAGGCGGCGCACACGTACGCGGGCTCAGCCTCGGGCGCCGGTGCCGGCTCCGCCTTGAGGGAGAGGTCGAGCGGCGCCTCCTCGGCCGGCTTGCCCGCGGGGTAGCAAGGCGCGTCGAACATGAGCCAGCGCGGCGTCGCGTACTGGTTGTTGTTGCGCAGCTGCACCGCTAGCTTGTCCAGCAGCCGCGACAGCCGCCGCCGCTTGTGTAGGTGTCGCGGGCTGTGGCCGCCGCCGCCGCTCTCGCCCATGCTACCGACTGCCGTGCTGCCGCTGCCCTCGCTCTGCCCGCTCGAGTAAGCCTGGCTCCAACCTGAAACGCAACCATGTCCTCTGTAAACAACGCATACAACTCATTTTGTTTTACATGATGGTGTTAATGACAGACGCGATGTTTCGGCTGAACCCCGATATGTTTACAAACATGCTCATCAATTTAGTTAAAACGACTGGTGAGTTCGGCATTGTACATTATGCAGGTATCTCTTGAAACAATAAACTGACGTCGACTGTTTTATGATCGACATTCTTATTGCATTCCATTATTAGCTGAACAATCTGAGTTTCCTAATCATGTACCAAATATAAAATGACCGAAAAAGGTCCCATTCCGCATTTTGATCAAAGTATCCTTGACTCGCGTTTACATTAGTGAGTACAAATTGAGCAATGATAACTATCTGTTTGGCAGGTGGTGTGTTTTTTCGAGTAGGTATATTTATATACCGAAATGGTAAGACATGAGCAAACACCGATATTTCTCTAGTGCACCTTTAGCGCATCTGTCAGTGGGCTGCGGACGGGCACTTGGGCCTTATCCCCCGCGCCCCATTGGCAACCAGCGAATCACTCCGAGCCAATCACGAGGCATCTCGACCCACAAAGAGATCCCTAAGGTTCCGAGCTCGAACCTCGAAACATGGACTACGCCGATTCTACCCGTTTTTTGTTGGCAAGTCGTACAGAGGCGTTACTTTACTACACAAAGAAAAGGGGAGGAACTGGTCTTCAATGGAACTAAAATCATTTGTATTCGAGCGGTAAATGGAGATTGGGGTTTGTTTTCGGTTTTATATAGAGGCACATAGGAGCGTGGGACAACTGGAACTAAGTACTCGTATATGTTACAGCTCGTATTGTGTCTGTCGCACTGCAAATATTTACATGGAAAAGTAGAAATTCCAATGATTTATGTGACGCCCGCGCGGCGACTCGGTTGGTAACTGAAAGATTCAATAATTACGATTGTTAGCGGTTAACTCCACCCTGGCGGGTTCCCATGGCGAGGGCACGAGGTAATACTTGGAAATCTTTGAAAGGCATATGGAATCCGTACTTCAGAAACCACGTTTTATTAGAAACAAGCGCTGGCAAAACTTAGCCTTGACAACACTAAACTAACTACCTATAAATAAGCGATAGAATTTACTCGGTTGCAATTGGTGACCTACCAATTTTACGGTTTTAACATATACGTTCTAACTTCAAGGGCCATATTAATAAACGCGTATTAAGAAAATTTTAGTTATCAAATGGTGTCACTTTCTGACATACGCATCCGAAGAGCAAAAGAGACAAAACACATTATAACAGTGTTTTAGTTTCACCGTGTTTATTAATAAGGTGGCAAATGTACCTATCACCTAACAATGGATCACAGCGTGAACTTCATTACATAGTATAAAAAAAGTCGCGTCTGTTTGTCGTTTGTCTGTTTGTCTGTATGCTTAAATCTTTAAAATTACGCAACGGATTTTGATGCGGTTTTTTGTAATAGATAGAGTGATTCAAGAGGAAGGTTTTTATGTAAAAAAATTCCCGAAATTCCCACGGGAACGGGCACAAAGCGGGTAAAACCGCGGGGCGCTGCTAGTATTTTATACGAGACGATTATCGCAATTGATCTAAACTGTTGACAAGCTGTAACAATTTAGTAACAACGCAAGTTAGTCTTTAATTCCGCGCTAAGATTTATTAAAGTTGAAATCATTATAGGTATATTAAAATAAGGACTTCGAGTATAGAGCTCAAGTTGAAAGCTCACACTGGGAGCAACACACTACGAACAGAAAGACAATGATTTGGAAATTGGCTTTAAAAGTTATATTAGTGTTACCTTTCGTTTAGTTGTTATGATACAAAGCATAACGCATACCTATACGTACCTACCTAGGGTCATTTCGCCAGTTCGCGTCCATTTAGTGGAGTTGGCAAGTTTGAAGGAGAAAATAAAAATGTTCCAGCACTAGTTTCAATGAAAAATTTATGTAATGTGTTCATTATATAGTCTACTATAAGGTTCGCTTACAGTTTTGTTCGAAAGTACTTGTGTTTTTTTTATAAATAGAAAAACTTCAAAAATAGGCGTTTTACCCACTTTGCGTCCAAAAAATCTAAATTGCGTCCACCCATAGACCATTTTGCGTCCACCAGCTAAGAAAAGGAATGTAGGGGTGATATTTTTAGATAATGTAAAGAAAAATTGTATTTTAACAGATTCTTTATTCAAGAATATTTCGTTAATCCACGTCTGGTACATTTTCTTTCTCATATTCCACATTTATCGACTCTATGGTTTCCTATGTAACTTTTATAATCTTTTTATTGTTTCGGATTAATTTTTTGAACCTCTCGAGCTCTCTCCTGTTCTATTTCTCTATTCTTTCTTTCTTTTTCGGATTGCTTCCTGTTTTTCGTTCTTGATCTGCGCTTTATGTTCGTAATACTTTCTCCATGCAGCAGAAGATATGGCTGCTGGAGTCCTTTGATTATTAGGTTTCCTTGCTTCTTTAGAAATTTCAGGCAGCATTAGGTGGGTTTTAATTTAAATGGATCACAGGTTTTTTTGGCTTGAATTGCCAACAGCTGCGGAAGATGGTTGTACTAGAGATTTCTTTAGTTGCATCCAATTCTAAAATATTACTATTTCGTTCTATTGATAGTTCCATAAGAGACCTCTCAGATTCAGTTTCGATAGAAATTTCTGCAAAGAAAACTTCAACTTAAGAGTGTTATTAGTTTTAACACTTAGTTTTTTTTTTAAAATGCATATTAAATTATACAAGTTAAAAAATATATATTATAAGCTATTATATGAATTTAATGAAAAAATGGACGCAATTTGGTACAATACAATTTCCTTGTAGGTATAGTTTGCGTCCACATGTGATGAACGATTTTTATTTTTAATTATCTTTTTCTAGAATCATAATAACGTGGACGCAAATTGCTCATTACAATTGCATGATAATAATACATAAATAAAAAATAAAAACAAATTCCTTTTTTTAATTTTATCACATAAAAATAAAAACTAACTAAATCATAAATACACGAGTTCGCGTCCATTGTGGTCGCAAAGTGGAAGTTTTATAAATTCGGTGTAGTAATTCGCGTCCACCTTATTTTAACTGTTAACTTTAAAAAAAACAAGCAAATACATAATTAATATTACTCCTTTTTTCATGCTTTAAGAATAAAAACAGCTGTGTATTGTAAAATACGCATAAAACAATAAAATACTTACCGTCGAACGCGCCCCTGCTCACTATTTTTTTGCCGACATTTCGCGCGTTTGCGCTTCTTTGTTGAAGAACGGAAACTAACTATTTTTTCTAGACATGATTGGTTTAGCTCACAGAACTTTTGTCTATTTCTATATGCCTCTTATACGATTAGGTATTAGCGGTAACGACTTTTCGGCGATTTACTGTGTTAATATACCTATTTTCGAGAATTATTATAGGGAGGTCCGAAAAATGGACGCGAATAGGGCGCTGGACGCGAACAGGCGAAATGACCCTATATCTATATAATAGTTTTTTGTTGCAAGTGGGTATGTATTAAGTGCAATAAGCAGATGTCATGTCGTTGTTTTGCAGTCTGCATCTACGACGGGTATAAATCCGCAATAGTCGTCGTCGTTTTCCTTCGCACGTTCGCGTATATTTATCTTGCCACAAATAGAACTTAATAACCATTTAAAACTTGTATCTTTATGTCTGGAACTGTCTTTAATTATTAAACGGTCTATCCCGGTTGTTTCAAGGGTCCGACTATGTCGGAGTCCTTTAGGAGGTCTAAAAACTCCTAGACCATGGTGGGTCACTAACCTATTGAACTTTCTTACTAAATTGTCTCTCATCATCTGACATGCAATAAAAGGCGGAGGTTCTGAATTAGCTTTGTAATTATTACGATTTAGACGACAAATGCGTTGATTACGCCTAGTAGGTACCTATGCAAGACTTGCTTCACTGTTGATTACAACACCTTGAGCTTTACTGATAAACATTTGCTTTTCCCAACTGTGATTTACTACATACGAAATGTATGTACAATGTATAGTTCGTGTATAGAGAATGCGTTTCTTATGAGTGTGTCAGTTTAGGAAGCTTTCTTGAATGCCGCTGACCTTTGGCCCAAGAGCCAAGATCCAGTTGGTTATGGTAGGTATGTGGTGGTGAGCATCATTCAGGGAGCCCACTAATGGGTACATGGACGATGTGGACTCTTATTTCAAAGATCTATTTAGTTATTATGCTATAGGAGTAAGAGTACTTTATGTATCTTCTAGCCGACTTTATAAAGTCTGGTTGTTTGCATAATCAATAAATCTATATCTAGATACCTTCGAAGAAAGAGGTGACGGTAATATAGGTACCTATATGTACTTACAAGAAAGTTTAATCATCACATTAAGTAGGTAAGTATAGTGAGATAATACCTAACATTGAATTCATTAAGTTGTATGTTTGCAGCTGCATTGGTTGCGTTGTCTCGAGATTCGATCGGTTCATTACAAACACATAGCTAACTAGGTATTGATTTTGTTATATTTTGTACTAGATACGTACTCTGGAGACACAGTCACTAACCAACGTAGATATTATTATAATGATTAATAAGACATAATGTTATTACTTTTAGGATTTCTTGCTAACGCTGTACAGAGACCTACTAACCGACCTGAGTTCTTAATTAAGAGAGTGAGCTTTCAGTTCTTCAAAACTTAGCGACAAGCAACTACAACAAAACTTTAGCTATAAAGTTGAGCGAAGTTTCGTGAAATGGAAACCTTAGGTTCCGTTAGCTCCAATGGGATAGAAACTGGTCAGACGCGGGCGGGACGAGCAAGTGCTAAGATAATTAATCAAAACAGCACGGCAGACACTCACTCTCGCAATACTGAATACACGCGAGCGACTCCGACGACACCGAACTTATGATACACGCATAATATTAATAAATCGGTGTAGGTGCACTAGGGAGTACCGGTTAGTAAAAGTTTACATACATGTTTGACAGACGTTCCGAATGCTGAGAGAGGCGGAGATGAGGCGCAGGTAGTCGAGTCACGAGAGGTTGTGGTATGCGATGTGGTGAGCGGGGACGAGCGCCGGGCGTGCGCGCGCTCGCGGCGGGGGTTCGCGGCGGACTGACTGCGGCAGCGCAGGCCGCAGCCCGCGGGGCGCCGCGCCGCCCGCGCACTCCGCCACTCGCCGACCATCACACCTCCCGCACTAATCGAGTAATCGACATGCAGCTTCAGAATCTCGCGCACCTCCACGACACCGACTCTCAACTACATATGATAATATGATTGATTCCCACTATTTAGTTTGGGTCAACTTGTATGACCGCGCCGCGCTTGTTGTCGCAGTGAACATTTGTACGATTTGCACCTTTAATAGGTACCTATAAAGTACCATAATTATAGCGTTTTAAGGTTTTCACCTAGGTACTTGCTTTTACTATTTACTAAAAGTTGGCGTCAGTTTGTTATCGGGTGTTTCACGTCAAGTACCTACAAGCTGTTTCTCGCGGTTTTGCTTGCGACGCACATTCGAACGGGTAGGTATAACCCGTTCCCGTGGGAAATTCGGGACAATAGTAACCTATTTTTTTCTGATTTAAGTCTAACTATAAGTCTTAATTTAAGTCTACTATAAGTCTGCAAAGTTTCATCATGGTTCATTCAAATTATTTTTATTAGTCCCAAACTATGCTCTAAACTTGAATTAATTCATTACCTACCTACCTATAATTTATATTATACAAATAGGTACTTCAAAGACTAACATTCTTTATTCAGTGGAATTGTGTGAAATAGTAAGATACACCCACATATCCTCACACTACGCTTTTAAAATATTAAGTTTGTTTTGGAATACAGTTACCTAGTTAGGTAGTTTATAAATCTTTACCTCCCTAATTTCCATTTTAACGTGGTAAAATCCGCAAAGTGGCCCTAGTTGCCAATAATTATTTAATTCCATACTGCGGAAGGCACGTAATATTGTCGCTACCGATTGTTTCAATCGTCTATAAAATTCGCCACCAAGATTCCTCACAATCAAGATACTTGAATCTATGTATATCAAAGATCTTCCGTCAAAGACTAATCATTTAAGTAGGTACAAGGACTCTACCAAACACTAACTATTCATTAAATACCTATTGGAAATATATTTGTATTAAGTACTGTGACGAGGTTATCAGAGAAACCAATTCAAAGAAAAATACGACGCATTTATTCCAGGTTCAATTCCAGGTATTTACTTTTCAAAAGGAATGGAATAAGTATCAAACATTAAGTAGGTATTAAGGAAAGAATTTCAGGGATATTGTAGATAAAGTAACGTGCTATTATTTAATTGAGATTAAAATAATTACAAGTTTGTAAATGCACTTTTTTATTGGCACGTTAAATTGTCGGTCCCGGTTGATGCCATCGTTAGACCATGTCGGAGGTCTTCGGGCGGTCTAAAAACTCCGACTCCAGGGTTGGCCACTAAACTACCTAGAACTTACTTACTTACTTACTACTATTTGTTTAAGTAAGTATTATAAAATCGTATTGATATTCACCAATGTCAAAATGTATTGACAATGTATGAACTGCCTCGTCTCGTAACTGGAAAACAGTTCCTTAAAATGCGCAATTTCAAGTTATTTTCCTTTGTTTATGCGCTTGGAGATTTCCGTAACCCTCCATTTAGATCTTACTTTGTTATTGACTAAAATGACTATAAAACTATTAGTTGGCGTCGAGTATATGAGAAACAGAAGAAGTTGGGGAAGACATTTAAGTTGCCTTGGTCTGAAGCTTAGCGAGTGACTTGGCGAGTTACTTAGCGAGTGACGGCCTGACGGCGGCTAGCGGTCTTTTTGCAAAAAAATCTAAATAATAATAATAATTAATGTTTAATTTTAAATTGCCAGACACCTTTGCTTACACATCGGGTTCAATAATAAAATATGAATTTTAAGAAGTTTCTAGTATGTAACGAACGTGTAGTAAGAACCTAGGTATTATGTCTAGTACCTAAATATCTATTATAGGTATTCGGTTTCATTTAAATTATGTAAGGGAAAAAATATCCTTATAAATATCCTGCATATAACCGCAACACAGAAACAAAGACTACTCACTAGGTCACCAATTATTTGGCACTTCTGCATATAATAATACATCAAAACAACTTTAGCACACAAAACAATGAAACGTTATCAATATCACCAAAATCGAGGCGGGAAATTATAAACGGGTGGAGGTAGTCGCTTTTGCATTCGTAAGTATAAACGAAAGTGCCTAAATTTCTATTTATAATTTTAAAAGATACTTATCTACCAAACCCAAAAATAAATAAAGGTTTAAAAATAATAAAGAAACTTAAAATTGAGGGATTTAAGTTGGCGGTTGACCGTTTTTTGGCGGTACACTTACAAAAGCGTTGCTATGATGATGATAATCAAGGACCGCTGGCGAAGGACCACCAAAAGTTTGACAGTGTTGTCATTTCAATAGTGTTATTGAAGCACGATTTATTAACCGCCAATTTTGATAACACTCCAATAAAATGCTAAAACAATAAAACTTGATCCTAAAACTTACCTGCCAAAGAATGCAGTCCAAGTTGTGAATTAATCATCGTGTCCATTTTGCACAGCACTTTAAAAATGTTAGAGTAAAATAGTTAACTTAAACTTATGTAAGATATTCTAAGTTGTGATGTGAAGGAAAGCGAGAGACCCTGTGGGTCGGCGAGAGTCTCGATGCCGATTGAATGGTGCGTCGTAATCTCGGCAAGGGAAGACTGAAAGACGGTGGGGCAGATTTGAATACCGCCGAGGGCGGGGGTGCAGCGCGCAGCTGCTATGTGCATTCAAGAACGTTTTCTCAAGACTTCTCTAAGTACATACATATTAGGTTTGATTGACGATGTATATTGTCTACTGATTACCCTTTCGACGAGTTTTACTAGACGATCGGATTGAAAAAGGTGCAATTATCTAGGTACTTTATTACTACGAGTAGGTACTTTAATTATTAGGCATTATAACATTTTAATGTGCGCTTTAATTTTGAATTAAATCTACGTTTACGGATACTGCGTTCGGTTTTATATTACCTAGCTGCGCCCCGCGGTTTCACCCGCGTTGTACCCGTTCCCGCGGGAATTTCAGGATGAAAAATAGACGTTGGCCGATTCTCAGACCTACTCAATATGCTCACAAAATTTCATGAGAATCGGTCGAGCCGTTTCGGAGGAGTACGCGAACGAACACTGTGACACGAGAATTTTATATAAGTATAAGATTTTAATCTGACGTTTCGGCCCCTTTACAGGAACCGTGCTCACAGAAGACCAGTATGAGCGCTTTAATTAAAAAATACAATTAGACGTAGAAGTAAACTTCAAGTAACTTATAGTAATAAGTAAGTCTACTTCGAACCGGATAATAATATAACTAATGTATAGGCATAGTTTGATCAAAGCTAATTATTATTGGAAGGAATAAATATAGTGCCACTGTGCACCGTTTTGTGACTGTTTAATTTTAAATTATTTCAACTTATTGAAGGTAAACCAGATTGTTATTGTTGAATTTTTAACCGACTTCAAAAAAGAAGGAGGTTTCTCATTTCGACCTTAAAAATTCTATTTAAAAAATGTATGTTCGCGGATAACTTCTTTGTTTATGAACCGATTTTGATGATTATTTTTTGTTGGTAAGGAAATATTCCTTGGGTGGTCCCATGGTAAGGAATTTAAGGATAGGATCCCAGTGAAATCGAGGGGAACTCTCAAAAATTGTAGGGGCAACTAGTGCTTCTGTTGTGAAGGTCTAGTCGATCTGGTGTTGGAACCGTCTGACGATGAAGACGGCGGATAGTTAGGGAACTCCTCAACGGTTTACTGCAGTTACCTTGTGTTTGGGCTTGATTAATTTGTATTGATGAGAACTTTACAACAAGGTTGTTTTGACTATCATTAGGGGTCTGATGATGAAGACCAGGGATGTCACTAAATATCGTGAAATACTACAGAGGCTCGAAAGTAAACAGACCTTCCTGAGGCACTGACTTTAATTTATTCAACTTTTAAAAAAATCTGGAAGTTAGTTACTAGATTTTGAAGACGGTTAGATTTTTCTGAAAAAGTTGTTTAAATATTAAATACGACGCGAACAGTAAAATTGTAAATGAATCACTTTTGTGAGGCTACGTTTTGTAATTCGTAATTACAATACATCCTCCATGACTGCTACCGCCTACAAATGGTTGACAACCAACTTTGTCGAGGCTCCATCTTTCTACCCTCAACTATAATCCGATATGGTTAATTGTATTACTTTACTTTTGTTTTAATTTGCGAGTACACGCTAGCTCGCTCACAACTCGCCAGAGTATTCGCGCGTATCTAAAAAACGTAAACGTATAAACGCCTATCGAACGGTATTTTTTAATTATAAACATCGACTGATAAAACTACCTATTACAATTAATTAAAATCATAAAAATTCACTAGTTTTAGAAATTGGACATTGTATGTCCTGTAAAGACAATCTTTTAATTAAACTATTAGTTAAACCAACATTCAATTTTAAGTTGTACAATGTACATTGTAGCAATAAATATGTAATGTTTGATAGTTTGATCACAATCACATGTCACACATTTCGTCATAGCATCTTTTGTGATTAGATGAACATGAGTTACATTATTTACAGTTCCTTTATCTTTTACCAGCCCTTTGCAAACACTTTTGTAACAATATTAGGTACTAAAACTAACTCCGCTATATTACGTAGTACTAGTTATTATTCTGTGGCTATATTTAGTACGAGAGTACTCTCATGTTGCTTTGAGCTTTGAATGAAAAATCACGCGTTGATGTCTTTTGTATTGAAACCAGAGTTATTTCCTTGATTAGTAATTTGAGAATAAAAAGTAAAGTATGTATTAGCATGTAATGTCCCATTGCTGGACAAAGACCTCTTATCTAAAAATGAGAATAAAAACCAACCAACAATTTATAGTTTAGGCCCATCTCGTAGCCAGATTTGGTAGCTAGCTACGAAATGAGAAAAGTGTTTTCCCATCTTGTAGCTAGCTACTAAATGGGAACGATCTATTCGGTAGGTTAGGGTTATTTTTTTTTTTACTAGTTAAAATCCTAAATCTTGGACTTTCGAATTCCTATTTTGTAGCCAGCTTCGAATCGGGATTATTTCTCCCATTTGGAAGCTAGCTACCAAATCTGGCTACGAGATGGGCCTAAACCCAATTTATTGGTTTCTTAAGTTTAAGCGAAATTTTGAATTGAAACTAAGTTCACGGAAACGCTTTTATTTTTTAAAAGGAGCCGAAACATCTTACGTTTACTTTTACTGGTATGGATACAAAATAAAAGCGAAGTGTATCTGTAAACGTTAGTTTCAATTCTAACCAATAGTTTGCTTTCACTAAGCGGCAAGTACTTTAGTTTGCGGAGTGGAGTGCCCCGTTGTAATACTTTTTTAGGTGATGCATTTATTTGACAAAATCTTAACATGGTTAGGCCTCCCAATTAGTAATCTACTTGTTAAGCAATGGTGAACATTATTGATAGTAAGTAGGTAAGGACTTATTATAGTCTACTATATAAAAATAAGTCGGGTTTTCCTCCCTGACGCTATAACTCCAGAACGCACGAACCGATTTCCACGGTTTTGCATTCGTTGGAAAGGTCTCGGGCTCCGTGAGGTTTATAGGGAATAAAAATCTCAAAATTCCCACGGGAACGGGGGCACTGCGGGTGAAACCGCGGGGCACAGCTATATAGTTAGGCTATGAAAATGTTGAGTATATTATAAATTCTGAAAATTCCCTTATACTCAGGGGTTTGTCGTCGCTTGAATATGACAAGGTTCAATGTATGGTGACATTGGTGATTACTATGTATACGTTTTTGTACTCCAAGGAATTCTTGGTCTTCTATGTACTAACTTATTAGATGACTTTTGATTAGTGACGTCACGTGATTAATTCCCCTCTCGGCATGTGGTCCACTGCGCGTGGGAATCTCGCGAGATATCGCATAATAGCACAGCTGCGCCTCGCTGTAGAGGGTGGAGCTCCTTGTTAAATGTATCTTGTGATTAAGAAGTGCTCATGCAATTAAAGTTTCTTTAAGAAAATGTATTATTAATTACCGTTATAGGAGGTATCAGTGAGAGATTTGTTTGGGTATAGTCATGGTATAGCATTCCTCGTTTTATTAGAGTAGGTAATAATTTATTCATATACTTTACCTACTTTGCTAAAACGATACAATCCCATTTCTTTTTCAAGCTAAGTAATTTCGAAACAAAAAATATTGGCATCTAAGCTCCCTTGAGGCAGTTAAATAAATAAAATATATAAATTAACTTAAAAAAATGTCTCAAATCACATCCTTTTCTGACCCTTCACAAATTAAAAACAGGTTTTAACAAATAATAACCTTCATCTAAAAATATTCCTTCTGCATTAATAAACTAATTGTAATGCCTAGACTTGCATACAACCTTAGTGCAAAGCTAAGGGTTGTAATGTCAAGGGTCAGGTCTCCAAGAGAGTCGCCAGGTGCGCATACGCCGCGGTCGCGCGTGGGAACGCACGCGACCGCCCCTGCGCTTGCGCAGATGCGTGGACCAAGGAGGGTGGCGCTAAGAGCTTACGTGTAAGAAGGTGGTAGCATCTGTTGCGATTCACGGGTTTTGTGCAATTATCTCCTTGTAGTAAGTTCGTGTATTGTCCAACCCCAGTGTGGGAGTTTATAAACCGCTATGCCACACGGGAATGTTTCTGTTAATGACATAGTCTAACTGAAATGCAACTTTCAGTCACCTATCCAAATAGTTGCCGAGCTTAACAATTTAGATTAACATAGTTTAGTCACGCCACGAACGCTTAATCTTTTTGCCACTTCAAAATCATTTTAATTAGCCCTAAAGAAAGTCTTTCAACAGCGGTGTTTTAATATTAATTAAAGTCTAAAATACTGAGTCGTTTTATTTCCTATCTATGTAACATTATTTCTAAACTCCCGCCAACCGAAGACAAATGCAATATAATGTTCAATGCATGTTCATTGTTGTGATAGGAAACAATGCTGATGTTATGGTTCCATGCATCATACAGGGTTAGTTTCGCTATGCTCGATTCCCGCTATGCACTGATCATAAAATACCTAACAAAAAGTGCCGCTATGCACGGAATCAGATTCTTGGACAGTCGAAAGGAAATGCTTATGTTTAAATAAATAAAAATTTAAATAAAATACTCTCTTACTAGTTTCACTAACTATAACTAAGCAAACAGTATTCGTGTTAATCAACACATAGCTTAAACCGTCAACACCAAAGCAACGAGTTTTTTGGGTTATCTTCCGGGAATTTGTACCTGAGTGTTAACTTTTGCCTTGAATAGAAAGAGACAGTAGGATTGCAATTTTGGTGCATCTTTATTTTACTGATAAGGGTAATTAGGTTAGTTAGTTAGTACGTCTGCAATCATGTCGGACGCAAGTTCTTCCCGTGGTCCGGTTAAAAATTATACAATAATTGATAGTAGACGTGGTGGAAAGACTTTAGGGGCCCATCTCGTAGCCAGATTTGGTAGCTAGCTACGAAATGAGAAAAGTGTTTTCCCATCTTGTAGGTAGCTACTAAATGGGAACGATCTATTCGGTAGGTTAGGGTTTTTTTTTTTTTTACTAGTTCTTTTTCCTAAATCTTGGCCATCTTGTAGCTAGCTACTAAATGGGAACGATCTATTCGGTAGGTTAGGGTTATTTTTTTTTTACTAGTTCTTTTTCCTAAATCTTGGACTTTCGAATTCCTATTTCGTAGCCAGCTTCGAATCGGGATTATTTCTCCCATTTGGAAGCTAGCTACCAAATCTGGCTACGAGATGGGCCTAAAGGGTGGAAAGACCCTGTTATATACCGGACACAATTACCATTTTGTAAGACAAAATAAAAGAACTGTTGTCTGGCAATGTGTAAATAAAAGATGTAATCTTGATTTTGAGTTGATTAATGTTTCATAGCGTTTTTATATTTTTAATCAAAATATACGCAATTCTTAAATTTTAATTAGATTTTTATTTACCAAAACAATTTTCCTCAAACTATGCAGTCCCAGGCTAGCTTTAAGAGAAATATTACTTATAAATATTAGATTATACTTTAGAAACACTTTTCTATCGAATTGTACCTTCCATTGTTAAAGGTAGCACTGAGAAATTCAGTGCAAAGCGGCACTTTTTGGTAGGTATTTAAAGATCAGTGCATAGCGGGAATCGAGCATAGCGAAACTAACCGATCATACATATCATACAGTTAGCTATTCCAAAAAACGAGTTCGACACGTGTGTTACCATAAGGCATTATAAACCAGACGAGTTCAACCCTGGTGAGGAGTTGAAATTATTTTTAACCGACTTCAAAAAAGAAGGAGGTTCCTCGATTCGACCGTGTATATTATTATGCTTTTTTATATTTTTTATATCTGTTCGCGGATAACTTCGTTGTTTATGAACCGATTTTGATGATTTTTTTTGTTGAAAAGGATATATTCCTATGGTAAGAAAACCATCAGGATATGATGATGGCATCCCAGTAAAATCGAGGGGACTGTCGGAAATCGCAGGGGTGACTAGTGCGTTTGATACTTTTTCCATTCAGTTTTTTAAAGCAATACAATTTAATGAAGGTCTGGAGTCGATCTGATGATGACGAAGACGAAGGATAGTTAAGAGTACTCCTCAACGGTTTACAGCAGTTACCTCGTTTTTGGGCTTGATTAATTTGTATTGATGAGAAAATACCTTAGATGGGTTTAACTATCATTAAGGGTCTGATGATGAAGACTAAGGATAGTTAAGGGAATATTCATGAGAACACCCTTATAGGTTATAAAAACCAAACCTCCAGAGGATCGAAAGTAAACAGACTTTCCTGAGGCACCGACTCTAATTTATTCAACTCAAAATGTATCAGGTAGTCGACTAAAATGATTATTTCTGTCTTTTTAGTTACTAATACTGAAGTTCGTGAGAATTTTTGTTAAAAACTTTTTGTATGTTCGCTGGGAATCATGGCAAAATAACAGAAAAGTAATAATAATCTTGATACCATGCATTGTGGTCGATCATAAACATTTCGATAACTAAGTACCTACCTACCCATTCGCGAATTTTCAATAGCCGGCTGTTAGATAAGTTAGTCTAGCTACTAAAACATCCTACACCGAATATCAATAATATTGAAATTATTCATCTGAATGCGGGTACTATCCGGTAAGCCGCAATGCGGTCATCCGATATAGTGCGCTGTATATTTTCTGCGAAGGGTAAATCTACCCACCCACGTAAAATACCCTGTACCTATAAACTTAAATCCATAAAAACCAACCATGACAAGGTTAATATAATAGTTTTTTGCCTCACACGTCATAATATCACGTATTCTAAAACATACCACATAAAAACATACAAAACCCAAACACTCTCCGTTTCACTACGCACTACGCACCTTACCGTTACCTTACTACGCGTCCTATCCTTGTGCTAAGGGCGGTATTCGCGTGGTCCCGCTAGTCTCGGCCACCCCTTCAAGTAGCGGGACAGACCTCATTGTTGGTGGTTGTTTCCCACGGAGCACCTGGCCTGCCGTGACGTCAGGGCATTGTAAGACGCGAGGGCGATAGGCAATATTAGGGCAAAAAGTCGTCGCTAACGGGACCTTGCGTAGGACGGCTTCCAATGTTTTGTACGGTCTACTAAAGTAAGTTCCAGTGGGCAACCCTGTTGTCGGAATAGATAATTTCTATAATATTTAGCCTGGTGTCTCTCTGTGCTGGGGAAAGGCCTCTCCACTCTCTTTCCACACCTCTCTGTTAAGTGCTAGATAGGGCTTGTATTTGCGGAAGGAGTCTCTAACTATCTTATCGTCGCTGGGCGTTGGGGGAATCCATTCGGATGTCGTTTTGTTAGAGATCGTCAGACATGCGACAGACATGGCCAGCCCATTTAAATTTAGCTGTCTTCTGAGTGACATCTATTATTCTAGTTTTAGAAGGTATGACGGTATTCCTAACTCGATTTCTATGATGTACTAAAACTATGTAAACAATTTCAAGGAAAGTCTATGACATCCCCAAGTTCTATGGTTAGAACCCGCCTGCTGACTTATTAAATCAACTCCATAATTAAACCTAACAATGGGCTACCTATGGTCTCTAAAGGCACAATGGGTAGCTATATGGTTCATAACGCAACGGGTGTAATGTCCAGTCGGCAAGATTGGTTGGTAAGTAAGTGGTGATGGGAACGTTGGACCCTCCGCCTGCGACGCGAGGGTTCGCGAGGGTAACTATTTCCCACGTAGCACACCTGCGCGCGCGCCGCGCCGCCGACGACCCACCCATTCATATAATAACCGAGGGAGTTCTTGGACTAACGATTACTAACAGTATTTAACACCTTTTTGCACTTCCATACAATTAATGGACTATAAAGTGACATGGTTGTAAAGATGTACCTAAGTATATTTGGTGGAAACTGATAGATGATACCTTTAGTCCTAAAAATAAGAGAGTTTAAGTAATTATTGACATTTACGTGTAAATTGACTAGCCCAGTGTTAGAGACTCGTATCCTAACTGCATCATCAACACGTAACTTAAGATCGAGTTACTTGTGGAGAAAACCAATGCAGGCTTCCTCCATCTATCCTTATTAATTGTTTATTCCTTAATGTACGACCTGACAGATTAAGGACATAATAAAGAATGTCCTTGCAACCTGACTATATCTTGAATTTAGCCCATTAAGCACATTAATTGTATTTACTTCTTTAAAATAACTAACAAGTAATTATTATTATCTGCAATTCTGCGTTCAATTTAATACAATGAATTACTCTTTGTAGTGAATAGGTCGATGTTGTATGTAGGAACATTTACCTTCATCTTGGGCTATACAAGTAAAGCGATTTTTTTAGTACCTTGTCAGCAAATGTTTGCGAAGTTTGACTTCGATAAGGAAGCTATCGCTCTTGGTGACAAATGTAGTAATCGCATATTCTGATTTTAGCGCTACATATTCAATATTAGTATACGTGAACTACCTAGTATAGTGGTTACCTGCGAGTATTTTCTCAATATTAAACAAACATTTGGATAGGTTCTAACCTATATTAATATGCACACCTACACATTGTTTTATTCGATTTGTATAGATACCGTACATGATGGAATATCTGACCCAAGAAGAAGTCTATAAATAGGCTCCAAAAACATATTTTATGAGAATATAAAAGATCCTTCGAATAAATATGTGGGTTCATCTCGAATCGGGTTAATTTGGAACAGTTTGTTTCGCCTCATAGGCTAGGATATTTGTAAAAACTATGTTTCAGATATTATATGTCTTACCTCCCATAATACCAAACTCTGTGATTGCAGCTACGGTACTCCTAGAGTACTCCGTAATCACTAAGTCTGAATTGGGTAGCAGGCGATCGTGGGAATATATTTAGTAGCAAATGTCAATAGTTCAGTATCACAGCAGAGTTATCTATTCAGAGTTGTGTGTGAGGGTATCCCTCCCTACGTAAAAGCTTACTAAGTGGTAATTGTGTGGTAATTCTGTAAGTGTTTTTATCATTTTATCGATAGCAATGAACGAAGTTAGCACTTACTAAAAATTCAATTTTATAGTATGAGATTATTTTCAATAAATACAGCTATATATAGACTTTTCTATATTTTTTTAATTATATCGTATAGTCATATTTGGAACAATACTTTCGGATTTGTATTAAAATTATTTATAACTAACTGTAACTGTCCCACTGAGGCCTTTTCCCAGCAGTGGGACATTACAGGCTAATACATTATTTTATCAACTGTGTCCGCGACTTCGACCGCGTGAGTGGCAGCGGTTTCTATCTCACAACGCCGAAATGATCACCTTATTTATATACAAGGTCTGAATTTTTTTAAACATAATGTAAGGGGATAATAGATGTGGGGTTAATTTTTGCATTTAATCAGTCGCCTTATATCGGGTTATTTCGCATTACAACTCTTCCCGTTGTCTCTTCGCCTCACGAGATGGCGCTCTCTACACTTTTCCATTAATCTAGCCGCAGCAGCGGCCGGCGAAGCGCCAGAAATTAATTATTTTTGATAGAACAGACAGACAAAATATTGTTTTTCGATAAATTAATCATTATTATTAAACGTTCGATATTTTAACTAATCGATATTTTGATCGTTCGATTTTTGACTGTTCGATACGGGCATAGATAACGCGTCAAAAACATGTCCGAAATTCCTCAAGAACTTCCAAATAACATAAATTTAATCTGCCTCACCGTCCATGTCTACGTACATATTACTTACAAAACAAAGTCCTACACCACATCTCTTCATCTTCGAGGTAACAGCAATTATAGCTACGCACACAGAACAATGACAGCAATCTACTATCAATAAACATAACATCATATCAATCATTGATTCCTTTCTTTCTGTTGCCTCTATTCGATAGGGACAATTACGAGCTATTTTCTAATTGTAATTATGGATAAGTAATTGTTGGTTTCATATAAAACAACATAGATTTAATACAAATATTGGTTTATTAGATACTTTTTACAATCAGTTATAACGGTAATATTTTGTTCCTGTATTTTTATTTTATTACTAGCAGCGCCCCGCAGTTTTACCCGCGTTGTGCCCATTCCCGTGGGAATTTCGGGATAAAATGTAGCCTATAACCTTCCTCGATAAATAGACTATCTAACAGTGAAAGAATTATTCAAATCGGTTCAGTAGTTTCTGAGATTAGCGCGTTTAAACAAACAAACAAACAAACAAAACAAACTCTTCAGCTTTATAATATTAGTATAGATTTTATTAGATGTAACATTTTCTATTACTATTAATTCTTAAGTTAGTTTTTAAGATTTTATTTTTATTTTAATTTGCAGTGCCCTAACAGGGTGTGTACATTATGGCAAATAAATAAATTTGAATTTGAATTTGAACCCCCTTGTGCGAAGAAGAAAGACCACAGATTACTAAATAGTTACTAGAAAGACGAAGCCCGCGCCGCGAACGTCGCGTCGCGCCGCTCGCGGGTTTGTACGTGTTATGACAGACTGCGACTTTAGGTAACGGGCAAGGAATATAATACTCTCTGCCGAGGTAACGGGGAACTAGTAATTGATACAACATTTGCTAATAATATTTTATTAAGAGTACTTATATGTAAAAACGAAAACAAAGTAAATATAGGTATGTAGGTCTAACGTATCAGTGCAGTTACATACTTCACTTAAAATACTTAAATCCTATAGATAGATACCGATACATGTTGCTTAAAAATAAAGGTAGGTACCACACTAGGTAAGATAATAGAATTAAATGTTTTTTTAAACGTACATGTACGAGCATGATAAAGGTACCTCGGTACTTGCTAACCTATAGTACTAACGTAAACTTTTCAAAACTTAACTGAGGGCCAATTTTTTAATCATATGATCATCAGAGATTTCGACATACATTATGACACGTCAAATGGGCGTAAATACATACAATTCAAACTACTTTCATTGTCTTACTGAAATGATGTTAATTAGAATGTTATTTCTGTAGGTACTATACAACTCAGGATCCTTAGTTGAAAGCTAAATACTTTTTATCAGGAACCAAAGTTAGTGCTCGACTCTATTGTCGAAGTTTTCACATCAGTACTTATGAGATTAAATTTTCAATGTACTTAACTTCAATTCGGTAAGCGTTGATGTATAAACGTATTCCATAGGTACTAAAACTAAGAAAACACAATTTGATGATTAAAAAATTAAGCTCTAAAAGATCTTAAAAATAGGGAGAAAGTAAAATAAAATTAAAGATCTTGGTACAAGAGGCATGTTGATGATGTTTGTTTTTCTCCATGATGCCTACAGTGTCCGTTTTCCTTTGCCGTTACCCGTGTCTCCTTTTGAAAGCTGTCAATACTATTCATCGTGTTCAGGAATTGGGCTGTTGTTCCTCGTGTTTGGTGGAGGTCTACTGGCACCTGCCATACAAAAAAGCCTGCTTTATTTTCACTAAAGATAACAGCTTTTGCAACCCTTCTTCTACTCCAAAGTCCAAATGACCGATCGTAACTTTTCTGATCACTCATGGAAGTAAAGTATATAAGTCTGTTAATTCCCACAGGTGGGCATAGGCCTCTCATCACACCGAATATATATGTACAGTGTTTATACATCTTAAGAAGTTGATTCATATCAAAAACCAACAAATAAAATCTACCTCCTAAAATAGGTAGATGTTTATTGAGCTACATAGTCCCAGGGCTGGGCAAAGGTGTCCCCCAAACGGTTCAAACCGTCCTTTCTTTGTGGTATTTCAAATTGTATCACTTCCCTATGCCTATACCAGATAGCCCCATAAGTACTCTTTAATTTATATAACTAGCCTAACTAACCTGAACTTGAAATTTTAGTAGTCCGTAAGAACCCATGGCGGGTGGGGGCGGATAGGGACTTCTTCCCCCTCTTGCTGGTGATGACGACGGTGCTGTACGTCACCTCGGGCTCCGTGTACAGCCCCACGATCACGAGCCGCTGTATGGAGTCTATGCTTTGGGGACAAAAGATTTCATCAGCGAGGTATACATTAACTAATCTACTGTCTACTTATCAACTGTTGGTTGGTAGGTTTGTTTGTCAGAGTGCTTTCTTATAATATACATTGCTTCACGCAACGCGCGGCTATGCCTTCGCTGTACTGTACGTACTAAGTAGGAGTTAAAGAAAGGGCATCAACTTTCAATCATCTATAATATGATCAGGTGGTGGTTGGCGGTAAGTGGAACACACTTAACTATCTATTAAAATAGCGAAAATAAGAATGGATTAGCTTTGAAACATGTCTATACTCACTGCAACGTCACCAGAGGATGAGAGTAAGGATAGCCGTTCCTAAAAGGTTTCTTGAGAGTTATGTAGGACCCATCTGAAGAGATTGATTCGATGATGCCCTGGTAAGTGCCCAGCGGTTCCCCGCAATATATTACAACGATATAATTGCACCACTCAGACATTCTTACGGCTAGTATAAAATATTTGGGCAAGCACGAGGTGAAACGAAAAATACTGAGGTACGTTTAAGATGACCTACCCTCATTGTATGTATATTTGACTGTCTAACTTCTTTTCACATTTTTAATATTCATTAATTTTCTTAAACGAACGAGAACATTTAATTAATTCATTTACAGCAGAAAAGGGTTCATAATCCTTTTAAAATTCTGAATATCTTTTCAATTACGATCAAGGAATGAGTAAAATAACGTAGTGTTTTATAATCTGTTCCTTTATGACACAGTGAACCCCAAAGGAACTGTCAAGTCAAATGTCTATCTGTTCTGTTCTGTCAGTCAAGTTAAACGCTGCATTTTTTCGCTTTTCATTCTGTCATTCATTCTTTCTTTCGCTTTTCAGTTTTCTGTCATAATTATTCTGCATCAATCGAGTACATAGTATTGAACATATTTAATTAATGCTTTAACATTAAAATTACTCATCTTACTCATCCTCTCCTCCATAAAGTACACAGTGCAAGTGCAAACGATTTGTGAATACAAAATAATTCCATAGTGTGATTGCAGTGCAGTAAATGCTCGTTGAGTAAACCTCACAATGTCTGCTAAAATACAAGAGGCGCAGGAACATTGCAGGGCAGCTGAAAAGCAGTACGTAACATTTATTTTATATTGCTTCTTACGATTATAACAGGCAAAATAACATCCAATTTCTTATACTGTCGAACTATAAAATTGAAAGCTTGTGACAGTTGTTGTATAGATAATTGCTGCTTTTGCACATTCAGTGATCATGCATTGCCCAAGAGTTAGTTAATGTCTTGGATTGATCCATAGGTATACTGTAACCTGATGTTTTCTGCCTTAAAATGGTTCAACTCACGCGAAATCGCATGACGTATTTAGATATCCATGTTTTTAATTGATTTTCTATTCCTTCCCAATGCCTTGCAAATGTGTTCTCCTAAAGTAAATATGCGATTATTTGAGTTATAATATCAAGCAAAGGTATTTTTTTTAATCATATTTTATATTGAGAATCAAATCAATAGTTTTTATAATTAAGCGACTTTTCCACATCAAACATTGACCTATTTTATTGTTTTTATGATGCTCACTTCAGTTTATACAAGATATGTAGCATTTCAATAACTAAGTTTGAGTCGGCTTGTGGCTCACACTGGTATCGGAATTTTTAGACATCCAACATGGTCTAATGATTATACCAACTTGGACCGATATTTTTAGATACCCTGAAGTATCACTACATAGTATAAAATAAAGTCGTCTCTTTTTCGTGTCTGTCTGTTTGTCTGTCTGTATGCTTAAATCTTTAAAATTACGCAACGGATTTTGATGCGGTTTTTCGTAATAGGTAGAGTGATTCAAGAGGAAGGTTTTTATGTAAAAAAATTCCCGAAATTCCCACGGGAACGGGCACAACGCGGGTAAAACCGCGGGGCGCTGCTAGTATAATATAAATACATAGGTAGAGAAAAAGTGTCTCATTCATTAATTGTTATATTATTTAATACTATTGATTAGTTTTAAATTTGCATCATTTTTTTAAGCTTGGCGAATTCTACATCTGGTTTTGTATTTTTTTTAGTATTGATTTTTCACCTTTTAAGTTTTTATTCTGCTTTGCAACTTTTTTGTTACCCATTCATTGTTGGACATAACTTGAGCCTTTGTTTTTTCAATTTGCTGTTTTGGTTATTATTCATGCAATGTGGCTCCGGCCACATTATGCTATTAAGCTAATTGCTATTAATATGAATTTGTTTTTTCTGTCCTCTAACCATGATCCTATCCTAAGCCTATAAATGCGAATTTGTTCATGTCTAGCATAATGTACAGGCCACCCCACCAAATCTGAGAAAATAATGACAATGGTTCTACTAACTTGCTCCATGGTGCCATCTATTTGTCATGAACTGTCGTGCTAAGCTTGTAAATTGATTACTTAACTCAGATTTGAGATAAAAACCTTGCAGTAGGCAGGTGTGATGATTACCAATGTCTCATATTCCTTGCAGTAATTATTTTTTGAATGCAATTAGACTTTTACCCAGCAGTAGGATTTTACAGATTATATTTTTTTAATTTTTCGATTGTGTCTGACATCCTGTCGTTGTATCTCCGCAGCCTCAAAACAACACTACTCCGCTGGAAGCCGGACTACGACTCTGCCGCTGATGAATACAATCAAGCAGGTTAGTGTCGCTACAGATGATAGAATAAGATATAATGATCTATTGCAAGTCAATGGTTGCCTCAGTCTCTACCGACGGGCATGGCTTTATGTATTCTGGAAACTCACAATATTTTAGGATCCTGCCAAGTAACCAAAGTCTAAGTCACACATTGCAAATAGTTGGCTGATGGAGTCAGAGCACTGACTAATCACCAATAATGTATGAAATTTAAAATATCAGAGTTAAATAGATTTTAAATGAAATATCCTATATCTCATAAAAAAACTGAAACAGTAGGAGTAGTTTCAATTTTATGATATTATTAACTACTAGCTGTGCCCCGCGGTTTCACCCGCAGCGCCCCCGTTCTCGTGGGAATTTTGAAATTATTATAAGTTTTTATTCCTTATTTTATATAAAAACCTTGTCCTGACAATAAGGAACACATTAAAAAAAGAATCATCCAATTTGGTGCAGTCGTTCTGAAGTTATGCGCTTACCAAAACATTTTGCGATTCATTTTTATACATATTATAGAAGATAAGTTAATGCTGGATAAGCAATCCTTGTAGAACAATATGCTTTGCTGCGTTTATACAATCAGTGTACAGTTTATCTCTGCATAGCTTTGGAAAGACATTGTAAGACGTGGTGTGTTCCCCAGCGCAATGCTACCGTATCGCGCGCGACTTGGCCAACTCGAAGGAGTGCCACCTGAAGGCGTCGGAGCTGTACAAGAAGAACCGCTCCTTCTTCCACGCCGGGAAGTCGCTCGAGAACGCCATCATCGTGGCCAAGGAGCTGGCGACTACTGATGAGGTAACTTCATAAACTTCTTCATCATCAACAATTAAATTCAATTTATCTCGCAGTATCCCATGGTTTTAACACTGTTTTACCTGAATTCCCATCTGATTGAACAGATGAAGAGACTTATAATATGATTATTTTTTCCTCTTGTCAGGACACTTTTTTATGGAATCTTTAAGTGTAGTGAATCTTCAGGTATTTTTTATTGAATCTGTTCATTAACTTGACAACTAGACCACTGAATTATTGTACCTAGAAAAGTTTATTAATTCCGACTGTTAGTGCCAGAGATAGTCTGATTGCCATATGATGCTGTAAGGTTGAATAGTGATTCTATATTTGCAATGACAATTTACTCGCCATTTTAAAGAAGATCAGATGTTGTGTTTTATCATTGTTTGACCAAGTTGTAGAACTTTCTTAAGATTGGGCATGAAAGAGCACAATGCGTCTACTAAATATTCTAATCGTCTGTAAAACCGTCGCTTACTTTTTACTTGTTGGCCGTTTCTGCCGCAATAAGGCGTCTCAAATGCAACCCATTTTGCGTATGGTGATGGGAACAACTAGACTAAGACCACTCACCAGTTTAATTCCTCCAAGAACGAGCCCCTCACCGCGGCTTCATTTTGCCTAATCTACCATTTTCTAACTACCCGTCATTTGCAGCTGTTCACCCTGGCGAGTGACTCGTGTAGCCTGTACCAGCAGCACGGATCGGGCGATAGCGCCGCCAACGTGCTCGACAAGGCCGCCAAGATCATCGAGGAGAAGGCTCCCGAGAAGGCCTGCAAGCTCTACCAGCAGGCCGCTGAAGTCTCTGCGGTGAGTCTACTACTACCTCGTAGTCAGAGTATCCTTATATCGTATTAAGGTGGGTTGCTTCAGCTTAAGCTCACGAACCAGTAAACGTTAGCTTAAAAGGTTAGTCTCACAGAGAGATGTAAGAAAATGAAGCATCGTGACTTTCTAATAACTGCTTGAATAACTTAACAATGTTACTGTTTACTGTTGGCCGCTTCTTCCGCAATTAGACATGCACCCATTTTGCATATAATGGTGGGAAGGGGGGTTGAGCACTCTACTGCCAGTTTATTTCCTCCAGTAACTTGAAGAGACCCTTGAATGATCTTATAAGTCTGTTATTAACGTTATGAAACTACGCTTATATTTAACAGATATTTAATCGCGTAAAGAATCGTAAACTTTACAACGAACGCATGTTACGATAGCCAACGGTATGAAACAACCCACATTTAATGTTGTTGAAAAATAGAGGTATCGAAAATTCTGGCTTCTCACCCTTTTATTGGCAGCCAAAATTCAACAGCCTAAAAATTGAATATGCAGATCGCGTGCGTGAGTGGCGTATAATTAGTGTTAAGAGACTGGTAATGAATAATGTAGGTGAAAACCCTGAACAGAGAATATAATATAAGCAGAAAATATAGAAATTGGAATATTGACGCTTACACATTGGGTAATTTATCCATAATTTCAGCTGCCATATTTTTCCCAGTGCGTTACTGAAGATTTTCTCAATTGTATCTAAAAATTGACGTGGTTGAATATCAGTGTTCTTCTTTCCAGGCCGAAAGCTCCCAGCATCAAGGCATGGAGTACATCAGTAAGGCGTCCAGGATTCTGGTAAAACTGGGGATGTAAGTAAGACTAAATATTGGCCTGCCTTCTTTTGATACACCATTTACGTCTCAGTTTAATTAGACCAATTTTTAACAGACTTCAATACTTGATAAAATACTCCATTTTTTAATATCATACGAAAACAAATCAAGAACAGCGATATCATGTTCGGATTTTCAAAAGAATATTTCTTAATAGTTCAGTACAAATTCTGAAAATACTAATATCAATTTCATCGAAAGTTCATAACTCATTTCATTTCCTAGGTACGACCAAGCAGTGGACAGCCTCCGTCAAGAGATCGGGTACCATCTTGAAGCGGGTAACTACGGCGCGGTGGGGCGGCTCGTGGTGGCGTGCGTGCTCGTGCACCTCGCGCGCGGGGACGTGGTCGCCGCTGAGAAGAGCTACAAGGTACCACTTTAAACGGTTATACTGAATCCAGACATACTAAAAAATTATCCCTGCCCCTGTCTCTCTCCCTACGCATTAAGTGTAAGTGTTCGAGTTGTTTTATCAATATCTTCTCAACTGGCAAACGGAGAGTAAAATAAAGTGAAGTCCCACTGCTGGGCAAAGGCCTCTCATCTCGCTGAAGATATCAGTACAGTGAGAAGGATACTAAGTAATAAAGAGACTAACATAAACTCTATATTCCAGGAATGGGGCAACAACTGCGAAGTGGCCGAGCAGCAGACGCTCGAGGAGCTGATGCAGGCGTACGACGAGGAGGACCGCGAGCTGGCGAAGCGCGCGCTGCGCTCGCCCTTCATCCGCAGCATGGACGTGGAGTACGCGCGGCTGGCGGCCTCCATCCCGCTGCCCACCGGCGACCCCGTGCCCAACCCCGGCGTCCGGCACAACGCCGCGCCCAGCTACGTCAGCGGGCAGGCTGCTAACGTATGGATTTGCTTATATTTTATTCAACTTGGCCCATTATACATAGTATCTTTTACAAACTGGCTCTTTGGACCCACAAATTGTTCATTTCCTTTATCTAGACTAGCTCACTTGCTCTTACGGGCCCTTATTGATCCGTTTAGTAAAAAATTATACCTATAATTGTCTCGTAGTCCTGTAGGTGGAATGGTTTATTTCGTTTAAAAAACGTTAAGCCCAAAAATAGCTCATTCCATTCATTAAATCTCCTCTATTTAATATCTCTCAAAAAGTGGCACACTGGAAACTTCAAGTTATTGCACGGAACTTTTAGCTGAACTTTAATTCCGATACAAAACTTGACGATTTATTTAACAATGATAATTATGTATTTCAGTACACTGATGACGATGGCGCCACTGTCGTCAAGGAAGAAGGGGAAGGCGGCGGTCTCTGCTAAACAAACAGCCTGGATGATGCCCTCAAAAGACCGCGAACAAATCCCTCGGAATGGATACCATCTTAGAGCCAACAGCTTAGAGCTCGGATCGAGTTGTCAAGGATTATAACCTTGTAGAACGACAACTTTCAACTTTGAACCCCTGACGCAAATAATGAATTGAAGTAGTTAAAGGTATATGCTATGCTTCCGGAATAGGTCTTTGAACAAAAACTTGTATACTTACGATGAACGTCAAAATAAATCGTCAATTGTATGAATGTAAATTTAAACAGTTCTGATCTGGTTTTATACTCATTATCCTCATTTTGACCGACTTTGAAGAGGAAGATTCTCTATAGTAGAAGAAAATTCGTATGTATAGTTTAGTGACGTGATGGCACACGCCGTGTGTATGTATCATATTCGTTCATCCCTTATATTTGCGTCGCGGGCTCAATTATGACATGCTAAGTACAAACTATCTTGACAACTTCATTTAAATGTATTTTGGCGTTATCTTGGTCAAGACGTTTTTAACTTGGTACCACATCTGTGGAAGTTATAAGTCTTACATTATCAATTGTAGTCAATACTACTTAAAGCTTTGATGGTACGTTTCACTGAAATAAGGGTATTATTGATATTATACTTGAGAGAACATATTCAAGCTAAAACTTCTCTTTGAACATAAACCGGGTTCTTTTCGATGAACTTCTTTCTTTCCGCTTTACCGGTCCTCTGCCCTCTTTAAAATATCCAAAGCTCGGTTGAAAAATCATTTATTTGCTCACGAAAGCCCTAAAACTGAATAAATATGTATTAGAAAGATACGGTCTGTAAAAGTAAGTAAATTCATGTAGGATCAACCAGTGTCAGAGTTTTGAGACCGCCTCCGACTGGTCTGACGATTAACACAACCGGGACCGACTGCTGAACTTGGCTCCAGATAGAAATGCTACTGTTCCCCACCCATCCTGCACGTTGCTTAACAATCGCAATGAGCTGACATCGTTTAATCCGCTTAAACGTAAGTATTTGTAATACCCTTACTTGATTGACAGTTGTACCAATAGCGTTTATTCTCAATGTCTATTTCTACAAACATTGTCTATATGATGCAATGAATTTTGTTTACAATCTAGACTCACGGTAATGTACTAATCTCGAGCTTAGAAAGACTAGACACTCAGGTAGATTAAGTTAGACTAAAGTGGCTTTCTCACTTAGTGTTTTAAACTGTTCCGAACAGTTGCTTGCTCGCCCTTTCATTCGGTTAAAGAGAAAGCAAATGTTCTGAACGATTTCAATTTCTAAAGCACGCGGTTGAAAAAGAAAACCCGAACCAGAGCAAGAACGTTCCTCGGATTTTATAATATGAAAGAACTAAACTTACAATGAGACCCTAGCGAAAGATAGAGACAGAAGAATGGTCGTATCAATAAACGAATTCGACGGAGCGAAAGTTGACGTTTTCACGTTTCCACCTATTTTAGTCAATTTATAGACATAATTGAAGTATCATTTTATAGGATAATTACAGTTAAACATCTGCGGATTGACGTTAGATTAACGGAAGGACAATTATCAAAGAAATAGGAAAGAATAAACATGAACACAATACTTTAGAAGCAGCAGATGATAGTATAAGAAATCAAGAATATTCTACTAGGTTTTAATTGATCGCATCATATAGACAAAATGTTAACGTTTAACTTCTCTAGTCGTAAGCAAAAATGTGTTATAAAAGTTAAGTGAAATTTAATGAGCATGTAATCTTAATCTTGCTTCGTTGTAAAATGATGTTACATTGTCGATTATTATCTTTCTACTTGTTTAAGTACGTTTGGCACGGAATGTTCAATTGAGTTTGATACGAGTAGTGACGGCATTTTAGGCTTCCCTTAAAATAAATCTTTAGAGAACCTAACCGAAATTTAATATTAGTTTTTTTGTTTGTTACGCTTTGAATAATGCGCGGTACTTACAATAAGACCAGTGCCGATCGCATCACTTCTGTTTTATTTACTTGCGTCGCTACTTTTCAAAAACTTTTTATAGTATTCAATGAAATATAGTTAATCTAATGAAGTATGGTGATAGAAATACTGTTAGGAACTCGGTATAGTAAATATAATATAAAAATAATAATATATAATGCTTTCATAAACAACGGGCGGAAAATAAAGGCGGGATTACAACACATAGGGTGTCCCAGAAAATAATGTAGCCTTTGGAGTAAACCTGGGGTATGTTCCCCGATTGTATATTACGATTTGTGATAGAGCGCCCTGTATATTTCTTATTACAGATTTTCTGCGACACCGTATATATTGCATAATAAAGAGAAATACATTTACAATGTGTTTAGTTGGTTTATGTATCTTGTCCCCGTACCCCATGACCCCGCCCACGGGGAAAGCGGTACTTCATTTAACACTTAGAATTACTTCCCGATTTCCCCGTACCTAATTCGGTACTGTACCTTCAGTGACGTGGACAAGGGGATATAATTTTATATATTAAATTAAAGTACCACTGTCCCCCTGAACGGATACGATTTACATACGGGGACAGCGGGCATACATTATTTGGTGTATGTTTGGTTTGATGCTTGACATCTTCGTTGGTTACGAACGTGTGATTAGTCAGCAATATATTGAGCCTTAAATGTTGGGAGTTGCATACAATTCTTATATGTAATTCAATGCTAAAAGCTTATCAATGTTATAACGTTCGTTAGAAAATAGTGTTATGGTATTTTAACAGTGTGTATGTTTGATTGTTATATCGAAAGTCTGTTACATTTAATTTTATTATTATTATACATTATAATGGTAATTATTTAAAATATATAGATTTTTAATTCAAGTGGTAGTTTTTGCATTTATTAATAATACTTTTAATAATTAATAATTAATGAGTTGTTTGAACTCATTCATAGTAACTTTCTAAAGGGATTAAAGCTATAATCTTTATATCGGTTTTTAAGTAGATGTGTATAAATTGGTTTCGTCTATTGTATAAAATATGTAATATCTTATTATAGGCGGCAAATAGGAGATTATAGAGAAATTAGTTGCTTCTAACACAAGTGTGTATAATATTATATTGTATGTATCAAATGATCTCTATATTATCATGTAAATGTCTAACATATGTCAATGATTATCCTAGTTTTAATTAGGTATAATTGGTGAGAGGCTGCATTTAGATTGCTGTCAGCCCTACATGCGCATTCGGGTAGTTCAAATACTTACAGCCGAGTGTACCTAAAGCGTAGATTGACTAAGTCGCGTTACGACTAAATGTCATAATAAAAGAGCTGTTGGCCTAGAAATATATTGGACTATTTAGTTAACTGCCTATTTCTTAGTAGTGCTAAATCTTAGACTGCCTATTTCTCAGTAGTGCTAAATCTTTACCAGTCATAATCAGTACAAGCCTTAATCGCGTTATGCCTAAACGACAATTAAATAAGTAATAACATTATTCGGTAGGTTAGGGTTATTTTTTTTTAACATTATTCGGTAGGTTAGGGTTATTTTTTTTTTACTAGTTCCATAGTTATCGGTTAACATTACGGGAGATTATGAGATCCAACGTTCTGGGAAAGTCAACATTTCGGGATTTCAACATTTTAGGAATTCAACCTTGTGGTCCTAAAGGGTTCAGTGATATGTATATACTCGCTTATATTTTGTTCGCTATAGATCTACAACTAAAGCTGATGGTCAAAATATCTGTTGACCTATTTCGCTATAGATCTACAACTCTGATGGTCAAAATATCTGTTGACCTATTTCGCTATAGATCTACAACTCTGATGGTCAAAATATCTGTTGACCTATTTCGCTTTATGCCTACTCGCGTTACGTCTAGTCGTGACGCGAGTAGGCATAAAGCGCTTTAGGTACACTCGGCTGAAAGGGTTCAAATTTCCTATTTCCAACAAATGGGATATATATCTATATCGACAATTATGCTAAGTTTGGTGGACCGTCGCTATGATACTTTCCTAGCTATACATTGATTGATTGGATTGGTGGAAAGACAGTCGTAAGTAATTGTTTAGTTGTATAGCAATCTAAAATGCAGTGTACCTTTAGACCTCTAGCTTATAGCTCAAGTGGTCACATGTCACCAGAGTACACGCAGTTTTTAATAATATATTCAAGTGTTTAATAGTGAATGTATGTCGATAATTATTCTCAATAAAGTGCATTATGTTTAATTAATTGTTTGGTTATTTGATATAAATTAACGGAATTTAAATGCAGTCATAAGATTGCATTTAAATTCCGTTAATGCCTTGTTTAGGGATTTTCTCTCAAACCTGTAATGTGAGAGTGTTCATGGAGAGGGATGGTCACCTAGAGGAGTTGCGAGCGCTTTCAAGAGTCTGCCTGAAGAACTGCCTGTTGACAACCAACCTTAGATTTACAGGTCATGTGGAACAGCGCGTTATGACAAATAACAACCGACATGTAAAAACAAAGGTTTTTATTTATTTATTATCATACCTAATAACTATGAATACAAAATTATCACTATATAGTTTAATATGATTCTATATCATGTTTAATATAGTTAACATCTCACAATTTTCAGTAAATTGATTCGAGTTAACAGATCATTATGATAAGAGTTAGGCTGTAATATCATAACACAACGGATAACAATTGTTGCTACAAGTTAGCGACCCGCGACGTTTGTCTGACATTCATTGTCCTACAAGAGGGGTCAGGCTTCATAGGTTAGCCAGTATCTAGTGGCAATATGGCCATTTACAAGCTTGGTCATGCTTAAAGCAGTCACAAATGATTGCTTTAATTACTTTAATTAGCAGCTGAGCAGTGCCAGTATCTAAGGGAGCCCGCGCACAAGGCAGCCTGGTTGCGTCAGCCAGTCGAATATAATGACAGTATATGGCACACAATCTCCTGGCAGTGGCAGCCAGTATAACGCGCCTGATTGCATAGCAGCCAAGGCCACTATAGATTAATATGTGACAGCAAGGCGTATTTTGTTCCAAAACTTATCGCGCTCGACGTATGGGTCACAACCGGCTGTCAATTGGCAGCTATAAAACTATTTTCTGCCGCAGCCAGACTGCCTAGTGCGCGAGCTCCTTAAGTGCTCACTTAACAAATTAGAATGTTAACTTTTGTACAATATTGCTGTAACAAAATGTGACATAACGTAATTGCATTATCATCGAAAACAACAGATATTCAACAGTACAATATCAATTACATGATCTTAATTATAAGCTATCTTATAAAAATTACATTCACTCGTAAGTTGAGATCTTCAAAATATTCGAATCTAAAGCAACACACTTCACACTATTGATGCCAACTATCAAGATATATTACAACTAAAGAAGCATCTCAGTACATGAGACAACAGATCTGAGGTAAATTAAGTCAATCAACACCATCAATGAAAGGTATTTACTTCACAAAATATTGATTAGATACAACCTGTCTACTCCATCAATTATTAAACTAGTCAAACTCTCCCTTAATTAAGATGTCATTAAATTGATTGACTACCATTAATTTACTATTATTCATACTATTGTAGTTGCTTCTTGCATATAAATCAATAAGAACACTTATAACACAACTCAAACATCATATTAATATCAACAATATCAATCTATGAATACTATGAATACAACCATAATTATAATACTTTACTTATTTGTGCAGTCATTAGACTCACTGTATATTTATTGCTAACATAATTTAATACTAATTTAGCAGCTTCTTTTGTATGATATAAGTATTTAAATATCTAATTGTTTAAAGGCGCTTTCTGGCTATGGCTATGAGGCAGATACAGAAGTTTAAAATTTTCGTCAAGGCAGCATAATATGACTTTCAGTGCAAGACCAAAATGATATCAGTTCACCTTCCCAACTAAGTTGTCTTGCGCCATAGCAGCGCAATGACAGGGCACTACAAAGGGGAGAGAAACAACAAGCCAGCCCTCTCACCACTGGCATAATATAATAACATTTTCAACAGTCCATACAAAGGCAATATAATTAAACTAGACACAATATATAAGTAAACTTTGAATATTTAACTAGTAACTGCATTGAGACTATTGGATTTACTCAAGTTTATGTATAGATAAGCCTATTACGATTCAGATTAATTTTGCAAATTCTTATGGGCAAACATGCTGTGTATGTATGTGCTGGGGACCATAGGAGGCACTGCGGGCGCGGCGTCCGGCATGGCCTCCTTGTCTTTATTATTCTTAGTTTTCCTAAACTGAAACCCATTTTTCCGCAGTATCTTTCTTAATGTCTCCCTGGATCCCTTGAAGTTTATTTCATCTTTCAGTATCTGTAGTAACTTGTTTATTGTGGGTACTTCCTTCTTGAAGGCATAGAACTCGTGTATCTTCCGCCTGATCACCTGCAAGTCAAACTCATCGACTTCAATCTTTCCTTTAGTTCGTACCCTCTTCTTAGGCTGTTTCTTCATTGTTTCAGGGTCTAACAGACCTTGTTCTATTAGTCTTGCTTCTTTCACTATATTGAGAACAGTTCTCTCTGATACCCCTGAAAATTTAACAAACCAGTTAAAGTTAATGTTTTGAGATTTATGCAAATAATGTATTGAGATTTATGCATCTTAAGTTTATTGACTTGTATCGGTTGGAGTGAGCTTAAAACTAACCAATTAGTGAAAGCTCAAGTTATTGTGCTCATTTATATTCAATATTAGACAATACCTGTGGCTGCAGATACCCTGACGTATACTTTAGACAACGGAATTATTGGCACTTGCATACGTTTCTCTTCGTCCATAAACTCTTTAACTTTTAGTATTATTTCGCGAACCTCAGTTGATATATTTTTGGGCATCTTGAACACGTTTTGTCCGTAAGATTTATCATAAATAAAGATTCAACCACGATACAACAAAACACAACAATGTGACAACAATAGCTTGCTGGGAGGGAATTACGATTACGATGGCCGCCGCACGAAACGCAAATCGCTTTTGTTTGACAGCAGCTAAAATTGACTTTGACATTAAATCGACAGGAATATTAGCCTGAAGCCTTGCTTCCTCCATGGTACAATAATTTTTATTATGATTTTTGGGAGTAATTATAATAATTAAACACAATATGAAAATAACCAATGCAATAAATTCCAAAATATAAAATTACTTTTAAAGATTTCCTAAAGGTAACCCAGTAAGTGGTACATGTATTGTGCAGTCGGTCGGACGGTGGTAGCTGCAAGGGGATGCAATTTATTGATTTTTTAATCGGAGCCGCCCTGGCCTCTCAGACTCTCAGTAGCATTCCGAGCGCGTCGTATTCAACAGGTACCTATACAATAAAAATCCCGTTTTTCTCCGCGTTCATTTGTGATTAATCAATAACTTGAAGGTGAGTGATGGTACCATGGCGGGATATTCCTAAGTAATTTAATTCTAAAACAAGAGAAATTTTGAAAATGGTTAATTTTCATATCCAAACGTTCCATCAAAATTAATTAACGTAGGTGCCAATTCATCGTATGTTTCGTTAGAAAAGTGGCTGTTTGCGAATCAATGTAATTTATAATTTTAACACATTAAGCGAATCGTTTACCTTATGTAAATAATTTAAATTATAAAAATAAGTATAAAGTGAAGCAGGGTTAATTCATTTAGATTCCTAATTTTGCGTTGTTTGTTTTGTTTTATCAACAGTGAAAACATGTGATTAGGTACAAGGAGCTAGATATCAGAATACCTTAGGTGACCTACGTATAATAAACATGCGTGCGCAGTTTCTTGATTTACTTTCGTTTTGTAGGTGGTTACACATGGAGCAGAAAGCTTCCCGCGCCTACCTGGCGTGTGGGTGCGAGCCCGCCGAGGGCCGCGCCGAGCCGCATGCGGAGTCACACGACGAGTCCCGCGCCAGCTCGACAACCCCGCCGGCGGCCCACCCTGAGCCTGCCGACCTCGCCTCCGCTCCCCCCCGCGACGACCAGGACTCCGAGCAGCATGGGGACGAGGCCACAGCCTTGATCAAGATCGAAGATGTGCTACCCGGAGAGACCGACTGTGGACCAAACGAAGTCTCGAGCGAGGAGTACCAAGAGGCGCGAGCTACAGAAGTTGCATGCGCCCAAGATCCCGCGACGCCTGACACGGCCCACGAGGCGTGCACCGCGTCCATCAGCTCGCTGACGATGGACAACACATCCACAGGGTCTTCGCGGTGCTCGCCAGCCGCGGCTCGCGCTCGCCGCCCGCGCCGCCCACGCCGCTCGGCCCGCAGAAGCCGCTCTAACTACACGACTGCTTCGGACCCGCTCACCTGGCACTTCAAGCGTGAAATACTCAACGTGCTCAACGAGACCAAGGTCGACTACCACTACAGGACACCGCCCATCGGCGTTCTCGCTTTCGCCAAGGCCCTAGAGGCGTACTTGCACTACGGAGGCGAGAAAGACGAAGTCGTTACCGCACTGCTGGCCCTGCTCGACGCGGCGAAGAACGTGCCCGACGCTGAGGAGTACAACGTGATGAGCCTGACGTTCCCGATCTTCCTGAAGGAGGTAGACGGCATGTCGGTGGAGCTGAACGACACGCGCAATGTGGCGTGTATGACGGAGCGCGACTACTCCTCGGACGAAGACTCCGACACCGAGGAGCCGGAGAATGCCAGCGACGTCGAGGGCGACGTCGACGACGACTCCAGTGACTCTGACTATGAAGAAGACCAGTCCGACAGCGCGCTCTCCACCGACGACTCCTTCCGCCACATCAACCTCGATAAGGTGGACTAGGCCTCTGTCCCCGAACCCCATCCTCTCACCCTCTCCTGTCGCCCGACGCTTCCAATCTGCAGCTCCCTGAACGGGGAAGTCCTCGACGCTATATTCCACACCTGTCATTACACAATGTTCAATGAGTCTTCTTAGCGCAACGTTGATGTTGATAGTATCTTTCGATATTTGAGTAACTCGCCTAATTAGTTTTTAATTCTTTTGATATTTTGATAATGATTTTCATTTGAAACCCGTAAATCGATTGGCTAGGAGGAGAGATCAATGTAACCTTCAGAAGCACGGCCATGGGGGTGGAGTGAGAACGTCTCGCGGGGAAGACATGGAGGGGAATGTAAATGAGCTTGGATTAGACTGATTGGAAATTTACATTATAGTTACGTATTCAAAATTAAAAGACTAACACGGAAGACTTGAAGTAGGCGGTTTATTTACCAGCAAATTTATAAGGTTACGGTAATGAAGAAAGTAAGGGTTCGCGGTCGCGCGGCTTGGCCGGGAATGAATCATTCCTCTTCCCTAGGACGGAACCCTTCAAGAATGTGTGATAGCAGATTGATCGTATCAAAGAAACGTGATGGTTCCCAATTCAATTTGATTACAATTATTAATTTTTAAAATTAATTTGTGTACAAAAAACATTAGGTAGGTACATATTTTATTTAAAAAACTTAAAGTTTGTTTCATAAAATAAAGTAAAAATTTAATTCGGAGATTGGAATGGATTAGGTTTAGGAATGATGAGAATGGTTGTTTAGGCAAGGTAGAAAGTAGTTAAATGCGGGACGGACCGTCTCGGGTGCCGAAAAAGTGGTTAAATATATTTTAATTTGAGTACGTCCCAACCTTTGGTGCATTTATCTTTACCTTAGATTATATTATTGTAATCAAAGCTATACTTCACATTAATTTAAGGCACTACATACGAGTACTTACTTTGTATAAGTTACGTAACGTAAGTGTATTTTATCTAATCATTGTGTAAGAACATTGTATTTGAGTAGTGTTTCTGTGTAGGGGTAGTCTATGACCGTGCGTGGTCTTTACAATTTTATTGGAAAATAAATCTTACAATATGGGCCTAACATTGGTCAACTTTTTAAATCTTTACTGTCTACAATACCTTGTGTTTTATTTAACCCACCTTACAGCTATCTATATTTCTTAACTTACTCAAAATATAACTAATATGTAATATATGTACATGAGTAGTTGTATCAGTTGGTTAGATTCCATAATACAAGCTTAGAGCTTAGTTTGGGTCTAATAAACTGTGTGTGAATTTGTCCGGGTAATATATTATTATAACAGGACATACAAACCGAAGGAAGTTATTTCTTTGCCCGGCGAATTGAAACGGCTAACATTATTATTTTAAATTTGTACTTACATTATTTCTTATATTACGTATTATCAGTTTGGCCTGCGCGGGCTGTTCGGAGGTCTGGCTTTCGGCCTCTTTCTTGGCCAAACCATATTTAGTAGATACATGAAGACTCACTGACTCGATGAAGAAGATCTTTGGCCTCTGTACTCATAGGTAGGTCACGGTCGTATCTAATAGACACATGACTATTGGGCGTATTTTTATAATATGAGCAAAAAGATACATTCTCAATAATAAAAGATCTAAAATGAATCAACGGATGGACACGCTCCTAATAAAGGTACAGTCACGAGCATTAATTTGAGACCCACCTAAGGTTTAATATCGTGTATAATTTGGGACCCACCTAAGCTAAGGTTGAATATCGTATAGCAAACTTACGCTATTTAGAGCGTTTTCACATTATCCGATCCGATATCGGTGTCGGACGCCGATCCGATATCGGGGTTAAGTAAAATGTATGAAATAAGTACCTGTCTTTCATATTGTCCGGCCCGATATCGGAACATATTTCATACATTTGACTTACCCCGATATCGGATCGGCGTCCGACACCGATATCGGATCGGATAATGTGGAAACGCTCTTAGAGCTAATATTTTATCGTAAAGCGGCCCCTAGACGATCAATTATATTGCGCAATATTGAATATTGTGCAATATAATTAACCGTCAATGTCATATTGTTTACCATCGATAACTTTACGTTTCTATCAAACTAAAGTTTCGACCTTATTGCATTATGAATGTTCTAATCTAACTTCAGGGTTCTAACAACATTTGATGGAAATGGGTCCCAAACGCTCGTGACTGTACCTCCTACACAGTGCCTAGCTGTTGATAATAATCCTCTTGCATCCAATCATGACTGAAGAAGAATATTTATTTAATTTTGTCATTTCTTGAGATTATAACAATAATAATCTTTAATACAAAATATAGGTTAGTAAGTACTTAGTTTACTAGCAAAGGTGTGGCAAGTAAACTTAAGCGCTGGCACCAGGACAAGGAAGTGCTTGCAGTGGAATAGGAGGGAAAGGAGGTATTTCCGTCACGGGGCTAATTATAATAGACTAGCCGCGCCCCGCGTGTTACTCGCGTTGGACTCGTTTCCGAGGGAATTTCGGTATAAAAAGTATGCCTATGTCCTTTCTCAGGCTCTGGACTAACTGTGTACCAAATTTCATTCAAATCGGTTCAGTGGTTTTGGCATAGCGCGGATAAAACTGCCGGGTTAGGTAGATATATTAGAATACAGACGTTCTTCTGTATTCTGAGGTAGATATCTTAGCTGTGATATAGATGAAGAAGTATTTTTTTGTTTGGATAAGCTACCTACCTAATTGTAGTTCCAGAGATTACTTATATGTAGTACGTAGCAGCTTAGGGAGCACGAATATCAGAAATTATTGCTGTGTGCATGTTGATAGTCACGACTCGAGAGAAAGGTTTTAAAGTAAGTTGGCTATCCTTGGTCTTTTCATCCGGAATCCGTTCTGAATTGAAATCTACACTGCAAGGCCTGCTAGTATTACAAGAAAACTTGTAATGCTTATAGAAATAGTTTATTAATAACATTTAAGAGAAAGAAAGCTTGCTTATTACTAACGCTTTTATAGCTTAGCAAGGACTTAGAAGTAAGAGACAAAAGTATCAAGGACTATTCATATTTTCCGGGCGGTGGTTCCATCCGCGATCCAATAGATGGCGCAAGTGAGAATATTTTCTAGATCACTCATACTTTTTTCCCAGATTTATTGGGGTCGATACAATAATTTTATTGAAAAGGATCAGACTCCTACGCGTTATATTATAACATTAGCATAGATTACAATGACGACTACTTCTTGTGTTCGTCTTTGACCTCTTTGTTCTCGGTCCTCATGTACTTCGTCTTGAGCCGCAGTTTTAGTTTCAGAAACAGCTCCGGGTAGTCCCGCATTATCATACGGAATTTAATCTTGCTAAGAAACAGAAGCTGTAAGATATAAGATATCATGCAGGATTATGAAAGGATACTGGGACAGAAAAAAAAACAAAATGTCTGTGTGAGACAATATCTTGGTTGAGTTTAAATGTATGGAACTCGTAAGTAAAACAAGAAAACGGATGGATTTTCTCTCTCTCCCCTACACTAAGAGGTTTGTCCGCATCAAATTCTAGAAATACCTATATGAATACCTTTCTATCAGAGTTACGCAACGATATCCGCCATACACATCAAACGAAACATAGCAAAATAGCACATAATGGTTCTAAAGCAAAGCCGCCAAGAGCTAATTATCTATCCACAAAGGTTCTGAATACTCCGTCAGACTACGTCAACATTGCATGAGGATCTAACCACTACATCAGTGATGGCGACGACGCTGGAGGTCCTGATCTCGCGGTCGGTGACCAGCGACACCTCCCCAAAGTAGTCCCCGTCGATGAGGTGCCCCTTCTCCTCGGAGTCGGTGTACACCGCCAGCTCGCCGTACTGCACGATGTACAGACCATCGCCATTCATTTGAGGCTGGAAACATTGGACACTCTCATTATATATCTTCTGAAAACTGATTTACCCTGTTGGTTGGTAATGGGTAATTCCTATGCTCAATGTGTTCTACTCACTTGAACAACGAGGTCCATCTTCAAAAATATCTGTTCCTTCAGGACCTGAATAATTTGGTCCACCAGTCCTGGAGGCCACTCATCGAAGAAAGGTATATGCTTTAAATAAGAGCCGTTGTTAATCAGAGCTATCTCTTGCTTGAGCACTGGAGGCAGCACCTTCCAGAGCCCGTTGTTAGGATTGATCACGTTGAATCTCGCCGTGTTTAAATCGAAGTACCGTTCAACCTTCCCGGCGAACTGGTCGGGCACCTGATAATGCATCAAATTATTCAGCGCCATCTGCTTGTGGTCCAAGACATATTGGTTGCCGTACCCCAGCCGCTCCAGCAATGCGATCAACTCAATCATTTTCCACCAAATGAATAAGTTGGCTATAAAGTATTTCAGGAGTAAAATAACCATCCTTTCGAAATTAGGCAACTCCATGTAACGCAAACTGTACAAACAAAACGCTTTCAGTGCCCGGTTTATGTTGTAAATGAAAAACTTTGTGGAAAAGTTTTGCGGCGTGTCAGGAATCACGTATTTCATAATGATCAATTTGAGAGGATAAGGATAGTCTTCGATTCTACCTGTCGATATCAGGATTGCTAACATTGCAAGATCGGCGAGTTCATTGAACTCGCTCACCGTCAGCAAACCGAGTACTACAATCCTTAAAAACTTGAAGAAAAACGTGGTCTTTAAAGATTTTCTTTCCCGGCTCCAATAAGTAGAACATTCAAAGAGCCTCACTAATCCGATCGCGTTCAGGACTTTTAATGCTTTAGTGAATCTGTTGAATTTGCATAACGAGCAGTTGATATCGAATCCGTATCGGAGGAACATGATCCACTGGAGCGGGATGGCGGAGCTCACGTGGAAGAAGAGTTTGGTGGAGCAGTAGCGCAGCAGCACGGAGCGGCGGTCGAACACCACGCGGCGCGGGCCCTCGTCCACCACGCCCGTCAGCATGTTCACGCCCACGTCCGCCATCACCACCAGCTCCGCCAACGCCGCCAAGTAGTACGTGAACTCGCGCATGTCGCCGTAGAACATCGACGTGTTTATATTAATCGATATGAACCTCAATAGCACTGCATGTAGAATCAAGAAATCCCAAAATGATCTAAAAAATAGTGAGAACTCTCATAAGAATGACGGCATCAAGAAGAATTAAGAAATTGAATGGCTGTGGCATTTTATCTTACCGGAATTTGCTGTATGGATGGATTTGGCACCTGTATTTGCGATACTGCCGGAACCTTTCGGTACTGAGGGCGTGCGAGCTGCTGAATAAGGTCCTGGACCTCTCGTCTGACTGCGACACCAGGAACAGGTCGAACCACGCCCGCTTCACCTTCGACATTATACTGGACCCCACTATGTCTGTATACATCACATCTGTTCCCCCTAATATCGCACAGTTGTGCTCTTGGTAAGATTCCTGTAAATTATACATTTTTCAGAGTATTCAATTTCCTTTATTTCTAGTCTGTCTTAAACTCAGTAGGTATCAGAAAACAACAAAGTACTCTGTATCTGAGCTCTGTATGTATAATATACTCTGTGGCCTCAGACAAGTAGTACTAAGTGTGGCCATAGAGGAATATATTAACAGTGGGCCGTTTGAATATAAAGTCCTTGGGTGGGCCAGGGTCTAGACCTAGCTTTATTAGGTATTTTCGCAGAGTATTTATTTGTAGGTGAAATCCATTGCCAGGTGATTGCCAGGGTTATGGTGTTGGATTTATACTCAAAGGCTATGCTCCACAATGGTCTGTCAATAGCAAAGACTTTTATCAAACCACTATTAAACTAGTGTATTAAACCCATGGTCTACATGTGGTCTGTGGTCTACATCAAAACCATAGAGAGGACAGTGACATAGATAAAATGAGTTTATAGAGAAATGCAAGTGAGATATGTAATAATATCACTGAATATTATACAAAGAGTCAGAGTATAATTATACATATATAGGTAATAAAACTTGCATGGTCTGTCTTGAACACGGTAATAACTATGATAATAACACTACTACCGGGCTAACACGACTTTACTCTGATCAATATTTGTTCATAGCACAGTGTTATCATGGATTTAATATATAGATACCAAAAAGATACAAAATTATATTTCTCTATGAAGCCGCTACATCAAAGAGTAGAATAAATATAAAAGGACGCCCAAATTAGATCCACGCACGCAAACGCGAAGTACTGCGTAAGTCCTTGGTTATTATATTTCTCTGTGTGGCGTTCCCATGGACCCAAGGACTTTAAAGTAAATCCACGCATGGATCTAATTTTAGCGTTCCTTCTGATATACTTTTTCTACTCTGTGATATGGCGAGTTCATAGAGAAATATAACTTGGCATATTCTAAGCTTGGCATTTGATAACCACGGGATTTAAATAATTACTTAAAAGTAACTTCTGATAAATTGATAAATAACGTGGAAGAGTGAATCAAGATGTATGAACCTGATAAGTACTTATATTTCCGAACTTCGTTTTCCCAATACCGTGACGATGAAAGCTTGATGGAGGCGCGTGATTTCGAGTGGGGTCGGCGGCTGCAGCGCTGGTGGTGGGACCTGTTCCTCGCGTCGGAGCGTGACCACCGCACCTGGATGCACTATAACAGCGCGCGCACCTTCCACTTGGAGAAGAAGAGACACTTCTACCATTACTACAACACCATTCACCCATTCAGCCGGTTCCGGTCAGTAACCAAACCAATACCAAGTCTAGTTAAGGTAATAACTGTATCACAGATAAATCAACCGAACCTATTTTCCATTACAGAGCTTTCTGGGAGTGTTTGCTTCTCTGTCTTTTTATGATCAAGATGATACTATTTGGAACTAACACTTCCGCGATTTACGGTGATCTTTGCATAGCTACGTATTATATAGTCGCGTTTATAGAGATGGTGGTGCTAGCAGACTTGTACGTGAACCTGCGTACCGGGTACGTGGACGCGGAGTCGAGCCGCGTGGAGCTGGACTCGGGCGAAATCCTCCAGCACTACTGCAGCACCAACCTATTCATACACGCCGCCTCCGCCATCCCACTCCAATGGATCATGTTTCTACGCTACGGATCCGACATCGACTGCGATTTGTGTAAAACTAACAAATTCGTAACGACCTTAAAATGTATAAATTTAATCAATATTATAAGAATCTATCAATACTCTGACTACATGTTGAGATTGAGACGGAAGCATGCACTGGCCGCTACCTATGGCTTAAGAGTTTTAAGAATTTTCATGCTGGCATTAGTTATTTTGTTCGAGGTCCGAGGGATGGCTGATGCGATTTTGTTACAAATTATGGTCGCTGAAAATAAAATCTACGAGAACTCTCGATGGTCGATACACCTCAGGTTCAAGGCATCCAACCCAACGGAGAGTTACCAGTTACTATGTTATGACTTTAACAGAATGTGTAAATCATTATTTTTGCATTCCTTTCGACGCTACGAGGAAACTACTGTAGAACGACTAGGATCTATTTTATCATTCACTATTTCGAAATCGTTTATTTTGTGGATGACTATTGAAATATTTGATTATGTTGTAAGTTCTCGAGATCTTGACGATTATGTGATCATGATCAGGCAAGACACTATAAACCTGGTGAAGAACAGGATGTTGGAGCCGGCTATGCTCGACAAGGTGAAGGAATTCTTCGAGTACAGGCTAACGCGAGCTGCGTTGACAGAGAGGTCCGTCCGGTGGAGGTGCCTGCCGAAGATCATCAAGGACGTGGCGAGGCTGGAGAACCACGAGCGGACCATACGGCGGTTACCTTACTTCAATGATTGGCCGACTCATATGATCAATGAACTCGTGATGCTGTTGAAAGAAATGATTTTTCTCTCTAAAGATACTATAACTGGGGTAAGCGTTTTAAAAATGAGGCTTATTTATCATACGATGATGTATAATTGTGTCGGTAGTGGAAAATATCAGATAATGATCCAGGTTATCCTCTCAGTAGAATTTTTAGACTCAGTTAGATTTAGAATTTGGCAAAGCGTTTTAATCGTTAGATAATGTTGAAAGGGTAAAACTCGGATAACAATTGACACGGGTCCTCTTCTTTAAATTTTAGGAGTCTCTAATTTGACCATGTTTGCTTCCTTAGCCGTGGTTGGAGGCGGAAGGCATGGTGATGGTGCAGCACGGCGAGCTGGCGGTATACAGCGGTGGCTTCGAGACGGGGCACCTCATCGATGGGGACCATTTTGGGGCTTTATCACTTGTCACCGACCAGGCCGAGAGGCTGTCCACTGTCGTCGCCATAACTCCTTGTTTGGTTAGTAGGAGTTTTTATTAATCTAGGCATACTAATATTAAAAAGAGGACAAATGCGTAAGTTTATTTGTTTGTATGTTCGAGGAATTATCTGTCCGATCTGAATAATTCTTTTTTTAATGGATAGCCACATTCAAAGGTAAGGTTATAGGCTATTTTTCATCCCAAAATTTCCATGGAAACAGACAAAACGCGGGTAAAATCGCGGGGCGCTGCTAGTGCCGCAAGCGATCGTAATTTGTAGGGGTTTTTGTAGGCTAGTGTTGTGTAAAATTAAGTGTTAGTTATTTTGACTTGTGGCCGTATTTGAAAGATGTCCTACTCGTATATCCTAGCCGTCGTATTTGGTCACCCAAATTATTTTTGCGAATACGATAATCTATAACTTAACTATACTAATATAATAAAGCTTAAAAGTTTGTTTTTTTGTTTACGGAAGTCCGAATCATCGGGATCAGACACACCGAAGGTAAAGCCGCGGGGCGATGCTTGTTGAGAATATTTTCAATCAAGTCTCCTTAAAAATACTAGTCGGATTTATGAAGATTCAAATCTAAAACTTTAAATTCCCGGTTTTTATCACTTCACTTCAAATCGTGTAGCGGGAATGATAGAAGAGGGCTTTGCCTTTGATTTTAGCTTTTGATACAGGTAAACAGTAACAACCTAAGCCAAACAACCGAACCAAACTTGTGAGGTTTATTCAAAGTCGAGTATTCTACTTGTATGCGAGGATATTTCATTATCCTTTGTTGCAGCTCATGTTACTCCACAAGAACCTGTTCCGCAACTTCATGAGGAACCACACGGAGCTGTTCTTCAAGCTGAAACACCAGCTCAAGGAGAAATACGGGGACCGATACGAAATCATTCCCGAGCGATTGCCGCTGCGCGATTACAATAAAAGATTGTCTAAGTATCACATTCTTTTGTTTCGTAGATTATTCACTAACTACGTAGTTAACTGACCTACCTACATATTATATTATTGCCCTTGTTTAGGATGATTGATACGTATCTATAGTCAGATGTTGAAGGTAAACTACTAATTCTAATTGGCTTTCCCACTTGTATACAAAAAATATGGGTGTTTATGATTAAAAACAACGAACAATAGTTTATAAATTGATAATTGTTATGTTTTCGATTAAGTACCTACTTTTTAAACTCACACGATTTGCACCCATTTGTTTTTTATTGTTCTCAAATATAGCAATGTATGGCATGACATTTTTTAAAATTAATTCATTAACTTTATTGGGCCAACCCTGGTGTCGGAGTTTGAAATAAGGCAGTCTCTGTTCGCTTAGTAGCTTCCAATTAAAAACTATAAACGAAATAAATTACATTTATTTCAAATAGACCAGGGCCGAAGCCTTTAAAAATGGTAAAAAACGAAAAAAAATTACAGTAGGATGAAACCCATTGGAAAAGGAGGGAAATATGATCAAAATGAAAGGAAAAATAAATTACAGACGATCCGAGTTCGGGAAGTGGGAGGGGGTGAGTTTTTAAGGGTAAAAAATGGTTTATCTTGATTTCCGGCAAAACTACAAGTCCTATAGAAAAAAGTTAAATGGTAAATAAAAAGATCTACAACTTTTGTATTTGCAATTTTTTCACATAACCTCAAAATTTAGGTGAAAAATACAAAAAACCAAGTTTTTGGTTTTTTATTTATATCTTTTTCAAAAAATAATTTTTTTCTACGAAATTTGGTGAAAACTTACCTTATTATGTCCCAAATACACTGTAATTTATTTGATTAAAAATATTTATTTTTTCGCCTTATTTTAACTTAATATCAAAAAATCACCCTAATTTTCAATTGAAAATTCTGACGTCAAAATATCAGCTTTTTTCAAAAAGTTGGTATGTTTTCTGTTCCTTAGAATCTTTACTTTCCGATGATGAAAAAATATATATATGTTACTGTAGTAAATCTTCTCAGAAAATGCAAAAAACTCGAATACGATTATTTTATTAAAAAGTTGATTTATTTAATGCTAATTACATTTATGTCATAGAAAATCTCATTACATATAAATATAAATGTAAATCGTACTATTAAATGTAGATATAGTCCAGTCATTATAGTAAGTTCACCTCGGAATTCGAGATACCCAGCTGTAAGTCTGTAAATACTTGTATATTGACACCCTAAAAGTTGTATCATAACCTACATAATATGGTAGGGTGTACGCAACTATTAAATTTCAAGGTCAAAGGTCACAAAAATCGGTTTGCGCTTTTTTGTAAATATCTCATTTCCTATGGGTTTTTTGCTATTTGTATTTATTGTCAATATTGTAGAATACAAAATTGTCTACAAATTTTGTTCAAATTTTTTTTTCATACGGTGAACCGTTGAGATATTTACAAAAAAGCATAAACCGATTTTTGTGACCTTTCACCTTGAAATTTAATAGTTTTTTTTGAAAAAGATATAAATAAAAAACCAAAAACTTGGTTTTTTGAATTTTTCACCTAAATTTTGAGGTTAAGTATGTGAAAAAATTGCAAATACAAAAGTTGTAGATCTTTTTATTACCTACAACTTTGCCATTTAACTTTTTTCTATAGGACTTGTAGTTTTGCCGGAAATCAAGATAAACCATTTTTACCCTTAAAAACTCACCCCCTCCCACTTCCCGAACTCGGATCGTCTGTAATTTATTTTTCCTTTCATTTTGATCATATTTCCTTCCTTTTCCAATGGGTTTCATCCTACTGTAATTTTTTTTCGTTTCAAAACTTATCGACCCTGGTCTAAAATCATAAATCAAACAACCATTTCAGGAAGAAGCAAATCATTCGTTTGTCTGCCACCCCCTAGGTTATTGCACCTCCAAGCGTAGTGCACCCACTCCCCTCCCACTGACCCAAATAACACACACCTAGACACCTAGACTGGAGCCAGCATCTATCGCTTATTCATCCCACCGCTATGATTCGGATCAATCCGTCTTGTTTCTACGCACTGTTCCCATCAGATGCAGTCGATCTGCGCAGGACGAACGGATCGATCGAGCGAATGCTACCCGGCACGCACTGGCTTGATATACCTAGGTAGGTAATTATCAAGGCTTGATGCTGGGATGTTATCGATTTTGTTCGAGACTGTACCTGTTAGACTATTAGTAGATACCATACACGCTTACATGAGGTATGAACAGCTATTTCTGGTTATGTTTAGGCAAAGACTTTGTTGATATTAACTTAACCAAACCCGAAAAGTGTCGAAAAATTACGTAGGTACCGAAGTGTACTTCCGTCAGTTTTACCCACTTAATTAAAGGATACAACGTACTTCAGTCTTAATATTGTGCCTCAGCGCCCTCAGCCTTCTTTTCGGATATTTGCGAAAAATTGGAGTCAAGTTAGTCAGTCAAGTATATGTATTTAGTTAGGTACTTGACTGACTGAATTCACACACAGTTAATTACACCCAAAGTAAGCTCTAAGCCTGTGTTATGGAAAAGAATTATATAATTGACACCCAGAAGTCTTTGCCAACAACTATGTCTTCAACTTCAAAGGTAATGACAAGACAAGTCAAGTCAAGTTAGCGACAACCACTTTCTTTGTATGATTCAAACTTAGGTACCTACTTAGGTAGGCAATGGTGGTTCTAACTATTGTTTAGTTTTATTTTGATTCCAACATACAATTGACATTACAGAGTGCTAAGAGCTCGTACTCTCCCATAAACAGGACTCTCGTTCGTTATTTCATGCGACCTACCGTGCGATGTCGTGTCGTTTGCTCGTCGCAAATTATCACGATACCACGTTGCATTGTGAAACGGTACCGCGTCGTAACACTTCAACACGTAGTATCGTGTTTACATATATACGAGCCCCAGTAGGGATTAGCATAGCGATCTACCTACCTGAAGAAAGATAATATTTCGGGTCTGTAACGTTATCGGCCACCAACTTTGCTCATAATACCTACCGAGGTATGATTAAGACAACGAAAATCTATTTTAAAAAAAAATACAATACTATCATATTCATTTAAACCGACTTAAAAAACCAGGAAGTTATCCTACACACGTGATATCGATATCCCATATAGGAGTAGATTGCTAACTTGCGACATTTGATTACAGACAAACTTTAGGACAGGTGACAATAAATAATAGCTTGCAATAAAAAAATAGATTTTTATTTCATGTTGAAATAAGCCTTAGCCATAAATGGAATGTAACAATAACAGTAAGTTTAAATGTAATAATAGCTTCAAATGACTAGCCAGTTAGATCACGCTCTTGAGCATTGAGGTCAGGTTCAGATTAGCCCAAGCTAAGGAGAGGGTAGCTACTACCCAGGACACCCCTCGGGGCTTAATGCCATGAGTATTCGCCCAATACCTTCAATTCCCGAGTCGAGCGAAGCATGGTTTCTCACTAAGTGTTGGTTTCTCACTAAACTCACATTGTTTGAAATCACCAACCTGCTGTTTATAGCGGGATAGTTACACCTATGTAATTCTCCTCACTGTTCTTCAGTATCACTATACTCAAAAATCTACAGTGAGATGTGAGGCCTTTTGCTTTGCACAGGCATTTCAGGCCTAGTCCATACCTAGTCCTCAAAGTTAATCAAATCTCAAATTCATCTCTGACTGTGATAGTCTATGAGTGGTCTATGTGGACTAGGTACACCTGCATACGTTACGCAGTAGTACTATGGATTTAATATAGAAAGGCACACCATACCACAAATACTAACATGGTACCTAGGTTCAAGTCTCATGACTTAATGGTACATATATTCAATATTAAAAAAAACCATGGGTACCGAGCTATCTTTCCATGTGTACTCAAAACAATTCAAAAAAATTATGCTCAGATGTATTGGGTCGACTGGTAGGTACCTACCATCTATTAGATATATATATAGGTATATAATTCAAAGTCCTGACTGACTGGCTGACAGATAATCAACGTACAGCCTCAACCACTAGGTACACCTAGAAACATGAAATTTGGCAGGAGGGTTCTTCAAGGTATGTAAGTGCGCACTAAGAAAGGATTTTCGAAAATTCTATTTCTGAAGGGATAAAATAGGGGTCCAAAAGTTTGTTTGTTGTGTGTAAAGAAACTTCTACGGTTTATAATTTAGACACGTGAAATTTTAGATTAGGTAAGGCTTTTGGTTTATAAAAAAAGATATAGGTACCTACTTACCTACGTAATTAGATTTTGAAAAAAAAAACGTGATAAAATTGGGGTTGAAACTTAATTATGAAATTTCTTTAGCTTGGCAGTAAAACATGTGTAATGGAATGGATAGCTACATTCAACGGAAAGGTAATTTTCATTCAGAATCTCCTACGGGAACGTGCTCAACGCGGGCAAAGCCGCGGGGCGCTGCTAGTACTTAATAACATGGATGGAGGTATGAATTGCAACTATCGGTATTAATCCGATTCCACTAGGTACAATTTGTTTGTGGGAACTAAAGTTTTAATGAAAAATTAATAGGTAAGTATGTTAATTATTATTAAGTGGAGAGAGAAGTCAAGGTGATTTCTTTAATTAAATAAGTGAGTAATTGATAAGATTTAATATGGATTTAATTCCTACACTACATTGGCACATTAATGTCGTTCGTATCAGTTACCTACCTGTCATCATGACGTATTGTCTTCATTATCTATCTATGTCAAAAGTCAGCTGGTCTGGTCAACTGTCGTTTAGTTTTTGTTTTTAGTTCACTTCTTGCTCATTAGAACTTTTATTTTACCATCAAACTAAAAATTGAATCGAATTGAACTTTTATTTTAATTATTTAGACACATTATTTATTACTTACTAGTTTCTTAATAATAAAGAAGATGTCTAAGTTAGGAGCCCTGCACGTTACCAAGCATACAGGTCGAATACACCAAGGAACTTTGATCATCTTCCACGGCTCCGGTAAGAAATCCTATCTTTAAATAAACTTTTTAAATGCTTTTAATACTGCTCTTGAACTGAGCTACTAATAGTTTGAGCGGACTATCACGACTTGATAAATTTACTTAAAAAGGTACTCTAAAAACCTTACAAAGTAAAACGTCATGCTAATACAAAGTATTTTTATTTATGTTAATAATAAGGTAATTAAGTCTTACTCAAGGTTAATTCCTACATACAATGAGTTGTTATATTGTTATTGGTTGTTACACAAAGTTAATTAATAATTCCCAGATCCTACTTGCTACGATTCATTACATTTTATTTATTGCCTCTATTCAATTGAATATTTCCAGGTGGGAATGGCGACGACATGAAAAAGTGGGTGCAGCTGATGATCAACAACTTTTCATTTCCCCACATTAAGATCTTGTACCCCACAGCACCCCTGCAGCCTTACACCCCAGCCAAGGGCAGTCTGTCCAATGTATGGTTTGATAGAGAAGGTATCGCTCCTGAGTACCCCGAGAAACATGACTCCCTCGCCAAAATAGAGACAGAAGTGAGGCGACTGCTCAAGTTCGAAAATGATTGTGGAATCGCATCCAATAAGATTGTTGTTGGTGAGCTCTGCAGTTTTCATCTCTGTATTGTGCCTTGTAGTTTCACCTCCATTTTACCAGTCCCCATGGGAGTTTTGGTACCTACAAAGATAAGCCTAAGACCTTGAATGCAGCTTTCTAAGAATTATCTGAACTTGACTGGAAGTTTCTGGGAACAAAGAAACAAATGATCAAACTCTTCAGCTTTATAATAGTATAGATTATTTTCCAATACATTAAATAACTTCAATTGATCTCTATGATGAAAGAATTCCTCAGATCTTTCAACTACTACAGTCCATTAAAAAAATAGACAATTCAATTGAGTTATTTTTATAATGTGTCTTTTGAATGATGACATGTTCCAGGTGGCTTCTCAATGGGAGGAAGCCTCGCCCTGCACACCGCAATGAGATGGGACAGGAACTTAGCAGGAGTGTTTGTTTTCAGCTCGTTCCTCAGCAAGAGGTCCTGTGTCTACCAATCCCTTGAAAAATCCAATAAAGGTAGCATCTTCATTATTATTGACGATACCCTATCTTACCTCTAGCCCATATTTTTCAATCATGTCTAATGCCTGAATAATGTTGCCATTTACGTTACATTTGGTTTCATTCATCCCACTAATATTATATTATGCAAAAGTTTGTGAGGATGGATGTAGGTACGTATGTATGTATGTTTGTTTGTTTGTTTGTTTGTATATTACTCTTTCACGAAAAAAACTACTGGACAGATTCAGATGAAACTTAACAGTCTTCTTCTTCTTCTCGAGTGGATGGTCAACCTGACCAATCCTGGTGTCAGAATTACTTATATGGGTTACAACAGTTATATGGGTTATACATCAGAATAATAATGGGTTACATTTTATTCCGAAATTCCCGCGGGAACGGGTACAACGCGGGTAACACAGCGGGACACGGCTCGTAGCATCTAGCAAAGTAAAGCTCAACTGGAAAAGCTCCTTTATACTTTTTTAAGTGATGTCAACACTGAACATATATATATGTTGATGATGAAGCTTTCCATGGCTACTTTGGGACCATTTCCTATCTGTAATTTACATTGTTACGAGTATATTCACCAAGTGATCAGTTTCTGAATCAAATCTTTACCATTACATCTTTACTTTACTAATCACTTTAACATACACAAATTTGCATCGTTAGCTGATAGCATACCCAAGCAAACATGTTTTTTGCAACTGGTGAAGTGTTATGACGTTTTGTTGTAGTGCCGCCGCTACTGCAGCTGCACGGGGACCAAGATGAAATGGTGGACCTGAGCTGGGGCAAGGAGACGTTCTCGGAGCTGCGGCGGCTCGGGGTGAAGGGCGATTTCCACACCCTGCCCGGCCTGGGCCACTCCATTAACAGGGACGGCATGCTCATGATACATGACTGGGTGGAGAAAATATCGCCATATCTATACCACCTATGATTGTTACGGTGGTGCTATCATATAGTATGACATAGACGAGATCCCGTTTCGTATCAGTGTATTTTAGTTTACTTGTTCAACATTTTTTTACCATATTTAAAATGGAGGTCGTGTATGTATGTAATAGTTACATTGATGAATTCGGATTATACAAAATACCGACGCGAAATGAGATCACTCTCTAGTAAACTACCAATTTATAATTATGTTTTAGAATACTTTAGTGTAGTTAGGTTTTTATTGGTAAGCGGTCGAAACTTGCCAATTTTAGTAGTTGGGTTTAGTTTTCGGATATGATTGGGGTTATCTCGTTATTGGGGTTAGATTAGCGATAAATTAGATGTAGCCTGTAGCTCCGATCACGGGCGCTGTAGCTTTGTCAAGGGAGGGTTTTGAAGACTTCAGCAGTATTTTCTTATCCTTATCCTTATCCTAAGGGAAACAAACTTCAACTATCTATAAAACGGTCCGCATTTTTATATTTGTTTATAGTCTCCAAAATCCCCCACGCCCACTGATTCGGCCAAATAAATTCGTCAAGACCGAGCACTGGTACAATAAAGTTATAAGCATGTGAAAATTACGCCCTATGCGATGAACATATTACACATGGTCCCACACATGCATTTATAACTCCACTAGCGGCACCCCGCGGTGATACCCGCGTTGTACCCGTTCCCGCGAGAATTTACGGATGATATTTATCCCATGTGTTATTCTGATGTATATTAATTACTGTAACGTTTCAAACAAATCCGTCCAGTATTTTCTTGAAAGAGTAACAAACATACATTACATCCTCAGCAACTTTCGCATTTATATAATACTAGCTGCGCCCTGCGGTGTTACCCGCGTTGTACCCGTTCCTGCAGGAATTTCAGGAGAAAATGTATCCCATATGTTAGTCTGATGTATAACCTACATTACTGTAAAGTTTCATCTAAATCCGTTCAGTAGTTTTTGCGTCAAAGAGCAACAAACATACATCCATACATCCATATATGTATACATCCATCCTCACAAACTTTCGCTTTTATAATATTAATAGGATAGGATTACGGTAGGATTTCATTGTTTATTTCTAATACTGATGTAGGTAAAGCATGGTGCACACATACTTACTAAACCATCTTCTCTCACTGTCAGTGCTGTGTCTTGAGTATTTATTTGATCTGAGACCAGTAGGGCTAAGATGCATAGAAATAAGATAGAACTACGAGTATGTCTTTGTCGTACATTATAGCCCTGCTGTAGTATTAATGATTAGTAACACTTCGACTGGCCTATATATATCTTTTTGATATATTTATAACTAGCAGCGTCCCGCGGTTTTACCCTGTAAAAATAGCCCTTTCTATTGAATGTGGTACAAAATTAAGTACAATAAAGTGCAGAAATAAGTATCTGAATCGAATTGGGAGTTCCTTGAACGATCTAAGCGTTCAAACTTAACAATAAATTATACGCTTCAGTTTTATTATATTTAGTAAGTAAGTTAGTTCTAGTAGGTCAGTGGCCAACCCTAGTGTCGGAGTTTCTAGACCACCTAAAGGCCGCCGACGTGGTCTAACGATTGAAACAACCGGGACCGACAATTTAACGTGCAATTATATTACTATAGATAGATGTCCCATTGCCGTTGCTTGTGATCTTAATTTGTGATAGAACAAGTAGTTAACATTAATAAATATATCATGTGTAACCCTTCTGTTCCTAGGTGAAGCAACTGTGATTCATTATAAACAGGATTCTGCATCTTTGGGGTAATATTTCGATAAAGACTTCACCTCAAAGCGACTTTGTGATTGCTTATATGTCCCCGTTAAGGGTGCGTTTCTGTAACAGCAGATCTTTCCTGAGCTGAACAGACCAACCGCAATTAATTACGAAGAAATATCGACAGTTGTGTTTGGTCAATTGAGCTTCGTATCGTTCTACTTTCTTGGAAACGCACACTAAATGTCCGCTTGGATGAGCATATAGATAGAAATTTTTGATAGACTATAATCACCTTTTCAAAAGGAGACAATAATGAGTAACACCAGCAACGCTAATTGCGTGTTTGATACTCATTGAATACACCAATTATTGGTTTGGCAGGGAGGGCGTAAAGTCTGCAGCTGTTACTCATATCTTCGAACGGACTGACTGAAGTATACATTGAAAATTAATCTAGAATTTTAGAAAGAGTATTTAATTCTTATTGCTTTTGCGTCCTTTGCAGACGTTCCACGATATTGATAGAAGCTATGGCCTAACTAAACAGGACCAACGGGTACCGGAATTTGTGCACAAGTGTGATTCCACTTACGGACTAACATTTAACTATTTTCTACCCCGAGTTTCTCTACAGCCGAGTCGACATTAACTTAACTAATTATTGATACTATCCTAATTATTATTGCAATTTAGTTATATACTTTAAAAGTCTAAGCAACGAACATTTAATTATCTCCACTATTTTAATGTCTACTTAAGAACTTGTTGTTTGATTTACTGTTACTCAACTATACGAAAGGCTTGTAAAAACTTACCTCTGTAATTTAATTATGTAGTTAGATTTAAGTTATTAATAGTTAATGTTATCCTATTAAATTGTATGTGCTGTCACATAAAATGTATTTTATTTGATGTTGATTTTTTAACCGACTCAAAATATTCGCCATAATCATCAGAACTTGGCGGGCACTAGGGTAGTTGTCTGGAATAGGTTTTAGTTGAAAATTGTGTTGAAAGGCAAGTGATTAAATTAAAAAGAAGATAATTTGGAGTAAATACTGCACTCGGTATTGAAAATCCTCCTGCTCCGAACCATTTTGGGTACAAAACCAAAGACGAGCAGTTTACTATTACCAACCTCTTTTCAAAGTTTCCTACTGATATTTTTAATTAAACGATATGGAAAGTCAAGTGTCATAATGCCAATGCGTCATACATAATACTTGTCTTGTGACTATTGCTACGAAGAGGTAACAAAACGTAGTGATTATTTTCTCTATGGAGGTAACCGTTGTTAATAGGACGTGAATATATTATTCAAATTAGTTACATTAAACATTATTTAGTCTTAACTGATAAACATGGCTCCCAAAAAACCTAAAGAAACTACGGATGATGATAATAATTGGCGAAGAATAATTGAAGAAGCCAAACTGAACGAAGACAATTGGCAAGTGAAGGTGACCATGATGGAGCCAGCGGGGAGCGACCAAGACAGGATATACTTGAGCAAATTCGAGACGTTCGCCGTCGGGGAGAAGAGATTCGTTATCAAAAACATCTGCAAAACGGAAACAATATTCATGATCAACCAACTCGGTGGGGAAAAGAAAACTAAAGATGAGACCCTTAGGGTGTTCGAAGAAGCTCAAGATTTCCTTAAAGAAAAGAAGGATATCCCCACTGAATATATTGCATTAGTCATCAAACACCTGATTGTAAAGATGAAAGATGAAAACTTGTACATAAAGCGGCAAAGATTGCAAGTGAGAGATGGGATACAAGCAGAATCTTTGACCATGATCGATAAGGCAGAAGTGAGAGGGACAGCGAACGTGAAACCTCCCGAGCCGCCGGCGCCGCCACCTTCAGCTATTACACCCAAAAAAGGTAAAAATGAAACGATCGAGCCGGTGCCGGATGTTGATCCTGATGAAGACAAGAAATACAACACTCTCCTCCGAGTGCGAGGGGAAGAATGGAGAGACAAAGTATACGTCGACGATTTCCCAACTGACGGTCCGAATTTGTACGTCGCTGTTACTGGCTTTACAGACCCAGCCCTGCCGGCCGCCCTCATTAAACTCGATATACCCCTTGCTGCAATAGTTCAGGTAAGGATCGATCCAACAGTTGGGCCGATTCCGTCCACTCTGTTTCGAGGCACAAAAAGAGGACAAAGTCAAACGGAGCTATTCGCTGACAAAGCTCTGAAGTTTTGGGAAGATATCCAAATGTTGCGGATTAATAAAGATACCGCGGACGATTTCAAAGGTACAGCGTGCATCATATTCACTCCTCCATATTGGGATTCCGATAATTTATCTGGTGACCCCGATAAAATTTACGATGAATTGTGTTTTCTAATGTACGATGTACAGGATCTAACAAGGCAGCATGTTCACTATCTAAATAATATCGATACCATAATTATACCTGAAGAAGAAGAAGAGCTTCGATACGTCGACCACTACCACAAACTGATCGACGACCTGCCGCTAGAGTGCACCACCGCGTTCTCAGTGCTCGACAGTATCCTTCACACCGTGTGCAAGGTAGAACATTCGCTCACCGCTAGCATAGTTTCTGGCTTTGACCCCAACCCTAACGCGGCTGGTCTTCATCAGTCTACTATCGATTATAAAGTAGAAAAATCCGAGAATCTTGTCAAACAAATATTTAATACATTGTGCAACACTGAAGTAGACAAAAAAACTTACCGACTAACTTACGGTGAAGAATTTGAAAGTCATACGGACCCTGTTGTCATACGGTATGGAGACATTGCCAAGTTCAATACCTTCCATTTGGGAAACATCAACATCGATAAGATAGTTTGGTCTTCTCTATTGCATATGCCTCTTAACAATTTGTTCAAGAATCAAAAAAGACCCGAAGGTGAAATGGAAGCTAAAGTCAATTTTCACGTTAATCTTTTGCTGTCATGTTTCGAGCGGGAAGATATAGAAACCGCTGAACTAAATAGATTGATCCACATATTGGCTTGTCGTAAACTCTTTAATAATAGAAGTTCACTCAAAAAGTCACATCTATCACCGTCCACTTTGTCTGATTTCAAAAAAACTTACTTAAAACGTAGCATTCTCGCCGAACCATTACTCAAGTGCCCTTCTATGGGTTCCGCGATGCGGAGCAACGCAGTGCCTTCCTTCCCTTCGATGACGAGAAGTGAAAATATTTTCGGTGTGTTTTCGCAGAAGGACGACGACGAAGAAGATATTAGTCGAATTAGAATGCTTTTCGACTGCCCTGACATCAGCGAATTGGTTTCGGCAGTGGAAATAGCCAATCGGAAACCCATGGAACATCTAATAGATGATTACGACTATTTTGAAGATTTTTCGGGAATATGCGCTTTCCAAAGGCTGTATGACATGTTTAACCACTTCAATTGTGTCGATTACAAATACTGTGAAGTGACGGACTGTTTCTTATTAATGTTTTATAACAGTCACGATAATGACGGTATTTCGCGTAACGAGTGGCGGTGTCACTTAGCGACACCTTTATGTTTGCAAGACTTTTTTGATTATGTCCTAGATGAATGTTATGACTGGATACAAAATGAAGAAAAAATATATGACAACAAATTCGACATAAAATTGGTAGCGTGCAGCAGAATCTTTCAGTCTTCCTTCGTTAATTTGTGTGTTGATGATACAAACGTTGACGCTGATCTATTGATAGAAGGTTCTTTGAAATATAATGAGTTACATCACGACGATATGGACGAAATCGAGCCGGAAGCGACTGCTACTATGAACACCACAGCGGATTCTCCTAGTATTACTCTCGCTAGTGATACTAAGAGCAGCAAGAAGGGCAAACCACTCACAGTATCAACCCCGAAAGTAGAAAAGTCCCGACCGGATCAGAGCGATGGATTTGACCAGGTTTCGATTACGAAACCCTTCTTCGGGTATAACTTAGGAGACAGAAGAGTGGAAGTGTTCGGAAAAGACTCAACATATTTCTCCAAAGATGGCACCCGAGTAACCACCATGTATACCTTGCTTATTCCCATGAATGTTGAGTATATTATTTTAAATGTAGTACCTGGCGACCATTGTAATAATTTTTGGGTCCACAAAGCTTTAGGTGAAGGAATATCTCCTAATATTCTTGACCTCTGCGAGTCGTTCAGAATAACTAATAAAGACGATGTTATGATAAACATAAAGAAACAGCAATACAAGGTTCCTCTGCCAGTCATGAGCACGACCGAGATGGACAAAACAAAACAGAAAGATAAAGATGACTTAATTAATTACTCTGTGATAGAAACTATATTTGAATCCAAAGTATACTACTCCTTTACGGTTACTTGGCCTAATGGTCTGATTACAGAAAGTGTACATGTTAATAATTCGCCAGAAATATCCCATATTAAACAATTTCACATCAACCCAATGCCCCATTTAAAGGAAGATATGCGATGTATAAGTCTTAATGGAGAAGTTATTATTTTTAGGCCGTCGGGAAAAATAGAAGTACTGAAACCTGACGGTGGTTATATTCTAATCACTAACGTGTATAAACAAGTGGTAGTCCCCCCTGAGCCGGAGGAAGTGGTAGTGGAGGTTGTAGATAAAGGAAAAAAAGGGGCCAAGTCTGTGAAATCTAAAGTAAGCAAAGTATCTTCCAAGTCTTCGAAGGCTGTGATTGAAGAAGAAATAAAACCATTAGAATATGAATTGATATGTGAGGAGTTTGAAACTATAGACGCTTCTGGAATACGACAACAATGGACGAATGAAGTCCCCCAATATATAGAGCGATTGCTTATTCGAACTGCTACTGATTATTGTTTAGGAGAAGTGTTCTCCAGGCGCATGGACGGTACTCATATTCTTTTAAATAAAGACGGATTACAAATAGTTACTTTTCCTAATAAAACTAGGATTATTACCAAATACTATATTGAAGAGGAAGAGATCTTCCCCGACTGGACGGATGACGAAAAAGAACTGTTTATGATGGACCCAGACAGCGTAGAATTCACAGAACAGAAAAGCTATGGATCGCACAAGAGTAATAATGAGTTTAGTGTTAGTGCTGCAAGTTTTTCGTCCAAGAAAGAAGAGTTGGAGGACGAAGAGAAAATGAGATCCGAGGGGTACGTGTCGGTGCAATTAATATTTACCATCGAACACTCAAACTTGACTACAGTAATTATTGACAAGGGCACGGGGAAAATATCGATCGAATCGCCGAGCGACACTGTGCTGGAGTTGACGCCGGACAACCAGTACCACATCATCCTGGACAAGCTGACCGCGGCCACCTTCGACGGGGAACGCTTGAAGTTCGAATACGAGGCGTGTCCCGAGTGCAGGTCCTTCACTACGGGCAACATCAAGATCACATCCAACGACTTCTCCAGTGTTACGAGAATACAAGACTACTGGATGAAAATGAAAGACTCGTTCTGTAAGAAAATAGTAGTGAATGAGGAGGGGACTATCACTTTATCAGATGAGTGCTCGCAGGAGCTGCTCATTCACGCTGAGGAAGGTATTGCAGACGAAAGCAACGATAACAACGAAGCGCAGTCTGAAAAGACCGAGAGCTCGGTGTTGCACGGTAAATGCAGGGAGATGTATCTCGCTAAGAAGTATAGATTTTTCGTTTTGAATCGGTAAGTTTCTTTCAGTTACTTTACAACTTACATTTGTCCGTTTTTAACGCCCGATGCAAAGGATTTGGAAACGTGGACCGATTTCGACCTAGTTTTTGATTGTACCAGAAATTTATACTGGCAACCTGGTTTTATCATAAATCATAGAGACCAACTTTAATGAATATATTTATTTAATGAATGGCCTCCAATAACGTATACTACCAATCTGGTTGGTCCAGAGACCTGAAATGTTCGGAGCTGGTGCACCGCGCACTGCTCAGCCAGTACCAAGCGGACAACCGCTGGCAGCCGTGGTACTCCTCCAACTCGTACAACACCTTCGGCGACAACAGGAATCTGCTCTCCATCCTGGTGCCGGTGCAGACCACGCAGACCGAGGTATGGAGTTGGCAAGTTTTGCCATAAGAAGAATAAGAATAAGATGTTCACGTTATTTTTTTACCAAGTTGTAGATGATCTTGCGGCATAATGACCAACAGTATTTGATTTTTAATATTCATAGTAATAAGATTAACAACATCAGGTTTGCTATACAAATATTCAGTATTATGTAAGTATTATTATACTTATTTGCAAATATCAAATGTCAGTTAACTATGAACAAACTGGTCTAAAAAGTGGTCTAGCCATTTTATTTCCATAAATAAATATCTAACCTTCACTGAAAGCGCAATCCAAAATAGATTGGGCGGTTTTCATTAGCCGACCCGGCACCGGCACCGACGCCGGCGCCGGTGCCGGGGAAGCAGAAACGTATAACAATTTATGGCTTGCTTTTACACCTACCGACACCAGCGCCGGCCCGGCGTTGAGTCCCGCCGGCGCCGTCACCGTCGTCGGGGTAGCAAGATTCCCAGTCGGTGCCGGCCCGGCAAACCTGCATGTGTGTTGTATATAAATTGTAGCCGTGTGCGTGTGTGAGTGCGCGGGGCGGGTAGGGGGACCACTCACCGGGGGTAAATCGGCATCGACCAACGGCGCAGTGTAAAAACGAAGCCCTGGCGCCGGTGCCGGTGGACGGCCATGCCGGTGCCGTGACGGTGCCGGGCCGGCTAATGGAAAACTGCCCATTGGCAGTGAAGTTGACCACCCCTAGTTTTAACTTGCCTATGGATTCGGCTTCAATTTTAGCCTTCTACTTTTAGCGAGACATTCTTGCTTCGTTCAATCAAAATTTCATACAGAATTATGAAAATCCCCGCTGCAAAAATACGTAACTGATGGCGGAGTTAGCGAAAATATAGATGTAGTGGCAAGCATTTTTAATTTTGTGTGTAAATACATAGCAGCGCGATTCAGTTTAACTCAGGGTGAACGCGTTCCCTTGGGAATTTCGGGATAAGGATAAGACTATTCAGTCTATTATGTAATTCCAGATTCACAACCGATCACAAAAAATATTACGCGCCCTCTGAAACACGATATCGCTCACACAGAAATACCACTATCGGTCATCGTATCACATCGGTGCCATTTTTTATCCAAATCCTTCAGTACCTAATTTTTGTGTGAAAGAGAAGCAATGATGTTTGCTATTCTTTCACGCAAAGACTAGGTACTTTACAATGTTCCTCATCTATAAAAAATGGTAGTAGCCGATTTCAATTTCCGCGACCGTTTCCTAATGGTTTATCTCCGTATAAATGGAATAGTCTTCATCCGTCTTAGCCCTTTCCTCACAGAAATGGATAATGGACTCGAAGCTGGCGGACAAGCCGAAGCACATGACCTTCCAGGACCTGAAGGAGGACGCGGGCAAGGGTTTCTACCACTGGATGAGGCCCTACGCCCGGTTCAAGCCAACACCCATCAAGCCAGCCATTGTGATGCTGCCACGGCTCCCTAGAGCCTATATTCTCAGGTACGTAGTCTATGGAAATTGTATGACTGTTCTGTACTGTAGTAGTATTGCTAATACTTTCACAGTTTATACAATTTTAAAAAAACATTGTCATGTTAGTAGGAATTATAGAAGTTTGAATACGATACGGTTCTGACTTAAAAGTTGATACAATTTTACATTTCCATTACGGTGCTTAGACTCATCGCGCTCAAGATAACGTCATAACGTCATTAGAAAAAGTGGGTGGTTAAAATAAATAATAATGGTAGGTTATGTGCTAAACCTACACAAATGAGTTATTAAAATGCACATTATATTATTGTACTTTAATAACTAATACCTACCTAGGTATATTGGAATAACATAAAATTATATTTAATGAGTAAGCTAATTAATACCTACATGAATGAGTCATTTATTTGTCGAATACGAGTAGGTATAATAAAATAAAATGGTAATACTTAAATCATCAGTCGTATTAGCTTATATATTGCCACGGTAATAGAATCTAATACCGTGGTATTGTCAAAGCAATTATTTATTTAACTACTTGGGCCTAGTGTAGGAGTTGGCCAGATTATTCAATTCGCGAAACATGATATTCAACAATACATATATGTAGTTGGGTAGTGTCGGGTTTTGTGATTTATATATATTTAAACCTAGAGAGTGGGCGTAGGGCAGAAACGGGAGCGTCGCTTCACCTTAGCTCAGTAAACACACTTTCTTTTGCCAGTTTTGGCAATATCATATTGTGAGAGTATCTCGTGCTGCGAATTAAAATAACTGCGAATATTCTGTCCGTCTAACAAACTCTAACGAGAAAGGTATTCAAACTGTATGACGAATATCTAATTATATGATAATCTGCGAGCATATATGATAATGTGCGACAAACCTTGACGAATATACTCGTATATACTGTGCGAATATCTCGTTTGCAAATAGCCCTCAACTATGCCCTAACTAGAATTCTGGTAGGATCCTAGAGCTGCAATGGAAGGAGCCGGTGCGGGAACAGCTGCGGGGCGCCAAGGAGCTGGTGCGCGCCATCTTGCGGTACCGGCACATCGTGGAGTCGGACAGCGAGACCCTCATGCACGTGCCGCTGTTGGACACACGCTCGGAAGACGAGCAGAAGGTCGATGACGTCATTCAGGCTGTAGCACACAAGTATGGATATCATCTTGCTCATATTTAGTTTCGTCTGTACTGGATGTCAATCCATTTTCGATTTGGTTTAATATCGTCACATTCTAAAAAGTGAACAAGTTGTTCGATAGGTATTTAAACAAGTACGTTCTTTAAACTCAACGGAGGTTAAATTAACTGTAAGTGGTCGCTTCTTGTGATTTTTCCGCGTTGTACTTTCCTGTGGGAGTTTTGAGATATGAAATAACCTTCCTCTTGAATGAACGTATTCAACAATAAATTATCCAAATTGTTATACAGAATGGTGGAAATCGGTTCCTAAAATCACACTCTAAAAACTAAAATCACTTCAGCTTTTTATATAACTACTTTCCGATTTGCGACTTCAACCAACTCCCCGAAATAGTTTTTAAGCAACAAAAACAGGAGCGGGACTAGGTATCATTTATTTTTGTCTCCTTACGTTAGTATCGTCTCGTGTTTTGTAGAAAACCGCAATTTATATTAATGTCATCTTTAATAGAATAATAGAAGATCACCAACCCGCATTTGGCATTCGTGGTGGTTATGCCTAATCCTCCTCACTGTACTGATATCTTCAGTGAGATGGGAGGCCTTTGCCCAGCAGTAGGACAATACAGGCTCCCGTCTGTCTCTCTCTCTCTCTCTCTCTCTCTCTCTCTCTCTCTCTCTCTCTCTCTCTTATAGAAAGCAAGCTAGATATTTTCTTTCGTCTTTCTATTTCGCATTGAACAGTGTGGTGTCGCGACGATTATTTTTGTTGATGATAAATAAACTTCGTTCCATCCGGGTGTCCCTTGACACTTGTGTTCCTTGGTTTTTTTATTAAAACGATTACTTTGCTTTGCCAACGTTTGGTTGGATTGCTAGTGACTGAAAAAAAGAAGTCGAACAAGTAGTATTAGGCCCGCCGTACTTAAAACGTTAATACTCGTGTTGTCTCTCCACTCAGAATGTACAGCGAGCTGGCGGCATCGCTGGAGGAAGACGTGCAGATACACGCGAAGCCCGACATCACCACGCAGCCCCCGGCCCCCGAGCAGGGCGGGGAAGGCGAAGAAACTGAAAAACTGGGCACGTGTACGTTTTCATATTTTACTGATCAAGTTCAATCACCGTTGTTCTACCCATTATGTACATACTTACAAGCAGAGCTCCGGTTTTACCCGTTCCCCGTAGAAATTAGGGGGTGAAAATATCTTCCCATGAATGTAGCTATCCAATATGAAAATAATAATTCGAATTGGACAGGTGATGCTTGAGATTAGCGCATTCAAACAAAAAAGATAAACTCTTAACTATATTATGTTAGTATAGAAGTTTAGGACCCGTACGTACATGTGAACATATCATAACGAGTCTTTATTTCATACTAGCAGCGCCCCGCGGTTTTACCCGCGTTGTGCCCGTTCCCGTAGGAAATCCGGGATAAAATGTAGCCTATAGCCTTCCTCGATAAATAGACTATCTAACAGTGAAAGAATTATTCAAATCGGTTCAGTAGTTTCTGAGATTAGCGCGTTTAAACAAACAAAAAAACAAACAAACAAAACAAACGCTTCAGCTTTATAATATTAGTATAGATTTACCTACATTTCAGTGACTAATTCTAGTGCCGAATGAAAAAGGAAAAGGCAATTAAATCTACTAGGAGGCTGGCTATATTATTTCGTTGATGAATTCTGGAGAGAAAACCTGTCGATTATCCAACTTGTATTAATGTGATTTTAATAATATAGCATCTAAATCTATCTTCTCGTATTCGAGTGCTATCGAGCTTCGGAGAGCACGTATTAAGGTCGATTTATATCTACAGACATTGAGCGTGGCAGACACGTGCCGTGACAGACACCCACAGACACCATTTATTTATATGTAACGTATCGAAACGTGCCGTGACAGACACCCCGGCTACCGACAGACACCGTCATCGGCGTCCGCGTGTTCCGATACTCTATTCACACTGCCCGGCAAGGAGCCACAGACACGTACAGACATGTACCGCGCAGACAAAATATTCTTTCCGAGAATACTGGCCGGGCACGACACGTGTCTGTACGCGTCTGTACGGCCACGTTACGATAGATATAAATACGTTAATAGTTACTGTATGGAAGAATATCATTTTGTCTGCCACGGCACGTGTCTGCCACGCTCAATGTCTGTAGATATAAATCGACCTTAATTTTCACATTTGTTTCAGTCGCTAGATGATGTCGAATGCCTTTAAGTGGCGGTCTAAAATTCCGATACCAGGGTTGATCAGTTAAAAAATAATTCTGATTAGGTACACATCTATAGTAGGCTATTAATAACGCTTTATAATGTTATCCCCTACAGCCCTCTCAGACGTCCTACACAGAAGCTTGGAGGAGGAGCGCGCGAGTCAACTGCACCAAATGGAGTCGCGGGAGGGCATGAGCGCCAAGCTGAAGCGGTACTGGAGGACCCGCGCCGAGGAGAAGAAGGAGGAGCTCTTCTACCTGTAAACATGCTTCCTTACTCAGAGAACGGCTGCCAGAGATATGTCTCACATCAGGGCAAACCATGCTCCGTTTCGAATGGACCCACACAAACATGGCCTCGCGCTACATGTGCGAAATAATTGTGCATAAGACTTTTACGTGACGAGACTTTTGAGAGCGCTGTTAGTAGTTGACGCAGTTATGGTTTATTTTGTTTTGTAGCTCCAGCTTCGACCTGCTTTTTAATAATTTCCAGCTTAATCCCCCACTTTATCGATTTACCCAGATACCTGCTCCGCGACGGCAACGTGCCTCAGTACTTCCGCAACGTGCTCGGAGGCGCCATCTGGTGGGAGATGAACAACACCGCCAGCGAGGCGGTCGACAAGTCGGAGCGGAGGAAGATGAAGTGCGACTGCGATGACGACACCGAGCAGACGCCGCAGGAATTGCAGGGGTTCGTGTACGACGTCTAGGTAAGCGCACGTGACGTAGTCGACGATGTGGGTGACGTGTCAATGTGGACAGTGTGTTTGGCAGTGTTTAGGAAATCATTCATTCATTTATTTAGATAAGTTAGTGGCCAACCTTGGTGTTGGAACTTTAGACCGCCTCAAGGCCTCTGAAATGGTCTTACGATTGAAACGACCAGGAGCAACTGCTTAACGTTTCGGCATGGCCAACAGGGAAATGTTGTGGAGGCAGAGTCCCAGCCAGGGCCTGACTCTACGTAGTATTTAATTTTTCCAACACCGACGTGGACGTACATGACGTCGTGAATGTATTCGACAATTTGAGGATGACGAATAGGGATGTTTAGGGCAAAAATTATGGTCATGTATTTAAATAAATAATAATGACTACGTCGGGTATTTCCCGACGTAGTCATTATTATTTATTTAAACGGGAACTTACGTACGAACGAAACTACTGTCGAGAGTTTCACCCGCCTCCTGATGAAGGTCACCGCATGTGACCGAAACGTGTTGAGGAACTCTCGACAGTAGTTTCGTTCGTACGTAAGTTCCCGTTTAAATAAATAATAATGACATTAACGTATGTTTCAATTAACCCGACGTAGTGTTTAGATTGTCTTAGTCTGCAGTGTTTACATTCTCTAATTCGAGTAAAAATGCGGTGAGTTAATGCGTGGTTTCGCAGACTTGTTCCCAGCCAAGATATACAAACCCTGACCTTTATTTTTAAAAGATTTTCAATTGTTTTATACGAGTAAGGTAAACTTTTGGCGCTCTAGAGAGATTTGAATTTACCGCCTAGTTTACGATACCTATATTTTTTAGTCTCAAAATCGCACTCCCCTAAGAGAGTGCAAAGCCCCTCTTGCCTGTTAGGGCGCTTCTGGAGGGTTAAGCGTAGGGAGGGCTATAATCTAGTGTCGGCTTTTGTTGTATTTCAACGCAACAACAGAGATGAGAGGAAGCGGCCTGTTACAAAGGCACACGGTAGAGCTACGCTGATACCACTGTTTAATCTTTCATAGTGTAAATATATTTCCTTGCAGGTTCCGTGCAATGTTCCAAGTGGGCAAAATAAGGTAAATAATAGTTAAACAATGCTCATGTAAGTATTTGTCGTATGTCTAAAAATATAGAGATTCCCTTGTATCCTATTTTGATTTTTATTTATATGACAATAAAGTCGTCGGCTAAGTGTGTAACGGTAGAGCCATTAAACAGGTTAAAATATTCAAGAAAAAATAATCTCCAAACACCAAGTCAACGCAACATGGAAATAAAACACATTAAAGTGATGAGCCAACGGCGATTCAATATGAAATAGGTACTTAATATTAATGACTAATGAATGACTATTGTTAACCTTGTATCGCAATCGCTGATTTGGCGAGTAAAATCTCATCGTCAGCGAATAAATAGGTCTCAGCGGATTGGTGTCCCCGCATAGAGCGGTGTGGCCTGCGGAGGTAATTCGTGTTTGAAACAAATGGCGGGAGCCGGCGGGCGCAGAGGCGCGCGGCGCGGGGCGCGGCGGCGGGCGGCCGCCATTGGCCGCGCGGCCCTCCAATGCACGCGGCTCGCGTCACATGCCCTGGGCACGAAAGGGACCGCTGCGAGCGTGCCGCGGCCGCGACGCCCGCGCCCGCGCCCGCAGTTCCGCTCGGGCCCTTGTTTAGGGATCGTCTCCTCGACTCCGCACTCCGCTCACATGTGCCGCGGCTTGTTTGTCAACAAATGTGGTTATTTGTGCAATCACGTGTAGCCTGGACGGATGCCTGCCAGCCTTCTTGATTGATTCCAGTTCGGACACCTCACGTGAGTACTGGCTGGCTAATAAGTTTTTTTCGGCGTTTCTTTGAGTCGTCAACAGATGGCGCTACCGGTCCGCCCACCGTGTCATTGAACTGCACATTCGTTTGTTGTAGTCTGTGAGGTGTGTTTATCACTGCACTCGGAATGCATAATCACGATTTGTTTGTGGATCGAGCTCGTGGTCCTGTGCCGTGATTGAGCGCGCCGCGCCGCCCGCTCTGCCCGACTGATTAGTAGCCACTTATCATAAGTTCCACCTGACTACCGATGGCTCGATGACATAAAATAAACTTGTCACCAAGTTTAGATAACACACGCTTCCAATCGCGCTACAGGGGCACTGTATCGTCGCATTATCATGTAATATCCTCTCGGTACCGTGCCCGCATGTTCTCTGTATGCCCCACGTCTATGAGACTCGTCCGATCACTTCCCTTATCGTTTACTCGTCATTATCCTGCTCCTCCCGTCCGCATCCGAGAGCACTTCCTCACATTTTACTGCAAATCAAATAGCGTAAACTGACCAGTTAGTTAACTGTTTTGTAACCGCTACAGAATGCAATAATGCACCTTAACTCAATTCAATTAGATTCATAATTGAAATGAAATTCTTATTGCAATAACAACTGTAATTGTTGTTTACTAAATAAAATATCCAACCGTGGTGGTTGATTGACAACGTTATCAGAATACCCATAGAGTTCAATATTGTATAACTGTACAATGAGCAATATTTAAATAGTGAGTAGGTACTTGAGTACTCGTCTATTAACAATTAGGTGCTTTGATTTATTCAACGAATTACATTTAGAGATAGGTACTTTGCTAGAGCTAGTAGTTTATCAAACGAAGTTGTTCAAAATCATACTTAGTTTCTTTAAAAAACGTTTCATTATTTAATTGTACATTGATCCTAGGTTACAATATTGTTAATTTGACATCTACTGAGTCTTTATTTATTTTTGGACATGCTCTATCCAGCAGGAAATATGTAGTTAGGTTAGTGTAGTTAGTGGTGGTGGTGAGGTGGTAGATGGTATGCTAGTTAAATTTGATTATTTTCTAGTCTATTTCTTCTTAAGTCTATACTAATAGAGAGGTAAAGTTTCTAACTTTGTTTGATGATATTCATAATTATGATAATCTGTATAGAAATAAATGGCTCTACAATCAAGATTAATGTTACTTTTAAAACCCTTTATGATTTTTAAAATCTCTATTTTTAAATCAAAGTAAACGTTTAATCGAATGACACGACTAACTAAACGTATAATCATGGCGTTAGCGACATACAAGTTCATGCCGCTTGAGACCGTTCAGCATTGTACTCTGGAAATGTGTGGAGAAAATGCCACCTATCTGTCATACAAAAATATATCATCACTACTTTTGTTCGACGTAGGAATAATGAATAAAGGATCTAGTACGTGATGTATGACGTTAGTTCATATAACTCATAGCAGCGCCCCGCGGATTTAGCCGCGTTGTGCCCGTTCCCGTAGGAATTTCGAGATGAAAAATAGCCTATAACCTTCCTCGACAAGTGGACTTCGTAACACTGAAAGAATTTTTCAAATCGGACCAGTAGTTCCTGAGATTAGCGCGTTCAAACAAACAAACAAACTCTGCTTTATAATATTACTTTATATTAACCCAATGCATTAAAACTTTCCAAAAGGAGTCCGGATCTTGTAGGAATTTTTGGTATAATGGAAAGGCCTCACAATATAAAGTGCATTCAATACACCCGTTCCTATGATCATTTGGAGACGAAATGTACTATATTTCAATACAGGTGCAAATCTTTAATCCTGATTCATGCATAATGGAATCTTTCCGACTTTTTGCCTTGCCAAACTTTGAGAGATATCCCTTTAAACACAAGTGAACATATTAAACGTTGGATGAAAAGTCATTCGCTACTAATAAGTGCAATCGATATCGATCGTTGGTTGCAGTCATTATTGGGTCATTCGGCCAATAAAACTGTTTCTTGAAAATGTTGTTCATTTCGCGCACATCCGTTACTGTTACCACTTTCTAAAGCATGGTTCGATATATTAACATGACCTACGAGCATGTATTACTTGGTCCAAAAAGTGGTCGTCACGTATTCTTATTTTTTTTACATCGTTACCAGTTACCTAACCCTCCAAACACCCAAGTCGCCAGATTGGGACGCGTACACAATTCCAATACAACACTGCCGTCGAGTGTGATTCTTATTAGCAACACCGGAAGGTCGTCCATGTCGTAATGGACAGACCGACACGAGAACAATGCCGGCACAATAATGGGGTCCAGTTACACTTACTCGCATACTCGTGTGGCGATTTGGTCACACTTGTGTGTGGACCGTGCTAACAAGAATATAATAACTTGCCACTGACGAAATGGAATTGGAAGTACAATGATATAGTTTTAAGTTAATGAGACAAAAAAATGTTGAGTTCAGGTCCCAGCCAGAGAGACTCTGTTAAACGTAACACCCATTGCAAGGACATTAGCAGAGAATAATGAGCAAGAAACTGTGCTGGTTATATTATTTACTGTAATGTCCTGGGGCCTAATACTACATATTTGGTACTAATGGTACTCGTTAGTAACTAATGCTTGCAATCCTTGCACTTTTTTGAGTCAGTTTTACAGTAATTAAACCATAAGATTAGTGTGGTCCAACAATCTACGAACTTGTCCCTACTTATCCATTATTATCTCGATACTTTTAGCAGACAATGGTGGCATTATCTAATGAAGTCAGAAGCTTTTATCTAAGACATATCCATTAGTGTTATTATTCGCATATCATATTCCTTTTGTGACACCACAGGTGTCGCTTACAAGGCAACAAGGCTTTGTTTGACGCATTACTTAGCGATATAGGAACCTCATTAAGGTGTTCGGTTCTTTATTTAGATAAAGGTGTTGATAGCACTAGTTAAGATAGGTACTGATGAACTGATCATAGGCTGACTTCTGACTAATGAATAAAGGATTCATTTATTAGATCTAATCGCACTTTACCGATATCTGGGGTGAGATGAGAGGCATTTGCCTTGCTGTGAGACATTGCAGGATAACTGGCTAATGCTACTACTGCGTAATACACGTTGATTGATTTTCTTCAGTCACTCCAAAGATCCTTTTTAAGTTGCAATTATTACTGCTAAAGTTGTCGCAAGCTTTTAAAACTTAATATTGCTTTAATTTGGCGATTCGTTGCTCAAAACCTCATAAATGTGCCATACATATCTCTTTCTAAAGGAACTAACTAACCTTTTGATACGAAACCAATGACTTGTTGTAAGAATAAAATGTACGAAGTTGTGTGTGTTTCTAGTTGTCATTGTCTAGTTATTCGCGAGGTGGTGAGGAATTATTGTTAATGCCTCCAACAGATTCCAAGCTTTGTGTTATGTAAGTAAGGTGAACATGTATGGCCCTTAGTACCTTAGAATTAAAATAATTCTGCAAAGCGTTTCAAGAACCTACAACTTCTCATTCAAAACTCAAACTTTCCTCAACTTTTCTTAACAATTGTTTCTTTACCTAATTGCTGCGGTTATCGCGACACAAAAATTGTACAGAAATTAAGTATTATAAATGGTTTTATAAATCTCGAGACTTTGAAAATGATTTTTTTTTTAATTTTGAAAACGTTCATAATAAATGAAGCATTCTCACAATAGCTTTTGTTCAGTGTTCGCCGAAAGTAACAGAAGACATTACATACACATTTTACTCTTTCAATTAACACGTAAGCACAATTAGCAAGAAACTTATTAATTTCAGTCATAAACATAATCTGTCGGTGTGTAAGTCGGACACAAAAAGATCTGCCAAAGATTAAGGAGCTTTTTTAATAATGGGGAGGTAAGGACGCTCTTTGAATATACTTACTCTCCAAAGACTAGAGCCTCCACTCTCCCGATCTGCTTGTGTCATAGTGTTTCTATGTTGTTTACCTATGTCCCACAACTGGGCAAATTCTCCCCCAAACGCTTCCAACCCTCCCTATCTTTATATGCTTAGCACTAAGAACGGCCACAGGAAGCTCTACCTCACCTCCGCCTACAATATGACAAGTGGAAACGGACCCTCTTCTAATACTTCTTATTAATGAGTCTACGAGACCGTGACTCCAGTGTGTGGTTACCGGACAAGTGGCCACTCTCATTGTCTTCCTCTTCTTACCAGAAACTTGAATAGGGCAACTAGTTGTCAGGGACAAGCAACTGGAACACTCGTTTGAGATTTAACGAATAACAGGGAATAATGTAGATGCGTGTTGTGTGATTTAGTGCTCGTTAAATCGTAATAATATAACGAATATCAATGTTTGTAGAGTCTCTCATTATAACTCGAACAGTATTAGGATTAAGCGATGTTGCCGCTCATCTCACCCCCTAGCAAGTGGTCGGCGACGTTGCCAAATCGCTCCTCAAATATTTCGTGGCTAGATTCGGGATCGTGTGCCCGCGCCTTCTTATTTTTACCTGCCCCAAGGCGAACTATTGTTGGGAACGAAAATTCATCTTTTATGTTACCGGTTTGGACCCTGCGTCGCGTGATCGATAGCGTTTTGTTTTAACGCTGCTAATACAATGTTGGACACGTTGTATTGATTAGCTGAAGTGAAGATTAAGTATTTACTAGTAAGGTGCAAATTAATTTGCAGTCTAGGGTGGGACGGCTGATCTGCGCTAAAGCTAGACATAACAATGATAAGCTTTCGTAATGAGCTTACGGGTGTAGAGCTAAAGAAGCGAATCTTTCAATAATACCTGTCTGGTGCACATGCTCGCGAAGCTCTTCGTAGTAGTAATTATTAAATCTAAGATCATGCAACCTGAAACCTTATTTCTTTTTCCCTTCTTCGTTTTATTTTAACTGTTTATTACTGAGATTTGGCCCTGTGCTGTTACTCTTCATATTATAAGCTCAAGCCACTCGTCTATTTCTGTACCATATGTTATATTAATCCGTCAAGCTTATAATATTTTTGCGTCAACTAAACTCCAAACTGCAAATTTATTAAAAATTAATAACTCACTAATATAGGTTGAGGTAGGAGTGTGATTATTTTTCAGAAACAAAATGTGGTAACTCCTTTCAGTATCGACCAAACGACTGACTCACACAAAGATAAAAGGCATCAAACACAAAGGATCTTTCTGTTAAAACATTATTTTGCGTAATGCCGAAAACATGATATGAATGGAATATAATTAAACTTAAACATTTTAATTGGAATCTCTCTTTCTCCAGGAATTTGCTTGCGCAAAATATTTGTTACATCATTTTAAATATTTCATATACAGTGTATGGGGACAACGAACAAACCCATCAAACATGCATTATGCATGCATAGTTTTTACTTAGATGAATTTAGGATACGTTAGTTTTGAGAGAGAGTTGATGAAAGAGTAATAAAATTGTTATTAGTGTTTATTGTTTGAGGCGAGATAACGCGCGTCGGATCACGAGCGCAGCAAGATAGATAACTGTAGCCACAGTGTAAAGAGATGCAGTAGGCCGGTACGCAGGTAGGGTAGGTACAGACCACGGACGAGGGCACGTAGGGATGTCACGTATGGGTTGTGGCTATACTCGGAATTTTAATTCGATTCCAGATTTGACAATTTCAGTGTTGCAACATTATGACAAGTACTAAATAGTGACGTTGCGAAATTATTCGATATGGAAATGGAATATTTCCGGATCGATTCTTCTCGTTTATAATTTTACTCTCGTAAACTAAGTATATCAGGAAATTAAATGTTTCTGAACCGATAATTTAGTTTTGACGATTAATTAACGATCTGAGACTTTTCTTTTATAATTGTGTGTGAAATAAATAAAAAAATGTGATCATGAAGGAACATGACAAATTAAACAGATAGACGTATTATGGTAATAATTTATTTTATAAATTGTCGCCGTCATCGCTATCGCTGTCACTTTCTGTAACATTTATTATAAATATTATGTGTCTGTGATATCGGATACAAAATATCGATTCGCAATGAAATAAGATATTCGTATCACTACACTACACTATTATATGTGGTATCATTATTTCACAAAATGACAGTAGCTAATGTCAAATCTGGAATCGAATTAAAATTCCGAGTATAGGTTTGAAGTACAGTATGTTGTTTTAAAATAAGTTATTCTTTTAAATATCAACAATCTATTCGAAAAAAATTGAGACATCATTTTATAGAATCAACTTTAAATCAGTCCATTATTAACTTAAATTAGGACTTTTCGCAACAAGAAATAAAATAAATTTTAATTCGATTGTTCTTTAGAAAAATATGGAGTATTTTGTTTTGAGATAATATTGAACAATTGGGCTTTTGAAAAAAAAAAATATTGATTTTTTTTATGTATTTTAAAACTTTATTATTAATAATATTGATATTTAATGCAAAAAGCTTAAAAAAAATGTTTTTCAATTAATTATAAACAATTAAAAATTGATGAAATTAAAATAAAAATCACGTGACTATAAACGCGCCATGATTGGTCACCGTAGTTGTGACGTCATAATGTTATAGCTATTTAACCATAAGTACGTACAGCGTTTACAATCAAGATTCCCGCCCTTTTATTCTCTTTCCCTCCAAAAGTTTGCGATGAAACCGAACCTCTTTTCATAAACATATAAAAAGTTTGCGATGTAACCGAACCTCTTTTCATTAACATTAACTAACATTATGACGTCACACGCGCTCGAGTTTGTTCGGGAGTTGTCGGCGTGTCTTCGGTACTGGATTCAAAAATTAATTTTTATTTTGAAATAACTTTTGAATTATTGCGAAAAAATATAAAATAAAAATAGTTTTGTTATAAAACTAATATATAATCTTTCCATTAATCACAAAAAAATTTTTTTTTTTCAAAAGCCCAATTACCGCGGACTTTACATTCTGAACTGAGTCCGCTACGCTGTGACTGTGTACGCGAGGGGTGTCGCTCGTTGCAGCGCTACCCCGTATCGCCGGGTATCGATCCAGGAGCACAGCTGGCTGCTCCGGGATTCAAGCCCGGCTCGTTATTACTATCATCCGTCATGAGGAGTCGGCAAAAATCAGTTTGGTGTTGCAATAACTTACATTTTTGATTTCCATTTTTCCTTCCATTGTTTAAATCGAATTTGGTATCCTACTGATATTACTAATGCGAAAGTTTGTGAGGATTTATGTATGTATGTATGTTTGTTACTCTTTCACGAAAAAAACTACTTGACGGATTTGGATGAAACTATAGTAATACTAGCTTTTGCCCGCGGCTTCGCTCGCGTGGAATTTAGTCTGCCGCATTAAGTTTCGTGATAGACCGTTTAAAACATTTTTTATTGTAGCAATCTCCGCATTGTAGCTAACTCCCACCTCCGCATCGTAGCACACACCCCCCTCCGCATCGTAGCGACCTCTGATGCGATTCTTTAGATTATAACTTTTTCATTTATGAATCGATTAAAACGAAACAAAGACTAAATATAGCATTGGTGAAATCCGCATTCAATTCGGTTAAGCCGTTTCTGAGATTAGCGCGCACAAACGTACAGACAAACAGACAAATTAAAAACATTGTTTTGGGTTCTATTGCGTTCATAAAGCCCCTCTTATATATTTTTCCTTGTATATGTATCTTTTATGTACAGATAGCGACCATTTACAATTTATTATAATGTATTGATTAGGTACTGATAGGTTCAAACTAATACATTTACATCCTCCATCATCCCTTATTTTATCCCCATGGGGGTTGAATTTATCAAAATCCTATTTATGCGGACGTCTTCATCATAATAGCTCCAATCTTTAATTTCAGTTCAATCAGTCGAAAATCTAAGAAGATTTATACAAACTTTCATCCTCTATTTTATCCCCTTAGGGGTGGAATTTATCAAAATCCTTTCTTAGGGGATGCCTACGTCATAGTAGCTACATATATGCATGCAGAGTCTAAGCCCGATCGGTTAAAAATTGACAAAGTTTCATACAAACTTTCATTCCCCTATTGTATCCCCTTGTGGGGTAGAATTTATCAAAATCCTTTCTTAGGGGATGCCTACGTCATAGTAGCTATATGCATGCAAAGTCTCAGCCCGATCGGTTTAAAATTGACAAAGTTTCATACAAACTTTCATCCCCTATTTTATCCCCTTGGGGGTAGAATTTTCGAAAATCCTTTCTTAGTGTGCATTTACGTCATTTGAAGAACCTTCCTGCCAAATTTCATGTTTCTAGGTGTAGCGGTTGAGGCTGTGCGTTGATTATCAGTCAGTCAGGACTTTGAATTTTATATATGTATATAGATAGGTTATCCAGCAGAATAACACTGCAAACGAATATCGCATTTAAGAGATGTAAAATATCGCCGATCGTTTATTCCCAATATCTCGGGAAAAAATCAAATTTAATACTAATTCTTATAAAAAGTTTTACTTACAAACTTTGGTATAAGTATGTGTGCAACTGGTGGAAGTAAGTCCATTCAACCGTTAAGACTAGATAAGTTGTTATTTCTTCGTAAGCTGATATAAAGTGTTGAGTAGAGTTCACAATGATATCAATAAAATATTCCTAGAATCGAATATTCTAGATAGTATCAGCTATTTAGTGTGTACCTAGGTACTGTTTGTTTCGTATACAGGTGTGCATTCAGGATTCAGTTCCGTGACGCATTTTTATAAAGTTCGTGACCCAATATTTTTAATTAAAAATTCGATCCTACAGTGCTTCGCCCGGAAGTGCGTAAGTAAAGCTATAACTTGAGTAAATTAACTACTTTCAAGATCATTCATGAGAGATTTTCAATTCAAAACAATGCACTTTGTAGTCTGTTAGTACAGTCCGAGAAGTTTGCAATAACACGAAATGGCATGATATTCAGGCGCACCATATCATTACGCACAAAAATAAAAATGGCGCCCGCTCATGTAGCTTCGATATGCGAACCCAACACTAACGAACCAAATAAAATATCTATACAATGCCACAACCACATCCTTTACGTAACTTGATTACAAATGTGTCCTTCGTAATTATTCTTTGACTAAAACAGCTGTGAGGACTGGGTCAGTGCCCGGGACCCCACACCCACGCACAAGACAAGGATAGAATGATACGAGCTGTGCGAGAGGGAAAGAGAAGAAAGGTGTAAAATAAAAAGTGTGTTTTATGTTGCGGCTCAAGTTTAGTTTAGTTTACTATGAAGTGGTTCCAAAACAGCACGCATATCTGTTGGATAACTTAGGTTTAGTACTTTTCTATTGTTGTAGGTCAAAAACACAAGATAGTCTTAATTAGGACATTGGAACATTTGAAAAAAAGACGTTCCAAAATAATTTTCATACGTGGATATCGAACCAAAAGTATGATAAAACGATTAAAGACCATAATCCCACTGATTAAAGTTGAATTTAGAATGGAAGATGCTTGAGTGATCATCATAAACTGTGGTTTAAATTCGTCAGGTAGAAGGAATTTTTCGCTCGTAAATCTCGTAATATTAATAGGAGAGCGGGTTTAGGATAGGAGTTAGGATAGGTTAGAAAATACGTAATGAATTAATAAAGGCAGATTTTGGGCAGAAGACATTTTTAGAAAGAGATTTTTCAGGCTTTCCTGAGGATTCCATTCTTCTCTTAAAGGAATTTCTCAGAGTGGAAAACTATCCTAATGTTATCTTTGGCACTTATACATTTCTGGCATTCTGACTCTAACTTATCTTCTTAAAGTCCACTGATTCCTAATATGAATGCACTTGTCCGGAGCTTAATGCGAAAAGGTTCTAGTCTAGACGTCTATTACACTCAAGAGTACTTTGTTATTGTTAACTTTAATAACTACTGGAATCGAAGGTTACTGAGGGACACTCGACAGTAAATTTCGTCGTACGTAAGTTCCCGTTTTAACAAATAATAATGACATCAACGTACGTTTCAATTAATTGTAAAATACTCGAATCGAAACCATAAATATGTACAGTCACGTGCAATGAAATGTATACACGGGCAGATTTTCAAATAAATGTCCACTCTGAAAATTTCAAAAACATATAGCCACTTAACAATTCATACTATATACCCACCCGAGTTTATCAAAAATATGTACACAGGTTGTTTTCAGATATTTGTATACACGATCACATGCAGAAATATGTATCCACTATGAATTACAACATTATTTCACAAAAAATGTATGTGTGTGTGTCACACACTCAACGCGAAGTATTGGTATTGTTTTTATTTTGATTACTTTGTGTGTGTAAATGTCTAATGGGGACACTAGGTTTCATGCTCAGCGCATAGGTTGGCATCTCTCTATATCTCTATGGTTATTACTCATTCTGTCCTTCACAATAAAAACAAAAAAAAATCTAAACTATCAAAGTCAGTCATATATTTTATTCAGTTGCTGCCCCAAAGAGGTTCTTTAATTTTTAAATATGACAAAAATGAATGTTTACATCAAATTGAAAATTACATTGTGTACATGTTATTGAAATTAATACCCATTTCACCCATTTGTCAAAATAATGAAAACTGCTACAGTTTCTAAAGTGTATACATTATTGTGAGAAACTCGGGTGGGTATATAGTATGAATTGTTAAGTGGCTATATGTTTTTGAAATGTTTAGAGTGGACATTTATTTGAAAATCTACCCGTGTATACATTTCATTGCACGTGACTGTACAAGAGGGCAGGAGTTCCATGATATTTGAAATGGGGATGGCAAACCCTTGGTTAATTTGTTAGACCAAGATGCACTGCATGACATCTAACGCGATCTATTTGCGAGTGGGAAAGAGACAAATGATGGGGTGTAAAGGACCGAATCGACCGCACCACCCTTGGGGACCCGGGGTACGGAGGAGACAGAAATATATTTTTTGTGAAGGAAACTATTTTAATTGTTTGATGCTTGGCCGGTATAACAATAGCCACGAACCGGTCACCCTAAAGTTGGTTGTTTAGGTAACTGCCCATGTTATTTTATTTTTTAGGCGCTCGCATCGGATAGGGTAATTAACGGGCCCTGTCTATGTTATTTACTTTAAATTTTTGAACTTTTTAGTTTGTTTGTGTCGGTAGTGAGCACGATCGTCCTTTGTTATGCACTGGGATAGCTGCGGCATTACTTGAGTTCGCTAAGATAAGAACATTGTACATACATATATGGATCTTATATCATGTTTAAGTTTAGTCATCCAAATGAACTCTCTAGACTTAGCTTTGGTTGAATGAAAAAAGTTAAATTAAAGAAACACCATAACCATATACATAATTAGATACCTATTTAATGTATTATGGATGAACTAGGTATTAATTATATGAACCAATTTTAGTACCTTAGATACCTAGATGCGGTACCTTAAATACCTAGGTGCGTTTAAGTCCAAAGTAAGACATTTCTTAGTAATAATACCCGCTCATTATCTACTCTAATCTCATGTTACTAAGGAACTATCAACAACAAAAACCATATCTTCACAGTATAATAAAAACTTAATAATAGAAATGGATTATGTTGCTAACAGTACTGCGAGTATTGTTTGCGAGCTGTACGTACAGTGTACACAAATACAACATGGCGTCCAAGATGGCTGTCCCGGGTGGGTGCCATGATTACAAACGAAAGGGCCCGGCACCGCCCTCACCCTGCGCCCTGCAGCCTGCACCCAGCTGCAGGGATGAATTCACCACTACACAATATAACGAATATAACCCAAACCTTGTTGATATTACCTCCATCGGTAAACGATATTAAACCTTATAGAGTACCAAAGAGGATAGAAAATAGAATACCAGTAGTTAAGACTACACAAACATTTTACCAAATGGTTTATAATATAATTATGTGTTGAACGCTGTTAATTTATTCCCACCACTTAAATTAAAGAGATGCTTACGGTAGCTAAGGTGCCATTTTTATGTTACGCTTAGAATACAAATACCTAGGCAGGTTTTAATTATTTCGTTCGATATTTTGGAATTAAATGCCAGATTAAACAAAATTACCACATTTTACAACAAAATTATATTATTAGGAATTCATAATAAATATAGCACATTATCTTGATTAAAATTATTCATCAAAAGATTCGGAATATTTTCCGCCATCCACAATTTTTATTGATGTTTGGAATTTTGGATAGATCTTTCGAAAAGATGAGAAATGCTGAGTACAGATGGCGTTGTCACTACTTCGTTCAAACGCTGCCAGTAGATGGCGCTAAAAAACATAGCGTGGTATTTTTAAAGTTCCAATAAAACTCATCAATATTATTAGTATTAATAGCAACGAATGAAGATATTGCACAGAAATACAATTTTGGTTCGTCATTGCAGGATAGATTTTTAAAAACACAGATTTCTTATAAATCTGTGACTTAAACGCTGATATGAAGTGTTTTGTCTCTTTTGCTCTTTTTGAAAATAGCGTATGTCGGAAAGGGACAAACCATTTGATAGCTAAAATGCTGTTAAGCGCTTAATGAATAAGCCCTTCAAGTTTTACTAGTTGATGTGATGCGCAACCATAACCGAGAATTTACAACCTTTTGAACGGAAGTTCGTTTCACTACTGTTATTTTTTTGCGATGTGTGATGTATCGATTAATAATAAAAAAATACAATATAATAGCAACAGTTCCCAAAAAAGCATTGTTATTCGTTCTGAGGGGCGAGATTAAAGGGGTTGTATTTTTTATTGCAATAACTAAAAAAGAAATGTGCGTGTGTTACATACACATTACATTCGTCCGTCCGTTCGTTATACAGGCTAATAGGGATGTTAATTAGGACAAAAAATAAATCGATATTTGTAAATGGCAAATCTACTACATATTAAATTATCAGTTAACAAGTAGAATGAATATTTAATGAATAATTATCATTTATATCATTGTGAACGTAATTAAAATACAAAAAATAATGGAACCGATCGAATTAAGTATAAGGGAATGTGTTATTTTATTTGTTACGGTATTTAATATAATTTATATATATCTAAACAGTACTAAAATGATTGTCCACCTTTTTTTTTCGGCGACAAGTATAAGACGAATAGTGGTAATGGCGGCGAAGACATATTTTACTTGCTCTATCTCAACGTTACTCTCAAATGAGAGAAAGAAAGAACTAGTAGCAATAATAATCGCATGAACGCTAATTTTGTCCCTCGCGCCCTATCGTGCTGTTCTTGGCTTCGTGCTGTGCAACGATCGTAAAGTGGTTCGACCAATAGCGAGGCCCCGCTCGCAGCAAGCGTTCCATTGGCGATAGAAGAGAGAGCGTTTCGGTGCGGGGTGAAGTGCGGGGCATGATGGGTGCGGCGAGTCAGTGCCGCGCGCAGACAATCTCACTACACTAGACAGTCGTGTTTCGCCATTCGAAAAGAAGGTTATTGTTACAATGACACGGGCACCGGACTATCGATAAAGTGTGTTTGTATGTCGTTTTCGTCGATAATAAGTGTTGTGTTTACTTTCACCGGTGCTAATGTCTCGATCCTTACATTTTTGTTTGTTTTTTTCTTTTAATTACTGCCCCATGGGACGGCGCTTACGTTTCAGTTAACCTTTTATTTTGAAACGATGGAACGTTGTTCTTATGGTTTTTACACCAAAAGGTATTTTATGTTATTTTTTTCTTTGCGGTTGCGATACGATGTGGGTGTGTGCATCGCGTGTGGCAATAAGTGATGGACTGTGATGTTGTGTTATTAAACCTCGATGAGTGCTTGTTGATACATATATACTTGTATGGAAAGTGTATCAGCTGACCGAAGAAAGATAAGATTTAAGGATTTTATAGCTATGTTTGAAGTAAGAAACGAATAAAGGTTCTATCTTTGGGTATTATTATTGCAACGCTTCGAGGAAAAGCTGACAATGTGAGGCTCTCGCACTTGAGGGTCGACAGTTGAGGGGAGGGACGGTTGCCGCCGTCTGTCTGCACACATGCAGAACCGGTTCGCGCTCTAACTCCCCTAGTGGGTTTCGATAACCTCTTTCAGTCATGCCACACGCGTTCGCAACAAGCCTTCTCGCTCGCACGTTTTCATTATTTTTTTGCTTCCCCTTTGTGAAATAATGCCAGACGGCCGTTTTTATTTCGGTATTCTTCCATAGTTATATTAACCACAAGATGCAGGATATTTATCAGTTTTAACATCAAGTCTGAGGTATATAAGTATCTCCTAAATAAACCAGCTTCTAGTGTTTTTCATAAAGTTCAGAACACCATTTCGGAACATTCTCTAACAAATAATTAATTTAAAATAGTTTGTATTTGATAATAAGCTCTCACGAGTTCTTACTTTGAAGTAAAAGAGTAATTACTGCTCTTATACTTGAAAAAAAGTATATTTAAGAAATAATATAGCGTAAAATTCGTATGTAATCCCTTGAACGCCAAGTATTCTGTAACAAAACAAAGGTAAAATGTTTTACAAACTTACAATTCTTATTATTGTTATTTGAGCCATAGTACGCTCCTTTTTTAACCTTGACTTTATTGTGGGTGGATATGTCAAGAATAGCCATGGGAGATGTACAAAAATGGATACATACCGTTTCTCTTAACTTTTTAGGATCTTCCCACCTTTCCAAATCCTCTGTCTTCCATATTCTTTAACTCTTCATATCATGCTGCATAATTTCAGTATCAGAAACGAAATATTAATTTATTGATTATAAGAGCCATTGTCTGGCTTGATTTGAAAATATTATGAGTCTATTAGAAATTTGTAGGATATAAAGGCCAGCATAGTAGGGAATTAATTATTGAGATAAATTCGAATAAACAGGTAGATAACTAATATTCATTATATCCTTACTTCGTTGCGAATACTTATAACTAACCAATAAATATTGGAACGGAAACTAAACCCAATTCTAATTATGCCAAACAGAGATAACCAATATTACATGACTGCCATCAAAACTTCGCATTTCTAATCGGTTCATTCCCCCGAAGATAATGATTCACTACAATGTTATGATTAGTTGGTAATGTGTGCAATTCCTTCCTCAGAGTTATTGTTCGTTACGCCATTCGTTATCCAATTGCGGTTCGGAGCTTATCTTAAAAATGACAGCACTATTGAAGACTGATATACTTATTTGATTGGCGTACCTAAATTAAACCTATTTTACCAACTAAGCCTCGAAATAAAACCTACCAAAACATTAACTGCAGTGGCGGCAGGTAGGTGTGACGAAAAAGGTACACTTGTTTTCAAAATCGCGCGGCACCGTTTTGACCGATAGCATATTTATGAATAATTATGCTGACATAATTTGTGCTTTCTTTTGAATTTTAAATCCACTTGTATGAATTCTTTGACCGAGTGAAGTCCCTTGTTCCAACATGGTTGGAAGTTGAGACCGTTGATTAACCTAACCACGGCATATTAGATATTAGATAGAGATATATTAATAAAGACCAATCTTTCAAATGGTGGTTAACATTCACCCAGCTTATCATACTATAAGTTATTAGTAGGAAGACCAAAACTAAAATATTGTATGAAGAATTTAAGTAAGAGATTCTTGATTTTCAGTGATTTTATGAACTATTTTTACTTGTTCTCCCTCAGGAAGGGTCCTAGCGATGTGTATGTGCATACTTGTTCTTGTAAGGATAATCTGAAAAAGATGCAGAGAAACTATTTTCAGAAACGTCAAGTTATTAAACAAAAGCAACATACATTTCAATCAAAATTATGGCCAACAACGAGTCCGGTGTCGTAATTTTTAGTCCGGTAGAATCTTTTCACAATAAAAAATCGATCTCTATTAAAAATTATGTTCTTCTTCTTTTCGAGTCGAGATGATTATTTAAATTAAATTAAATAAGTTTAGACCAAAATTTGGCCAGGTCTATTGCACTGTCATTTGCCCTCCAAACATCCTCTACGGTGCAGGACACGGGGCTGCTCGGGCACTGTAGCAAATGAGGCATTGTTTGGACAGCTCCACACTTGCAGCTATCGTTATCCGAGAAACCCCACCTAACACGGTTTTCTTGGCATCTTCCAACACCAGTTCGGAGCCTATTAAGTGACTTCCAAACTGCCCAGAGAAGATTGCCACCCGGCGGCAGTTTCTCAGATAGCGGAGTGAGTGAACGGTGACGGAGGGGGGAACTTATTTTTCCCTAGCTCCAGCCTGGTTTTAGGAGCAAGCCTTTCACTCAGACTAGGCTGTCTGAGGAAGCTGTTACGGCTCCTTAGGCGCGACGGTGGTGGAGACAGATTATGGAGTGGGTGCCTGCTATCTCGCTTCTGTTTATATCTCTCCACAGAGCAGGCAATTTCCCGTCGTACACTGGGTGGAGCTATGCCAGCCAGGCTGTATAAGTATGGGAGGGGGGTGGGTTTTAATGTGCCAGTTATTATTCGCCAAGAGGCGTTTAGGGCAACATCAACCTCTTTCGCATGCGAAGAACATGCCCAGACTGGGCTTGCGTACTCGCCTGCTGCGTAGCATAGGGCCAGGCTGCCGGTGCGAAGAACTTTTGGTAATGCCCCCCAGTGGGTAGACGTGAGACGACGTAGGATATTGTTCCTGGAACTGACTTTGGACTTCAGTTGTAGGCAGTTCTCCCTATAAGTCAGAGACCGGTCCAAAGTGACGCCCAGATATTTAGGCTTGGGGTTGTGTTTAATATCTACGCCGTCCCACTTGATCTTAAGTGCCCTATTAGCCTCATGGTTCCTAAGATGAAAGGCGCAAGACTCGGTTTTATTAGGGTTCGGCTGAAGCGAGTTTATTTTATAATATTCGGTGAGCTGTTGTAGTGAGGATGTTAAATGTGTCTCTATTTCTTTTAAGTTCTTTGCTTGAGAAGTTAGTGCCAAGTCATCAGCATAGATAAAACGGCGAGTAGAAGGGTAGAGTGGTTGGTCGTTTGTATAAATGTTGAAAAGAATCGGTGCTAGAACACTACCCTGCGGAAGGCCGTTCTTCTGGGTCCTCCACCTGCTCTTTTGATTGAGTAGGTGAACTTGGAATCGTCGGTTCTGTAGCATTTCACCAAAGATTCTTACGAAGGGTATGTCGTTTGTAAGAGCAGCCACTTTTTCAAGGAGACGCTTGATGGTGACAGTGTCCTAAGCTGCACTAAGGTCTACAAAAACTGCTCCAGTCACTAGGCCTTTCTCAAAGCCGTCCTCGATATGTTGTGTAAGGTTTAATACCTGCGCACAACAAGACCTCCCGGGGCGGAATCCCGCTTGCTCAGGTATTAATAGGGGATCAATAAGTGGGGTTAGACGGTTCAAAAGCAAACGTTCGAATAGTTTATAAGTAATAATGAGATTGGCCGGAAATTCTTTGGGTCGTTGGGTGACTTCCCTGGCTTAAGTAAGGCGATAATTTTAGCTTTTCGCCACTGTTTTGGAATCTTCGAAGAGCGTATTGAACATCTTAAGGAGCCAGGAGACAGCTGTAGAACCAAGATGCTTTAGTTGCTCCACAGATATATCGTCTACACCGGCGGCTTTTCCAGTCTTCACAGATCTAATGCAGTTTTTAATGTCGACGAGGGTGAAGGGTTTACTGATAGGTTGGGAACTGTTACTTGTGGATATTATAGGACGCTTAGGTTTAGGGATTTTGTGTCTTGGTTTGCCGTTCAGAAGGAGCTGGTGGGCAACCTGATTGGCAGTTACTGGGCCTGGTAAAAAAATATGTATGTTGATGTTGATTATTTTAATTGTGTTGTTAACGTAAATTAAAACAGTTTCCCGGTATCGTTTCTAGTTTCCGATATGCCATATTTTGTTAACATTATGAGAATTAAATTGGAACTCAGAGCTATCCTAGAGCAAACCGCAACACTTTTAGTGTTTTTAAACCACGGACTTAAAACTGTTCTATATAGTTGTAAAATTCATGACGACTCACATCGGTCAACAAAACTACTAAACAAGGGAAGGTTTATTATTACACCCGAAATAAATATGTTGGTAACTCAACTTGGAAGGATCGCAATTTATATTTTACTAAGAGGTTTAGTAGATTTGATCAAAATAATTATTTATGTCGATACAAGACTAAGTTCGATGATGCACACCACTAATGAATATGAATGAATGAATGGATCAAATGCTCCGCTTATATCCTGCAACAAATTTGGTAGGTAAGGTAACCTATCTATGTAATTGATAATTTATAATATAAGTTATAATATAAGGTAACTATGTTTTCAGTTTTTATTGATTAGGTTTTTATTCTATAAATATTATTCTTAGTCGATCTGTATATTATTAAACTAAAAGCTCTTTTGACCAAATTCATATTCCATTTCCGGTCGTACCGTGGGTCGTACCCACGTCGTACCGGTGTGTCGCTCGCTCGCTACTGCTGCTGTCATAGATTAATTTGAAATTTTAATTTGAAAGTAAATTTAAATTTTGTATTTATTTTAGTTGTTTTGCTTTAAAACGTTATTATTTAATTTTATTTCCAAATATAAATAAATAAATTATTGGCTTTATGTTGTAGACTTAAAAAATATAACTGTTAAAAATATTACGAATTAAACAAATAATTTACTACCTCTACTTCCGCATCCTGAAAAGAATCATTCAAAGACTAACGTTGAATTTTTTACTAAGTGATTGAAGTGATTCATCATTCATTCTAATTGACAATTGACTTGACAAGTTGACATTGTAATGTTATTGTTTGTAAATTATGATCTATTCCAAAATCCCAGATCATTTTTGTAAACAAAGTTATGTCAAGATTTTGTCACTGTCAATGTAGGAGGTCAGATGTGTCGAACCTTCGGGTAATTTCATTTAAAAATAATAATATTAGGGTAAACAGTACAGTGATTGGGGGAGATCTTTGCCCAGCAGTGGGACAATATAGTTTAAATAAAAAAATAAATAAAAAAAATGTTTTTCAAATAAAAGGTACATATATAAGTATAGATTACAATGATTCACATTGGTATTTTTTTTAAATTGATTTATTGCCTAAAAAGTAGCATAAAACTTAATTCTATGCTATTGCACAATCATTGGCACATAAGTATAATTATTGGCACAGTGACTTTGGTATAACGATTGGCAGTGTATTTACCAATGTAGGCACACCTAGGTCCATTAATAATCTCGCTTAATCATCATCCAACATTTTTAACAATTATTCATCTGTCATTGGTCTCAATCTGTTTACTTTAACTTGAAGAACTTAACTTTAACAAAATATGAAAGAGATCATTTTCTTTTAGATATTCTTCTACTTGTGTAAACCAGTTTCTAATTTGCTTCTCTGACAACTTTGAGCTTGCTGAATTTACAGCCTCTGATGTTCGTATAGAAAGCTCAGGATGCCTCTTCAAAAACAGTTTATACCATCCCTCACCTGGTATATTATTAAAAAGTTGTAAAAGTTGTGATGGTCAATTATGACCAACGTGTGCATTAATCGATGCGGAAGGGTGAAATGATGCGGACGCATCTCCATATATTATTGCGTTTTTGTACTACAAAATGCGATTCGATGCTGATATATGTGTCTTCACCCTAATGCACACGTTTCCACGCCACTTACGAACCACGATAAAATAAAATGGCGACTTCAAAAAAATGTTCTGCGTCTCTGTAGTGTTCCAAGTATACATAAATAAACTGCACAAAAAAAGCTTTTGATAATTTTAATTTTCTTCGGAATAACAATCGTATAAAAGTCAATACTGCATAATCGTTTGAATAACTATAGCTATCCCCTTATTTTTATAAGATAAATAAATACCGTGAAATCGTCAAATTAACAACTGCACGATTTTCGTGCAGTTTTTGTGCACTGGTATCACATTTGTTTACAAAAATGATCTGGGTTCTGGAAACATGGTATAAAAAATATTAACTACAAATAAAATAAACCAACAAACAATAAAATAGGTACCTAAAAAACTAATATTAGGTAGATAGATAAACTAAATAAATAGATGCTAAGAAGTTTCATTAATCAGTCGAGTATGCAAGAGACATCATTAAATTTAAATCTCGTTATTCCGAGCTACCTTATATGAAATGGAATACTCTTAATAAATTGCTAGGCAAGTGCCTAGGATAGGACCATCTTGGAAGATTTACGATCAGGCGAAAGCGAAGCGGCCGAGGTACTTTTACTTTCATAAATAACAGTAGATACAACTGTAGTACAATTGTTGATCGAAGAGTACAAGTATAAATGGCGCCGGCAGGTGCAGTACAAATGTAAAACGCTTAGATTTTATACTCATAATGCTCACTACTGTAAAGAACAACTATTTTTTACTATTATTAATCGAAGTATCTAGATTCTGTGTCCTTTGTTAAGTAAGTAGAACTAAATTCATAGGCCCATCATCCAATCCCATCACCTAAACAATCTATACTGTTTATCATAAGTATTAGGACGGTATATCTAAGTTACGCTTCCTACATAAATAAAATGTCGTTACCATTTTTTCCGTCTAGCCCCCTTTCGTAACGCGCGATAAGGAACTTTGTTCCAATACATATTCTTCGTCACCCGCACATACATGACAAATTTGCAAAAAACAGTTCTATGTTTATTTCATGGGTTGACTTGTAAGATAAAGAACATAACATCTCTGAGACAAGGCAGCCTACAGGTTTCGACCATATCACTAGTCATTGATTACAACATATTATTTTAATTTATTGTCATAAAACATAATACTCAAATACTTCAAGTAAAATTAAGTAACGATAGGGGTAATATTTGTAAGTACTAGCTGCTAACTGGGTATTATTTATTACCCAAATCGTTCCTGTTATTGTAAGAATATCAAGACAAAAACCTAGAATTGTCCCTTTGAATGGCATTATGAAAAAATATTTTTTAACATTGGACTGATTAACTTGTCTCTATTAACCCTTTGACAAATGCGGTTTTGGAAATTGAACAAATGCCACCGGAGATTTTCTGCCAAATTGAAAGGACTAGTATAGATATCTCAACTGTACAGCTATTCATCTATTTATAACAACAGGTAATACAAAGTTCCCATACAAAGTGGGCATTGAGACTGTCTAAGTGTCTGCATTAAAATGTATGGGAAACATATTGTTGAATGTTCTGTTGCAAAGTTGTAAGTGAACTGTAGTTATATGGCTTTAAATTACATAAAACATAGTTATTTTTAAGTGCCTAATAGGAAAGCTGAATTGCCTATAGTAAAGTGAAATTGATACTTAGTTTTTATTTTAAATTAGCTGTGCCCTGCAGTGTTCCCATTCTCATGGTATTTCTGAATAGCCTGGGTTCATCCTACATACATCATGCATCTACTACAAAATTCATCAAAATCCTTTCAGTGGGTCTCCTATAAAGACAGCAGACTAGAGAGTTCCTTCTACTTTTGTAATATAGTTTTTTAAATATTTTTAGTACCTATTAGGTATGAAAAGATATCAGAAAGCATTTCATCAGAGGCCTTTGGCGGCTCAATAACTCTGACACCAGGATTGGTCAGGTTGACCATACACTCGATGAAGAAGAAGAATTATTCCGATATTGAGCTTACAGAAAATAAGAAATATTTATTATCTTGGTCACTAATTTTCTTAACACTGTGAAGTTAAGAAAGTAAAAGCCTGCAATGTCCCACTGCTGGGCAAAGGACTCTCATCTCACTGAAGTTATCAGTACAGTGAGGAGAATTAGGCTTCATCACCATGCATAAACATGTTTCCTACTTTTCAAACACTGAATAGCTAAATAATGCAACAATACACTTTATCCTCTTCTTTATTTACTAACTATACCTACGCTACTTACAACACAAAATAGCCTCTTTAAATACCCTAATATCAGGTCTGAATTACAATAGGTACGTGTTTATCTGTAAATTTCATGAGAAATCAAAACCAGAAATAGAAATAAAAATAATTATAGGTGTCATAGATAATGATCAAACGTTCATAGAGAAATCATTGACCACAGATAAATCTGAAACAGTAAAAGGCAAACATTTATATTTATAAGGTAGGCTAGTTATGCAAGGAAAGACAAAATATATTTTCCAAGTCAATAATGCACTTAGGTATATAATCGATATAATTTATAATCGATCGTTTTGTGTCTTAGCGACAAGCCAACCTAACAATAAAATAATCGATAGACGAACATTCATCTATTATTTCTTACGTTGGCCACATATTGATTTTTTGTTTTACCTGCATTCTTTAACGTTTTCTTTTATTTCGATAAAGACGCCTATTTCAGTTAGTATACCCTCACTTGTATATAGTTTTGGTATTTTCCCATATAATTTGTTGTTTACGAAAGTTGAGGAGAACACGTAAAAACAGTCTTAGTATGTTTATGTAGACAGATCGATAAACTAAGTAATGGTTATTTAGAACACTCAAAATTATGACTTACTAGTTGTGCCCCGCGGTGTTACCCGCGTTGCATCGGTTCCCGCGGGAATTTCTGGATAAAATGTATGCCATGTGTTATTCTGATGTATAATCTATATTACTGTAAAGTTTCATCCAAATCCGTTCAGTAGTTTTTGCGTGAAAGAGCAACAAACATACATCCATCCATCCATCCTCACAAACTTTCGCATTTATAATATTAGTAGGACTAACCGCGCCTCCCGGTATCACCCACGTTGTGCCCGTTCACTCGGGACTTTCGGGATAAAATGTATCCGATGTGTTATTCTGATTAGATTGATTTCTTCTTAATAAACCTAAAATCCGCAATCTGCATTGAAAAGAGGATCGTGTTTCGAATGAATACGTGTTGAGTTTTAGGAATTACCTACACGCTAAGAGCATATTTAACTGGAATTGGGAAGCCGAACTAAAAATGGACCCATTGGCACTACATGATATCTAATTTATTAATAATGAAAACATTTAATCGACATCTCCAAACCCTTTAGTTTCACGTTCCATTATTTTTATTGTAATCTTATTAAATAGATGCATTTGTTTGTTCACATTAATTGGTTTTAGTCACTAATGCATGGTGGTTTTCAAATAATATGGGTTATTTATTAGTTCATTTAAACCTTGGTATGTAACTAACAAATAGTTTTTCGTTATTTTGAGACAGATTTTGGGATAATTTGAACACGGGATATACGTAAATTACTGTTAGTTTTGTCGAGTTACTAAAACCTTTGACTTAGTGGGAAAACATAAAGTAGATAGACCTTAGTGGTCATGTGGTGCTCTTTGAGGAATAGAATCTGGGTTCGAATCCTAGCTGGAATGTAACTGACACAGGCTTGCCTCTTGTCCGAGTTCATTACGTGTCGGTATCTAATAGATATGCCTCGTGTCGTCATCACGTTTAATGTGTAAGTGTATCTTTCAGATCTGAAATTTTAGAGAACGCCCAAAAGAAAAAGGAGGAGAAGGAGCCGCAGAGCCCAGGGTACCAGCTGCCTAAGCTCGCCGAGAAGCCTGCGCTCAGCCCCGACCTCAAGAATGCGTCGCCAGTAGCGCAGCATGTGCCCGCGCAGCAGCTGCTCTCGCCCACGCACGCCGCCGCTCCCCTCCACAAAGACGACAAAGACAAGACATTAAAGATCGCCAACTCGACCACTATCACCCTCATCGAGAACGGCCCCAGTTCGGACAAGGACAAAGACTTTCCTAAGAACTACTTCACACTAGAACCCAAACTAGACAAGAAAGATGACGGCAACAAGAACAGTATTACTATAACCAAGACCTTGCCGAAGCAGTCCCCCGGAGGCAGCCAGCCGGAGAAGGGCAAGCCGCTCGGTAAGCCGAACAAGCGGCCGCTGCAGTGTTTGGAGACGCTCGCGGAGAAGGCCGGTATCACCTTCGAGGACAAGTACGAGGCGGCGAATACGCTCCTGGCTCTCGATAAACACAACAACCCGAACAGAAGACCCCCCGAGATCAAGCAGGCCAAGACCGAGGACCCCCCGCATCAGAACGACGACTATCGCTACAGGAACCAGAAGGAAGAGGATGACAAGTTACAAGTACGGATACATGTTTTAGAACTATTAACGCAGGCGCGGTACCAGCCTTTATCTTTGAGGGTCTAATAAGTATATATTTTGCCCCCATGACCTCTAACCTCGCCTGCACTTATTATTCATTACATGTAAACTGAACAAACAATCTAAACTGGTCTCTTGTTCTCTTCTCGTAGATCCAACAGCAGATAATCCAACAACAGCAACAGCAGTTGCAACATCAACAACTGCAGCAGTTGCAGCAGTTACAGCAGCATCAGCAGTTGCAGCAGCTGCAGCAGCACGCGTTGCAGCGGCAGCAGGCGATACAGCAGCACATAAAGAACCAGCAAGATCAGCAAGAACAACAGTTGGTATGTATGGACAAAGATTTCAGGGGTTACTTTTGTTTTTCGGTCATAGCTAAAAAGTAAGAATATTCTCGATCAAAATGGCCAAAAAGTAAAAACAATCCGGTTCACTTGTTTGGAAGCTACAACACCACAAACTAAAAAACTAATCTCTGATGGTAACAAACATTACATTAGAACAGCGTCATCATTTATATTTTATTTATATTTTATTTATTTATTTATTTATTTATCATATCAAAGTTCGATATGAGTTCGGACTGCAGACTAACCACAAACCATTCACGAACACTGCGGTTCCTAATTGCCACTGTTGTTGTTCTAGAATCAATACCAACAACAACATCAGCAGCAGCAGCAACAGCAGCAGCAGCAACAGCAGCAGCAGCAGCAGCAGCAGCAGCAACAGCAACAGCAGCAGCAACAACAGCAACAACAACAGCTGCAAAGTCAACAGCAACAATTGCAGTCGCAGCAACACCAGAAGACTGAGTTATTGCAAGTGCAACAGGCGGACGGGCAGAAGTATTTACAGGTTTGTGTTAAAAGCTAATCACTGCATAATATAAAAAAAGTCGTCTCTGTTTCATGTCTGTTTGTCTGTATGCTTAAATCTTTAAAATTACGCAACGGATTTTGATGCGGGTTTTTGTAATAGGTAGAGTGATTCAAGTGGAAGGTTTTTATGTAAAATAATTCCCGAAATTCCCACGGGAACGGGCACAACGCGGGTAAAACCGCGGGGCGCTGCTAGTTCAATATATTTGCAAATAATTCAGCCTTGGTTTTCTCTTTCTTTAGGCGATCTAAAACTCAGGGTTGGCCACTAACCTTCTCGAACTTCCTTTCTTTTACTGTACTACCAAAACTGTCAATCCTTTAGCACACCCAGTTCAACGTGCCCGGTATCGGCGAGATCAACCTGAGCTTCCTCGCGTCCCCGCAGAACAACGTCAACCTACTCTTCGACAAGGGACAGAAGACAGGCATGAGCGGCGAGATCAAGTCTCAACAAGTGAGTTCGCTTGTCAACACACACCAGCTTATTCATAAACTATGGGTTACTAACACTGTAATAAGTGCCTTAATCTCTTTGGAAAATAGCTTAGGTTGGAAAAGGACACACCATTTGATAGTTAAAATGCGTTTATGAAATAGGCCCGAAATAAAATCTGTAATATAAAAATGAATCGCTGAATCTGTTGCTAAGCGCATAACTTCACAACGACTGCACCAAATTGGATGATTCTTTTTTTATGTGTTCCTGATTGTTAAGTTAAGAAAATCTATATACATAAATAAAAATGAATTGCTGTTCGTTAGTCTGCTTAAAACTCGAGAACGGCTGAACCGATTTGGCAAATTTTGGTTTTGAAATATTCATGAAAGTCCTGGGAAGGTTTAAACGGTAAGCATTGACAGAATAAATGCGGGTGAAACCGCAGGGCACAGTTAGTAAGTGATAAAAATCTCGAAATTCCCAAGGGAACGGGGGCGCTGCGGGTGAAACCGCGGGGCACAGCTAGTATTATAATTACAGTTATTTTTAGCAAGCGCGTTTCCAGAAGGACGGGCAATTGATGCATTTCCCCTCTTGTGTCAATGCTATATTAAAAAAGAGCTAACATTTCAACCCCTCCAAGTAATTAAAATGAACTAAGAATGCCGCCACCATTTTTTCATAAGAATGCCCCTTTATAACAAATTCTGGATCCGCACATGATTAGAAATTAGCAGCAACATTTTTTGTCAGAAATTAGCAGAAAATCAAATTGTGGTAAAGTTATTTAACAGTATCAATTGTATTTCACAATACACGCTCAGAGCTTATTTTGTGTCTAATTTACCGTGTGTGAATTTATTCTGTAGATATGTATTTATATTTCATCTAATATACTTCAAATATCATCTCACAATGAGTTTAGTTATTATAGGATTACATATTCTTCATATACACAGATTCGGATTAAGCACGTTCCAAATCGTACACACACATATACATACTAATAGCGCCTCGGTTCACACTCAGTCACTTCGGCCGACTGACGCGAGCTTTAGACCAGATTACACGATGCGGATTTACATAAGGTCAGGTAGAAGTTATAACTGAAGGCAAAACTATAGTCCCTATGTACCGCTTAGGACCAGAGATAGCGGTTTTACCTGCGTACAGCGCGATCGCGCAGTCATAATTTTTTTTTTTTTTTTTAACCTGTTGTGTCCCACTGCTGGGCAAAGGTCTCCCCCAATTCTTTCCACCTGGATCTATCTTTTGCCACTTCTTTCCACTCTTTGTCGAAGTCCTCCAGTTCCTTCCGCCACCTCGTGGGGGGTCTACCGCGAGGTCTCCGAACATTCTGGAACTCCCATTCTGTGGAGATCCTAGCCAATCGATCCGGATGCATTCTGGAGACATGACCTGCCCAGTCCCATTTCAGCTTGGCAGCTTTAATCGCCACGATGAATAAACTATAGTTATGTTAATTGCCCATATATACTCGTAAAATGTTACTTTGTACTACTGAGTATAAAATCTGTTCAGTATTTAATTTGCCTCAAAGCTGCAGACTCAACAAATAATACATATTTTAGTACCTACGAGATTTATATTACCTCTATCAATTTTGAGGGATTCAAAGTATCTTTCCACTAAAGTAGATCATAGCCATGATACGTTGCTAAGCTACGTCTGGTATTTACTAATCATATCAAAAGTATCTTTGCCACTGAACAAAGCTATAGCGATATCCAACAATCATATCTAATTTAGCATAGTGTTAGTTACTTAAGGTAGCTATGGTAGTATCCAAGTTAGCATAGCATGGCTCTGGTACGTTGCTACTCTACGTTTGGTATGATACATCAATCCTATCCAACCTATTCTATCTCTAACATCGCAACTTACCAGCGATGACAGTATCCAGTATTCCTGCAAACTTCACATAGCATATCTTTATCGTAGATACACCAAAACTGCCTGCATGCCACAGCTTGTCGACCTATCGGTTCTAAAGTATAGAGCTCAAAAACGATACATCACTCTCGGACAACCGGTTTCGTTCGCAACCCGGCCCGCCTCGCCATTGGTCCGTGCGACGTCTCACCAACACACACATTAGTATTATTATACGCATTATGTATGGGTGTTGTGATTGAAATAACTTTAATTGGTTTTATATTAAAAACCTGTGTGTGAAGTTTAGGTATAGATATATTTCAAATTGTTGCGTGTGTGATAACGATTTTTCTTTGGCTTATTATTTATTTGAACAAGTATAACGGTAAAAAAGGTACAAGCGACCATTTTCGCGGTTGACCACCTTAAGGCGACAGACAGACATTGTATATGGATGAGTCAGTGAGTAATGTCACTATCTTAACTATATTTACTAGTATTGTTACTGTATTGTATAGCTAAGAACTCGATAAAATCGTTTCTAATCGAAACATATGACATTACACTCATCTGTTTGAGTGCGATGGACCTGTAAGATAGACTAACACATGAGAAACATTTTACCCTACTTAGTATCGGTAGTAAATAAAAACATTTTATTAAATAGTATTGATTTCGGAAGCTATCATCACTACATATTATAAAACGAAGTCCCCGGCCGCGTCCGTCTGTCTGTCCGCGATTAACTCAAATACTACTGCACGGATTCTGACGCGGTTATTGATTGATTCAAGGGGAAGATTTGTATGTATAAAAATTTCCGAAATTCCTACGGGCACAACGCGACGCGGGTAAAACCGCGGGGCGCTGTTAGTATCTTTTAAAACCAAATCGAATGCTTATTACCCAAACAAACCAGACTTAACTCATATCAAATGTCATACTTTTAATATATAACTAAGTAATTACTTGCTTCATTAACTTTCTACCACGAAAAAACTCGTGTGAGTACGTTTACTATGAGTATACATTGCGTAAGTTTAAAAAGACAATATTAAAGTATAAATAGTGTTTTACAAATCAAAATTTCAAAAAAACTTTATTCAATCTCAAAACGTAATCAAACGAAAGTGGAACATTGAGAACATCTGTCCGATTAAATCACAATAACATTGCATTTCATATCAAATCCGAACACAGTGTCAATTTATACCAAAACACAAAATTCCTTGCAGTTTAACAAGATGTCAGTGTGCCTACAAAAGTGTCTATCTTGAAAGAAATTGAGACGCGAAAACTTACTCGAGACATCCATTAAATCCACACGTAATTTTTCATTAATTACATGTCAATATCACTAATTAAATCTCTAGTTGGGAAGCATTGGGTGTCTCCGAGTACGGACGTTTCTGCATTAATTTCATAAGTCCATGAACAAAACGTTCTTTGAACGAAATAAACCGTTCACTCTTTATATCAATAGTGCATATTGATGAGTTATATGGTAACATTATTTTAGGGGAGATAACGTGCGTCATAATATTATAGCCACTGAATTCTGTGTTGAACCATAGAATAATCTACAAATTTACAATGCAGAATCCATATTGAATTGTAAATCCTGCCGGACGAACATATTGTCATGCGTTGAATCTACATTCATGATGTAGGTTAGGTACCGGATAGGTTTACAAACATCACATCATAATATTGTGGCTTTGATAACTAGTAGCATCCTACGGTTGTATTCACCGAGCACTTATTTGAAATGGACGTATTTGTATGTATCGTATCGTGCCATTTATATATTGGTTAACTATGTATGTGCCGTGTTCACCTATAGCGTAAACATTTAAAAGATTTCTAACTAATCTAATAGTATCTTCACTGCTCATAAAAACATCTTTCGAACCAAAAAGAACTTAATTAAAATCAGTTTATTCGTTTAGGAGCTGCGATTCTTAGACACACATAATACATCTCTGTAACATATACAAACACGTCAACACCCTCTCTTTGCTTTGGAGGTTAAAAAGAGAAACATACATCCCAATATATCCTATTTTCGCGTTGATTTATATAATAATTCGTAATCTGACCAATGCAACGTAGGCGTACACGGGAATGGCCGTGTACGCCTACGTTGCATTGGTCAGATACTTCGCTCCCGGTTTAAACCGCAACTGGAATACTCATTGAGAATTCTGTTCAATTGCATGCAATGGACACAAAGCGGTGACACTGTCATACATTATTGATTCTACTCCGCTCGCGGTGTAATACTGACCATGTATTGAAACCGAACGCGGTCTCAATAGTCGGACACTAGTGGACTAATGTACTCAAACTTACGTCTTGAATGCGATGTTATTTGTATGGCATGTTTAGGGGGCAATGGGGTGTAATGAAATCTTGTTGAGCTGTCTTGCAGGGATCTTGGTTAATATTAGTTCGTGTTTTGATCTCAGGATGTTTTTCACCTGAGCTATGCAAAGCTTGTTGTGTATCCGCCAACCAGTCATAACATTTACGCCTCTTAAGCTTATATTCATTAAGCGTAGCTCTTTTAGGATGACCCTTAGACTGAGATTTTTGAATGGTCCCCTAACTAAGCCATCTTTCCAACAGATAGTAGACGGCCAAGGTCAAGTGGTGCAGCAGCAGATGAGCATGGCGCAGCACGAGCCCCAGCAGCACCACCAGACCGTCACCGTGGTCTCCTCCATGCCCAGCTCCATGGCGCAGCATCAGGTATGTACCGACCAATATCAAATCATAATACATATAAAATTTAATATCATCTTATATTTACTAGGATAAGGGCCTAGTCGTCTTGCTATCGACAGATTATAAACAAACACATATAAGTAAATAATAAAAACTAACCATATAGACTCGATAAGAAGATGAACTAACACAAAATGCGTAAATTATAAATGGTTACAGTTCACAATCCGTCGACGTTTTATAATCTTACTAGATGGAATACAAAACAACGGCGTTTTCAATATTACGGTGATATATAAATTTAATAGGGTCGGTACGAAAAACCAAATGAAAAAACACACCCAGGCCATGCAAATAATAACTCCACCAGACAGTTTCAAACCAATATCCCTTAAAAAAATTTAAAACAAAAATCATTTAAAGTGATTATAGTGCTGAATATCACGTTAGCGACCCCACAAACAGGATTAACCAATCCCGATTGGTTTGAAACACTGAAGCTCGCTTTAATTAGTTCCGAGGCATTTTTGCCGCCCTCCCTTTTTAACCCCATTTGAAAGGGAAAGTCATACAGTTTTTACTCAGTGAAGTTTGTGGCTAAAACCTTTTGAGGGGTGTAAATGTCACTTTTTATTTATTTTGATCGACCTTTGCCCGTCACATTTTTTAAATTTGGCCTCGTGTTTTAACCTTTGAAAGACGTGGGACTAGTAAGGTTAAACAATGATTTACCTTATTGTCTATAGAGAAATGAAATGTACATTTACTTTTATGTAGAAAGTTAGTTAATATAATTGCTATATTGTACGTCAATCGGTCATATTATGTGTTTCATTCGCGATTGGAAGAATCAAACAAGACACCCTGAACGCGATATGATGACAACACTAATTATAAAAGCACGCTATGATAGATTAAAGATTGAAAATGCGTGCTTTGACAAGCGGTTCATTCGTAGGTTAGTGTGTGACAGATCATGGAGTCTCAATCGATTGTGTTGATATTTGGAATATACGTTAAGGGTGCATAATCGACCCATCAAAACGCATAGACATTGTCAAAATATTTTCGTTAAGCGTTGTGAACTTCGACGTCGAGTGGGCTCCGTACAACTTCGCTTCAATAGAAACTCACTCTAACACTTTCAATGACATCACTACATAGTATAAAATAAAGTCGTCTCTGTTTGTCTGTTTGTCTGTATGCTTAAATCTTTAAAATTACGCAACGCATTTTGATGCGGTTTTTGTAATAGGTAGAGTGATTCAAGAGGAAGGTTTTTATGTAAAAAAAATCCCGAAATTCCCGGAACGGGCACAACGCGGGTAAAACCGCGGGGCGCTGCTAGTACATTCATATAAGAAAGTTTTTTCAACGAGTTTCTAAGGTCTTACTGGTGCACGTTTACATGACTCTGTACTCCCCAGGTGCAACAACAGCAGACCGGCGGGATCCAACAGCAGGCGGGCGGGGGCATATCCACCATGCCGCCGCTCCAGAGCTTGCCGCCCAACTCGCAGCATCCCCAACAGATCAGGTAAGAAGCGTTCCACAATATGTTCTAGCTAATATGTAAGTGGCCACACGACCTTAATGTACTCTATTGGTGGCAATCAATGACTATTTTATTTATTTAGTTATTTTATTTAATGTTTGGCCACTTATTTATTCTTGTTATATATTGTTGTAAGTTCTTCTCAATAGGTGGCGCGTGCTAACGTAAACATAATTTAAAGCTGACGATTAGAGATGATCCTACTAATAATACAGATGCAAAGTTTGTCAGGATGGATGTATGTATGTATGTATGTTTGTTATTCTTTCACGAAAACTACTGGACGGGTTTGGATGAAACTTTACAGTAATACACATCAGAATAACACATGGGATACATTTTATCCTGAAATTCCCGCGGAATGGGTACAACCCGGGTGAAACAACGGGGCGTGGCTATAATTTTTATAATGGATTTGCACATTCAACGGGAAGATTATAGGCTATTTTTCATTCCGAAATTCTAACGTGAAAGGGCACAACGCGTGTAAAACAGGAAAACAAATGTACGTACTCGGAGATCAATAACTGCGAAATATACATTGAAGTTGATACCAACGTATCAACTGCATATATTCCTACAGATAGATATATTATATAATTGTACGTCTGCAGCGTAAGGTTTCAACAGAGAGGGTGTGTGTGGGGTGAACGACCCTTATCGACTCGGGGGTCATTGTCTGGCCAGTGCATTGATTTATTGTACCTAGGCCCGGGCTTATATTACCAGGGCAGCTATAGCTATTAGTGTCCTGCTAATGGGGTTTTCGATTCGTGGCTTAAATTACCGGTTTATAGATAGCTATAGGTCTTCTATTAGGGTATCTAGATTACCTTTAGGTACTTATGCGTTAATAGTTGCTTACGTTGATTGTATTTCTAGTTATGTGGACACATCTCTTTAAAAAAATATTCTGTACATGGTTTATAGAGAGTATCTTGATGTATCTTATGCTACGATAGATATAATCGATGTAGCCAAACCACAAAATAAATATACCTAACAGGTGAACACGCGTCTATGACTATAACTTAATAGTTATACATACGCGTTTTTTGCGTATATGAGGGTGCGTTTTCGTAGTAAATCGTCGCCTTTTGGGTGTGTTTATTTTGTGGACATACGTAGCGTAGGAACTTAGCATTACACCCTAGTAGAATCACCCCAAACGATAACGCATTTGCTGTCCCAATCTCTATGTCATACATCCTCAACTTTAAATGATGCATGCATTAACCCTACCCTGGCACAGGTATGGGCTCATTCAATTCAGTGCCAATGAAAGTTATAAAACGAACTTTACACCCCCTTCAACTTTAGTTCGTTCCCCAGCGCGGACTGGGGCCACAGCCGCGTGCAGGTGATCCAGCAGCCGCTGCAGAACAACGCGTACCTGCAGCAGCTGTACAACGCGCAGGGCCCGCTGCTGATGCCCGGCAACATCGCGCTGCACCCCGGACTCAACTCGCAGCAGATACAGGTGGGCCGTCGCGATAACTAACATATTTTTTGTAGCACTCGTGGCGTAGCTTGACTGAGCGATGTTAGTTCAGTGCGACTGTTAAGCAACGTGCAGCTCGACCCCTACTTGGATGGGTGGTCATTAGTGGCATCTGAACGCTTCCGTGCTTCGGAGGGCACGTTAATCAGTCGGTCCCGGTTTTTTCAATCGATAGACCAAGTCGGAGGCCTTTAGGCGGTCTAAAAACTCCGACTCCAGGATGGTCTAAAAACTCCAACTCCAGGGTGGCTATAACTTACTCGAAATGAATGATGAATGGTGAATATTAATCCCCTCAATATGGTACCCAGGTGATAGCAGCCGGCAAGCCGTTCCAGGGGAACCAGCTGGCGCCGCACATGCTCACCGCCCAGGGCAAACAAGTCATACAGGGGCAAGCCGGTGAGTCACACGACATCATGTTCAAATATTGACCCAGTTCTATCTGGAACTAGTAGTAGCAATATGAAAATAGTACGATACAGAAATAGTGCAATACAGAATTAGTTCAGCAAACGTCTTGTTCAATACAGATCAAATATAGTTATTTATTACTGAACTAATTCAATACAGAACTAATACAGTCCTATGTAGGTTAAGGTGGTTAGTGAGAGTAAAATGAAATCACTGGATAAATTTATCACTTTTGGTCTTGGGTGGAAAAAAATACCTTTTTACTTTAAGATTTAACTTTTTGAAAATAATTGGAGCGGAGGTCTTGCTGGTTACCTTTTCGAAGTTTATTAACTGACACATAATTACATTTGCAAATATCTTTACTACATAGTATAAAACAAAGTCGCGTCTGCTTGTCTTCTGTTTGTCTGTCTGTATGCTTAAATCTTTAAAATTACGCAACGGATTTTGATGCGGTTTTTTGTAATAGGTAGAGTGATTCAAGAGGGAGGTTTTTATGTAAAAAAATCCGAAATTCCCACGGGAACGGGCACAACGTGGGTAAAACCGCGGGGCGCTGCTAGTAGAATATAAATTTACGTATAGGAGCCTTTTAAATAAGCTGATGAAGATTTTCAAAAATTGGGGAAATTCGGGAAATTCGGGATAAAACATAAACTATGTCCTCTGTCTTGACAAACATTGGAGAAAGATAGATATAGATAAAACTTTATTTCTTGATATTAGCATAGAATTGTAAATAAGTTAACCTAACCTAAGCTAACCTAAAATTAGTTTTTCAAAACGCTTCACAGTGCTAAAACTTTCGCATCGTAAGTAATAAATACAGGATAGTTGGTATAGCTTCACAATGTAGATATTCTGATAAGCACCTATTTAACAAAAATAATACAAAGCCTTTAGTGTTACAAACATTTTCTAGTTTAATTTTCAAATTGATTTCATTCATTATATGAATGGATAGTTAGTTATGTTTTCATCTATTCAGTCAATGAGCGTTATGATTACGCCTAATCTTCCTTATTGTATTTTCTTTATTTATCTGAGAGGCCTTTGTCCAGCTGTGGGCACATTCTTTACAGGCACATTCAGTATTACTCTTTTCTCTGTATTCTGCAAAATTAGTACTAAGTGCCTGGTTATGTTAGCAAATTAATTCCCGATTACTCGTTCCCTTATTTATGAGATGTACTTAGTTGATTCACCTGTCGGTTGATTAGCATATGGGTGAAAATTAACTATCGTCCGTGGTCACGAAAGAAATCTATATGCTTATGACCATGGTTTACTCAATTAATAATTCCCCTGAATAGTGGAAACTCAAAAAAATGCATTAAAATGAGAAAATTAGATGTAATTTGTTTAATTTTTAGAAAATGTACATGCGATTAAGTTCAAAATAGTGTAACTTGATTTACAATGACAGCAATAATCCGCCTCTTATAGGTGTAAATACATTGTCAGTACTTAAATCCTCTGTTTATCAATATACTAGAGTATCACGCACGCATAGAAACAGACAAAAAGTTCGACAACTTAGGCTGAGCTTGAAACACGTTGTCACATCTCTTCCTAAACACATACACGGTTCGGTAACATGACCAAAGAACTTTCACGCTATTTAGTTTTACAGTAAATTTTGCAGGTCTCACTACATATCAGGAACAAGGTTATAATATTCAATATTTCTATCAAAATCTAATATTTGTTCATTTGTATCATTTTGGTTTCGAGTCACGTGGTATTGAATGTCCGTTTTTAAACGAAACCGTTCATTTTGTTTTGTATGATTGGCGTCTATTCATGTGGAGTAATGTGGCTTATTTTATATGATAACAATGTTTTTGGTATATGATACGAGCTTTTGAATCACATAGATTTGTTTTTAATCATTACATCGCAAGTCAACTTTGTTTGTTTTAAAGTTAAGTTTCAGAACGAAATCTTATTGCACAGTTACTAATGACGTTCCGAAATTACTATTATTTATTTCGTTATAAGCTTGATTAAGAAAGTCATATTAAGTTGATTGATTGATTAAAAAGTTTTAGTGAAAGCTTTTTATTATAGTTTGAGTTTCGAGTGCAGCTTTCTGTAAAACTGAAAGCACACACAGCAATAGTTTGAGAACCAAATCGAATAATGAAACTAAATAACGTAAACTATTTTACTTAAGGTATCAAGTTGTGCTGATTACAATCGCTTTGTCAAACCGTCTTGTTTTTATCAAATGTGATTATTTCATGTTCACTTATTGAGTTGTTTCGATAGTTATTGTAGCAGCATAATTTCGTTTTGTTTTAACTTCGGTTGTGTTCATTGATTTCGATATACATACAAGCAAAAAAATCAAAAATCTTCATAAAGTCAACGTCCATCAAAAGTTTAAACAAAAATCCATTTTACTATTTAACATGGCAATGAACCTGCGATATCGAAGTCATTGAATCATTATAATATTAGTTGCCTCTAGATTACTAAATAATGGTTGTCAATGGTACTTTTTCCTCAAGTTTTCTACATTCAGGCATACGCTTTTAATTAATTTTACGTAACCACGGTACTGTCGGCATCCACTATTTCACAGAGTGTTTTCAAACGGTCACTTTAGCGGTTCCCGTAAACATATTTTTTACCTGGTCACACTAACGGCAAATTACATGTTATTTTATGATGATAAGAGTGATTTTATATCAAAGAAGGTTGTATACAAATGCGTGCAGTATCGAATTTGATAATTATTTCAAGAGTTTAGGTAATCTATGGGATTGGATTCTTGATATCGATTATTAGGTCTGATTCATTGATAAAACAATGCAACTTTCCTAAAATTACCAGATTTAAAGGTATGAATAATTATATCCCTTAAAGTTCGACACTGTACACATGCACTCATCATGCTAAAGAAACTGAACATATTCATAGACCACTTTTCTACCGTACTTTGCCGTTACCACGACCACATAGCACTAACCACATACTGTACGTCGCCCCCCCGACTGCAGCCCCGTTCCCCGGGTACACCACGATCCCGGCCATCCCCACGACGCAGAACCAGACCTTCGTGTTCAGCCCGCTGAGCGTGATCAACTCGCAGCCCAGCATCCTGCCCGCGCACTCGCAGTCCACCGTATCAGGCATCAACCAGCAGCAGAAACAGTCCGATTTACATAAGGTATGTCGACTCTTTCACAAAAAGTAAGACGAATTATGGATTGTTTATAACACCGGTATTCTTGTCTTTAATATGTGACAATGTTTGTGATGGATGGAGTTAGAAGTAATTGAACATTATTTATATGTACATTACTTCACTGCGTTATATCAAAAAAATCGACAGAAATCTTTGACTAAAAGTACTAAGCAATGTTATTCATCGAAATGTATTAATAGATTTATTTTTAATTGACAAGCAAACAAATATTCTATTAAAAGTAAACACGTTAGGCAAATAATCTGCATATGAACACAAAATATATTTCAAACAATTTCCAAACACAAAATAATCCCATATAATACTCGCAAAATAACGTTATACCGATAATTTGTATCGTTTACGTAATATGTTTCCAATCACTAAAGTTGCATCCTTTGTTCGGGGTGCGTATAAAAGCGCAGTGCGATCATTGTCGTTCCTTTTTCTTAGCTCCACACTCAAGAACAGTTCTGCCGAGCCGCGAGTAGCCGGGCCACAAGTGAGATTCAATTCGAATATTCAAACCCTTAATAATGTCCTAGAAGTTCTTTGCCGTTGCCATTTTGACACACATTGCCACGTGTGTTGCCTATTGCGTCTTTTGTTCATAATAATAAGTATTAATACATTTTAACAGCTTACATTTTCTAATACTGAAAGGAATCTCGAAATTCGATTTAATTTTCCATATTTTCAGTCTAATTAGTCAAGTATTTTAGTGTAAAAGAGCAATCCATCTATCATTATTCATAACATCTATGGTAAAAAATATTCGCATTTACAATTATAGTCAAATTTCTATAATTTTACGTAGATTTGATCACTATTTAAGTTTTTTGTAAAATGAGGGTAGTTTGATAATTTTTATTTTGGCGTTCTTTTTTGTAATAAGTAAAAACTACCTAATACTACGGAAAACGTAGTATTATTTGAAGCATAGGTTACGTTAATTGGATGCATTTTATTGGCATTAATCGTTATTTCCAAGTGTGATATACTCGGCGCCATCTTGTGCACGTACGTGTTGCCTGTTGCGTCACAACTTTTATTTTATGAAATCTAATTAGTTTAAGAATAATTTGAATGCACACGTTTTCAATTCCTGAATGAATTTATGGATTAAATTGAATTTTTGGCATTTTTTTCCAAATTCATTAATACGAGATGGCGAGAAAGTAACACATCCATCGATTCTTAAATCCAACCTCACAAATACGCGCATTCATTGTTGTACTCCTAAGACTGGCGTCCCGGGTCAAAAACATGTTTTCGACTTTAAAAAACATGGCTCGAGTTTTCGGGATCACCAACCCGCATTTGGCAAACGTGGTGACATGGTGCCTAATCCTCCTCACTGTACTGATATCTTCAGTGAGATGAGAGGCTTTTGCCCAGCAGTGGGACATTACAGGCTAATACTTACTATGTTCAATACATGTTTAACCTTGTATGTGTTTCTCGCAGTGTGGCGGCAAAGTGACAAACGGCAAAGGCTCGGTCGGCAACAACGCGAATGGGCAAAACTTGCCGGTGCCGCAGGCGCAATGCGTGCAGGTCTCGCAGCCGGTGCTGGGCGCGCAGCAGCCCACTCAGGCGCAGATCATCAACCCGCTCCAGGTCAGTACACAGATGTAGATGTAGCGCCATCGGCGTAGTTTGACTAAGCGATGGTAGCTCATTGCGATTGTTAAGCAACGTGCAGCTCGGTCTCTATTTGGATGGGTGGCCGATAGTAGCATTTCTATTTGATGTCGGAGGCCCTTAGGCGGTCTAAAATCTCCGACACCAGGGTTGGCCACTGACTTACTTAGTACATATATCCTACACTTTTGAGCCGAGGGTGTTCGGAGACTCGTAGTGATGACAAGTGGTTAACATTATTCCATATTGCCCTATTGTTATTGTAACAAATAATACACAAACAATATTGTTCCATACTCTTAAAACGGGCAACTTTTAATTTGGATGTCATTAGTTTCTCCGCAACTGCTCTTACGATTAAATTTGCCATAAAGGGGGTTTCGGGGTAAAAAATCTATCTGAGTAAGTTTAATACCCGTCTTCCACACTCATTTGCTTGTTTGTCTGCCCATTGTACCGGGGCAAGGTCTGTCTATTGTATTATTATAGGAGTCCGGGGTGGTTTCTTTGTAGTATTGTACTCCATATTTGGTACCAGATGAGTGTGCTGTGTTGCCACATGGGTATAACCAACCGCGTTCTACCTGTTCCCGTGGGAGTTTTGGGAAAATTATGCTACCTAGCTTTTACGTTCAAAATTAGTTGATTAGGTAGATATGTTTCATATGGGTTTGACTAGGGTTTGTAAACTCGCTACTAGGGCCTCACGGTTTCATCTACGTTGTACCCATTCCCGTGGGAATTTTAGGATGAACAGTAGTACAAAACTTTAATGAACCACACTATCCATAGTTCTACGTCAAATATCGTTTGATACGTATAGCGTCGTGTTTTCGTCATTCATTAATTTTAAGCACATTGTTAAGTTCTTCCAATGTTTGATTGGATTATGACTAAGCGATTTGTTCGTGCATTTTGCTATAACGTAAAAACATGATATTCTCTCAATGCGACTGCGATTAAGTAAAATATTTGCTAATGTGGGTAGCATTAGGTTTGCCATGCGATTATTAATACATGTCACACATATTAAGTTAGAAATAACAGAGAAAATATGTTACTAGTAACGCCATCTAGTGCAAATCATGCATATTTTTTGTTTGTGTAAAATGAGATTGTAAGCAATATCTGAAGTAAGCGATTTTGGGTCTGCAATGGAATTGTATGGACAAATATTGTTATGTGTTGTGTTATATTACTCATGCTAAAATGCGAAAGCTCTATGATCTTTGTTTCTTTTTAAGAACTGTGCTTTAGAAAAAGCTTAGCTCTGCAGTGCGATCTTCTAGGCTTATGGTTGACCATAAGCCTAGAAGATCGCACTGAGCACCAAATTCAACCCAGCAACCCAGCAACCCAGCAACAAATTCAATGCACAGTTTGAACTGTGCATTGAATTTGTTGCTGGGTTGAATCATAACTAAAGGATCTCAATAACTTTTTGACATTATTTAATCGAATTAGTTATGTCCGTGCGAGGTGTATTAGACTTATACAAAAACAAAGACAAAGATAAAACAAATACTTACAGCTTACAGTTGTTTAAAGTTAATACAGAGTCAGTACTAGGTGTTGATTGTTAACGAGATTTTAGGTTATATATCTATCGCGATTTAACTATATCTTCATGTAACTTAGGTTTAGTTTTCTTATTAAGGGTTAAAATGTGCAGGAATATAGTTTTTAGGTCTTTTTATATGTATCAAGTATAATACATCACTAATTAATAGTTGCTACATTTCCAGGGCGGGCAGACTATGCACTTCGCGCCGTGGCAGATCTCGGGTGCGCTGCCGCAGGTGTGGGCGGGCGGGCTGCAGGCCGGCTCGCTGCCCGCGGGGGTGCTCGCGCCCAACCCCATATTCATCAGGGGCTCGCAACCTGACGCACCCCCCTCGATGTTCATACAGCATTCACCGCAGAACACCGTCCAGCATAATAGTGAGTGCTATTTATTTATCCAGTATATTTTCCTTAATATTTTAAAAGCGTAAGGATGTTATTCTTTTACACGCTGACTAAGTGACTAAGCTTACTACTTACTTAATCAGTCTTGTGGTTGATTTTGATGAAAATTAGAAGGAATATATATTAACATTTATACATTAACACTTATACATTAACATTTTCTCATAGTAGTATCCATTTTTATCCTGATGAAAATTATGGTCATATGTCTTTCTTGTTAATACTAACAATATATACAAAACGTCATTATAGTTAATGGATTCATTACCAAGTTTCGTCGTAGGTACAGACTTATATTACAAGACTTCTAATCTAGTTAAAAAAGTCATTTAGGTTACATAAAAGCCTCTCCCATCACCATGTAGTATGTTAACTATATACTTTACTAGCAGCCCGTTCCCGTGGGAATTTAGGGAATTTCTATACATATATATATATACCTGCCTCATGAATCACTATCCGCTAAAACTGCATCAAAATCGGGACAGATAGCGGAAAGCGAATTTGTTTTATACAATATTGATGATATATTATATTATTTCCAGATGTGAGCGTGTCGTGCGCGAGTGGTACGGGGGCGAAGGCCCGCGTGTCGGAGGCGCTGGGCAAGCCGCGGCCGCTGTCCACCATCCTGCCCTCGGGCTCCATCCGCCCCGCATCATCTGTCTCCACGCAGACCAGCGCCAACCAGCCGCAGGGACAGGTATACTCAATTAACAAGATAAAATTGATAGTGGCAGTTTCTATCTGAGCGCTACCGTGCTTTGTAGGGGCCGTTAAATTGTTGGTCCCGGTTTTCAATCGTTAAACCATGTCGGAGGCCTTTATGCGGTCCAATAAAGACTCCAGGGTTCGCTACTGGCGTTGGTCAACCCTGGTGTCAAAGATATATACCGCCTAAAAGTAACGACATAGCCTGACGATTGAAATAACCGCGGCTTTCAATTTTACGTACCCTCCGAAGCACGGTACGTAAACGATGTGATCCGTATACAACAATCGACTGACGTGACGAACAGAATCACAGTTACCTACATTATCCAAATATAATTATACTTTACTCGTATCATTTTGCAGTGTTATCTGCGGTGTAGGACCTATTTTCGTCCACTACACACAACATGTAATACATATGGTTATTCCAAACAAACTAGTACTACATTCCCGTTTATTTCAGGCCAAGCACCGCGGCAAGCCGGGCATCCGCTCGCCCGCGCCCGCCTCCAAACAAGACGCTGCCAATCAGACCAACAAGATGCAACACCAAATGCAGCAATCCAAACAACAGTATGTACTATGTACCTTTGGACGTTTGGATAATCATCTGTTACACACTTACATTTCACTCCATAACTCGCTTATCTTCCTCATTAAATATTATATAATTCCCATTCTCTCAGCTTCTATTACTCTCTCTCTCTCTCTCTCTCTCTCTCTCTCTCTCTCTCTCTTTCTCTCGATCCCTCCTACTGTCTCACTCACTCTGTGAGAGTTCCTATCTACTCGCTCTCTAACATTCTGATAGTCTGCCTCGTGTTACACTACCATTATAAAACCGTTAAACCAATTTATATAAAATAATAACTTAGGGATAGGTGTAAATTCGTCCTTTTTATCCTGATATTCCTACGAGAATGAGTGATTGCGCATTATACACAAATTATAACAAATATTTGTTCATTTGTCTCCAAAACAGGCTTACATTTTAACACTACATTCTATTATTACAGGTTGCTAGTGATGAACTCGTCCGGCCAAATGACTCAGATCACCAGCGTTCAGGACAAACAGCCCATGAACAAGGCTATACAGCAACAGGCCATGATGCAGCAACAAGCGTTGCAGGTAACCAACTTTATATACGCGTAATAACTTTGTGCAAGCGTGCATAGAAAATAAACATAGGCGTAATGGTATTAAATCTCTTTTAAGCTAAGTCTGGGCTTAGTATAATGGGACTCAACGATGAAAATAAGCATAGGCGTAAATAATATTATTAGCTAAGTATGAGACTCAAAAATCAGTTGAACTGTCCATATTATCTGAAGATCTGTACAGCTTTCTTTGAATATGAATTTCAATAAGCTATGCCCTTATTACATCACAACTGTATGACAAAGATATTTAACCATTATTTTTACAGCAACAACAACAGCAACAACAACAGCAGCAGCAGCAACAGCAGCAACAGCAACAGCAGCAACAACAACTACAACTGCAACAACAAACTCAACAAATGGTGCAGCATTATCAACAACAAGGTATGTAATTTATATTACAGGACTCTGTCATTAAAAAAATAAATACATTATTTTGTGTCTTCAAAGTCCAATCCATAACAGAGTTTATGTCGAAAGTGGTTATTTTAGCATATATAATATTAAACTAGTGATAACAATAATATAAGTAATGCATTTTTGGCTTTGCATTGAGACATTACAGGCTCATAATGGAAAGTATTCATTTATTCCTACTCACTATTATGATATGGACGAGAGACCCAACAGGGACATTACAGGCTAATACTGTTTCGTTTCCTATATATATTAATACAGGTAAGAATAACATTGTTTTCTTGATCCCCAGGTATGTCACTGGGCATGCAACAAGGCGGTCTGCCGGTATCCGTGGCACAAACCCTGCCTATGACCGGAATGCCCCAAACAATCTCAATGGTGCAGCAAATACACCCTGTAAGTAATGGTTCCCATTTTATTACTCAACAGACTATACCTATACCTACCTGGGGCCATATAAAAACGCGCATTAAGAACATTTTAGCTATCAAATGGTTTGTCACTTTCTGACATACGCAATTTTGCGAAAGCAAAAGAGACAAAACATATAATAGTGTTTTAGATACACAGCGTTTATTGACAAGGCGGTTTGACTATAGTAATCTAACTGGTCTATACATTTTAATTTCTCTTCCATCTTTTGTAATGCTATGCTAAATATGCCTTTTAAATTAATGGGTTCATTCCCAAATTTAAGTTCCCGATTCAAGTATTAAAATTTTGATGGTTTTTTGTTGACTAAATGTCACATTTATGTCGCAGGTGTTCGCATGTGTTATTCTGATGTATAACCATATATTCAAGTTTCATCCAAATCCGTTCATTAGTTTTTTGCGTGAAAGAGTAACAAACATACATACATGCTTAGATCCATCCTCACAAACTTTCGCATTTATAATATTTAGGATTAGGATAATTGCTACATACTTATCTACTAATTAATACCTTTTCTCCCCAGCTAAGCGGCATGACTCAACCGGGCACTCTGGTCGGGCAGTTGAACGCGCAGGCGCCGCAAAACGCATCGCTCGCGCAGGTCCAGGCTTTACCGCAACAACAGGTATGTAGATAGATTACTTATGATAGATGATAGATGACTTAAGTAAATTACTTATGTTATGTTAAAGACTTTGACATTCATATTGACATCTTATTTGACATTTCAGTTGAACACTTTACATAATTGACGATAAGTTAGATTTTACTGACAATTGATATTCAAATTTACTTACTCTTAAATCAAATTTATGTTAACTTGTTTATTTGACGAATATTTGAATGTAGATTTTACTGATTATGGGCATTATGAGTTTAGACCTTAAGTCATTGGTCAGTCATGTGATCGAATTTGGAGATTGAATATAACCGAGTAGGAACATTACTGACGTGAGACGTCGCAGTCATGGGGTTTTTCGTACTTTTCACCTTTATTACGTAAATTATCTGACTTCCCACTTCATTGATTTTTCACACAATGTTTTCAGACTCTCGTAGGCAGTGGACTGGTGCAAACTTCAGTTGGTATGGCGGTGCAGCAACAGGCTAACATGAGCCACTCCGCGCAGATGCAATCCGTAAGTGCATACTTATACAGACTATAATAGCGTGCACATTCAACTTTACATATGTTCTTATATGATCTATGGGTTTTGAGGCTATTCCATCGTAAAAGTCGGTTTGAAGAATTCAATTTAATTTGCGTTCAGTTCCGATTTCGAAAGATAGTAAAGTATTACCCTGTAATTCCACTGCTGGGGAAATGCCACTCATCTCACTGAAGATATCAGTACAGTGAGGAGGATAAGCGTAATCATTGCACCACGCTTGCCTAATGTGGGTTGGTGATCTCAAACCCGAGACATGTTTGAAGAGTAGTAAACATACATTGAGTTATATTTAGTGTCACGGTGTGTGTGCTTTATTTGGTGTAATATTATTTTGTCTATATTATTTATTTTATTTGAGTTTATATTTATTTTGTATCGACAATTTACAACACAAAATCTTATTAATTCATTTAAGTATAATAACAACTAAATGTATCTGTAAAAACAACGTACTATATTATTGCTTTGATAAAATATTTATTTATCACAATAATTAATTACAAATACTATACTCCACTATAACGTTAAACATAGTCATGTCAGAATATGCAATGTATTATACAATTTTTTTTTAATATGTAAAGGCATAACAATATTTGGTAAATATGTAAAGATATCCTATGTATGTCAAGCTGCCTTTTCACTTCGTTTTGTGAACAGTTCCAACATCTTGCTCGCTCTTTCATTCAGTTACAATGCGGCCGAACATGTATTCTGTACTGTTGTCTTAGAACTAAGTGAAAATGCTGTTTATGTGGTTGTTACACTACACTAGTTCCCGGACTCTGTCTTTTCTTTACTGAGGCGGCCACCTCGCTATTTGCTTCCATATCTCCTCTTCACATTCGCCATAATTATATAATCCATAATTTTATGTAATCTTGCATAATTACCTACGCGATCACAATGATGAAGCTAACTGTCTTAAGATAGTAATAGTCTTTAATGATCTCCCGATTAGACATGAAGGGTTACGAGCGTGGGTGATTGTGAAGAGGAGATTACACTAAGCCTAGCCCTGTCACCAAGACTCGATAAACAGTGTAGTGTAATAGTCACCTTAATATAGCGTGTGTGTATACATAAGTGTGTGTGTTGGCCCAGGCCGGGATCACGATAGACGGTGGGTCGTTGCTCTCGGCACCGCTAGTGCAGATGCCCCCAGCGTTGTTACACCATGAGGTAGTCCGCCCCCCCCCCCCACACGTCCCAACCACTCACACTACCCCCTACTCCCTTCATCCTTCACCAGTATACCAGATAAAATGCTATCACGAGTTGTGTTTCTAACAGAAATATGTTCCATACAATCTAGTGAGTGTTTTCAAACTTGAGTTCAATTTAAACATGTATTTGTGAAACTTTACATGATTTTCTAATAGAGCTAAGCTATATTTTATATGATTGGTGGTTGCCAAACGTGGCGTAGCATAGGTGGGAAGGTATCCTTTGGTTCAGAAGTATATGACTCCACTGAAGTAAAGTTGACTTTTGTTTCTCTATTTTACTGTGCTTGTCCTCAATATAATTGGTGTCCTCAAGATACCATAATTCATGAAGTATCTATGTTTTTTTCTGGTGCTTCTATTGGAAACACAACTTTACTGTTATTCATATGTATCATTCCTTCCTCGCTAGCTCCTCTCATTTTATATATTAGATAGATATGTTAGTTTATGTATTTCATGTAAAACGTATATTTGTGTATTGCATGGTTTATTTATTGTATACAGGTCTCATGTATATTATAGAACTCTTAATATATTATGCTCGGTTTAGTTCTAGCGTCCTATGTAATCATTTTATACGTATATTTGTTCTAGTATCTTTGAATATGTTCCAGTAATTTCGGCTCGGTAGATTTTTATTTTATGTATTGTGTAATAATGGTCTTGATAAATAGATTTTTAGATCATCTTTGTATAATCACTATTTTCAGTCTCAGTGGTACATTGTGCAACAGGCAGCTTTTAGTCAGCATAAGACTGTTTTTCACAGTAGATTCAACAATTTCATCAAAAGCCTCTACAGTCGGTTAAAGAATATGTTGAGCATAATTTTTGTCAGATTTTTTTATATTAACATATTTTTTGGTCTCATAGCTTTAACATGTCTTGGTATTCTAAATAAGCTTAACATATTCACGAACTGACTGTTCAGTACTTGTACATAATGGCTCATTACTAACTGTAAAGTACATTAAATCAATTCTAAAATTTCTTCCATTTGTATAGGTGTCGGGTGGAAGCCTCAACTCACCGCAGCTGACATTACAAGCAGGCAACGGCGTAGGACTACTAACAAGCGGCGTGCAAGGCTCCGTGCTGCCTCTACAATCGCAGCAGACATTACTCGCCCACGTGAAAACAGAAGATGACAAATTGACTCAAGTAGTGGAAGCGTCGGAGGCGTTCCCGGCGCCGTCAACCCCTCTACCCACCCTCGATGCGGCTAGTTCGACGGTGGGTCCAAGGACCCCGGAGGCCCCGAAGGTGAGCCCCTGCAAGCAAGAGGTTGCCCCGTCGATGCCGACCGACGCCCAGACCGTGACCTCCGCGCAGCCGCCTCCCGCTCCGCCCCCGAGTAGTACTCACCAAACTACGCCAGTGGCGCCACAGGTAAACATACAATATGTGTTCAACATTCAACAACAGACATCATTTATATTAAGAGATTAAATATTAAGAGATTGAACTCTCAGCTTTCTACAATAAATATTAGCTTGTATAGCTGCATAGTAAACGCCTCTTATCTTACTAAAGTTATCTGTACGGTGAGGAAGATGTCGAAATCAACACTCGCCTCAATTGCAGGGTACTGGCATGTGATCTGTCACCTCTATAGAATCTCATATTGAACTAGTTTTATCATCATTTATGTCATGCTTCCAGGTGGTGACCACAGTGGCGTCGTCTACGTCGTCATCATCTACGATGACGGCCGCCATCACCGCGCCGGTGTCCGCGGCGTCAAACTCGGCGCTGTTCAAAAGTACACAATGCTCCACCAGGCAACTTAGCCAGCAGGCTGCACATGGTAAGATAAAGATCTTTCGTGTTACCCACTGTTTCACTCGCTGTTTCTGTGAGAATATTTCAGTGATAATTCTGCTGAGACGGATCTGGAATATAAACCGGTGTAACTAACGCTACGACTTTGTTTATATCCCTGTCGCTGTGTCCTTTCTGTATTCTTACCTACTTTTTGTTCTTTGAGATGAAATGACTCTCCGGTTGGATTACTAGGCAAAAAGTGTAACTTTTACAGTTAGGTAATAAGTAAACTTGGTATATTTCAGACAAAGGCCTCCCCAAGGCTATGGTGAAGCCGAACATTCTCACGCACGTCATCGAAGGCTACGTCATACAAGAAGCAGCGGAGCCTTTTGCTGTGTGTATTTATTATTTTATGTTTTTCTATTAATGTGGTAGGTTTTTTTCTATAAACATTGATAATGTGTTTCTTGATTTGGTCCCTGATTTTTAGGCTTAACGAATCCAATAACCTATGTAAGATAGCAGATAACTATTTGTCATACTTGACATTGTTCCTGTGTCTAATCTTTAAAGAAAACTTGCAGATTTATATTTGTAAGTATTCTTAGCGTTATCTTACAAATGTGGTACCATTCTTCAGGTGAACCGTCCATTGCGTGAGTGGGGCACTTCCTCCGCCGAGAAGGAGCACGACAAAGAAAACAAACTGCCCTCTGCTGACGAACCACCGCGTGAGTATTCATACTGAAAATACCTTTACTATCTCTTTGTTACTGCCAATGACTACATATGTGTACTCCGTGGCTTTACTCGACTTGTAACTTTTCCCATGGGATTTTCAGGATAAAAAGTAGACTTTAACCTTTCTCTGGAGTGTGATTATCATATACATAAAGGATTTTCAAGTCCCACTGATTACTAGAGATTGAGAGAGCTTATTCAAAAAACATACTTTTTATTATAATATACGAGTTAAACTATACGTATTATCTAATCCATACGCATTATTAGATCCAAATCACTTCAAAGGCAATTTTACGCTAACAATAAAATCCAATTACAGGAAAGAAACAAATGTTGGAATCGAACCGCAATAACGGTCGAATTAGCTCGAGCAACGAAAGCGGGGAAGGAGCCGCGTCGAAATCGGAAAGCATTGCCGAGGCCGACACGGCAGCTTCAGACGAAGCCGCCGGCCAGGCCAAGATACCCAACGCGAACAAATGGAGCGTGGCCGAAGTGTGCGACTTCATCCGCAACATCCCCGGGTGTGCGAGCTACGCTGACGAGTTCCTCATGCAAGAGGTGGATGGAGAGGCTCTGCTGTTGATCAAGCCCGAGCATCTGGTGATGGCGCTGTCCATGAAGCTCGGGCCCGCGCTCAAGATCGTCGCCTGCATCGACTCGCTGCGGCCCGAGAGCGAGCAGACGCAGCACGATCACGATTGAGGTACTTATGTTTACTTGTTTACTCTACTTCGTTTATTTCTTTACATTTTTGTTTGTTTTATGTTGTGTTTCTTTTGCCTCGCAAATTCTTTCATTTTTGTCTTTTTTCTGTTTTTTTATTGTTGATGCCAAGCGACTACTTAATAGCGATTTTTGTAATATTTTCCGTGTTAAAGCGAACTGTACGTCACTTAATATTAACAAAGAAATGCTCTCTTGCAGGTACTTAATGTGCACCAGTATGTAAGTCACTATAGATGTGTTCATATGTTAGTAAAATATTTGTTAGATAATTATATTTGTAATGTCTAGTGAATTGTATGGGCATACCCCAAGGGAAACATGATGGTTGGTTAAGATTGTTGATAAGTTAGTTTGGACCTGGGGGTGCAGACATAGATCTTGATAAAGTAACACTCAGTAATGTCTTAATTACACTATTTTTTTAATTAGGATATTTCTGATTTGCCCCTCCGGGTCGTAAACTGGGTATGATTAATAATATTGTATTTGAACAAATTATTACCAAATTATGTATTTTACTGAGATAAATATAGACGGTTAAAACTTAGCTGAATGCTTAAATGTAATATCTGAACATTTCTTAGATATTGTTGTCATTATGCATTGGTAGATAAGAGTTCACATCTTCATTCACACATAATTACTTGTTGTAGGACAATGTTGTTGGGATTGCACTTTAGGGTTTAGACCGCGATATTGTTGATAGGAGGTTCCTGATTGGTAGTTAGGATTATTCATTAGCGTTTAAGATGGTTTAAGATGGACGCCAAAGGCTGTATCTCTTGTATCTTTTATCTCTTTCCTTCGTATACAAACAGAGAAAGCATTGTGTGTAAAAGAGAAAAACGAAGGCGAAAGCCATTGTCTTGGCGAGCATCTGAACCGTGCCGTTTGAAGATAATCGCAGGTATTCGAAGGTAGTGGGGGTATTTCACCGTATTTTTTAATGATTTCTATTAACTCATCTTTTTATCACGTGTTGGACTAAAATCCGTTTTTATATCACTATTATACAGCACTCCTAGTTCTGTGACGTCACAAGCTTGTAGCGCACCGCATACAAAAAATGATTTTGCAAAAATGGGACAGAACAGAATCTTTCAGAGCTTATAATTTATTTTATTTTTTAATCGATTTTGATTCTGATTTTAGTTTTGATCATAATTTTTGTTATTTTACTAAATTATCTCTCAAATTGTACACTATTAATATCAGTGAAATACCCTATTGTCTTGACAGGTCGTTACGTCTCCCATACTGGGCTGGGAGCGAAACAAAAACATCGAATGTTCCAGTTGCTTTCTTCCCGAGCATTTCGTAAGAGGCGAATAAGGGATCCAACGAAGGTTTTTCACCGAACACCTTTAACCTTCCGTGAGCCGAGTCCCGATGAGATGACGGTCATTCCCCCCATCAGGTCCCTCGGGTCCAGGGATGTCGCACCTCATCACCCCCTCCGCTCACTCGTACAGGCCATAGGCCACAGGCCCCGCGCGTCGATCGCACTAACAATTCAGTGGCCATTCTTATTCTATTGTAATTTTTTTCATGGTACATTTATCATTACTGTTTTCGTCTTTAGTAAGGCATGTAACGTGTAGTGTATATAAGGAACCTCTTGTGTAGTGTACTTCGATCAGTATATATATTGTCTCCGATCACTTTTGGCGGCGCTGGCGTCTCAAGGATTCTGGCACTCTATCAATATTATAAAGGGTGGTCGATACAAATGGATTACTTACCAGTATGGCTTACTAAGGAGACGTCAGAGTGTATTTTAAGAGCGAATTTGCTCAAATTTGTATACGTAATCGTAGTCGTATTAGTTATTCCGACTTCTCCTTATGTACTTTTTTGGATTGGTCACCCTATATTGCTTGTTATTTCTTTATATATTAATAATGCGTGTATATTGAAGATGCGCCGACACTTTATAGTCAAGTATGACTTTGCAGGGACAGCATAGGTCGTGTCGCTCCTCGGTCTCTAGAGGGAGATAGCTTCGGTTTTGTAGAGCGTTTTTTCAGTCAGTCGGCCGGATTGAAGATGGCGTTCATGTCAGGACATCAAACTTCATTTCGGTAAACGATCTGCACAACCTAAACTATACTCTTATTACTGTTTTATTGCGGACATTACAGCTGTCATTCCATGAAAGTTTGAATATCTGTATTGACGTTACGTTTCAGTAATAAGTGTATCCCTCCAGAGGCGGAGGAAAATGCGGTATAGTGTGTTGTCGCGAACAGTGGGCGTATCTCGAGTGTTATTTATTGTTGTAAATTAGTCCGTTGCTCCGCACCTTGGACAGTCGACTGATCCGCCTATAGTGTTAAGGCCGCGCCGCCGCCGACCACCCACTGGCGCTGGCACCCGCTCTGTACACTGTATTGAAGTTTTTATTTATATGTGTCAAGGACTCGTCGTTAATATTCTCCGGCACTTGATAAGGATGTCAATTTATGATCAGTACGCTACCGCGCGTATATGTAGGTTTTCTAGGCTAGTTTACGAATACATTACTTGTCTTATTGCTCGGTGTTTTCACAGATTACTGCACTTATCCATATTATTTTGTTTTTAAATTAAGTTGGTCCAATCATCAAACTCATTCGTTTGATATCCATGGATTTAATACCCATTTGTTAGAATAAGTTTGTCAAATCACCAAAAACATTCGATAGCCTTGTCATATTTCTTAGATCGTAGCTCTATTAATTAGTTAAGGTTTTCGGATTTGCTGCTGATGGTCATGCTTTGTATGTAGGTATATGAGTACTACCTATTTGTTTTTGTATGATTGCCCTTTAACCCTATGGTGAAATGGTTATACTGAAAGAAGTATATATTCTTTGTTATTTTGACTATGTACTGTTATAATGTAGTAAGGCATACCTTACACGAGTAGTGAGTAGTGTAGTCCCGCACGCACGCGACGCCGCTCGCGACGCCGCTCGCCCGAGGTCTATCCTCGTCGTTTCTTGTTTACATTGTATAGTAACTGCAACTGGTCTGGCTATACAATAAATAGCTGGTGAATTCTCATGTCCGATTTCTTGTTCTATTTTCAACTGTGTCAATGATTTGTACATATATTTCATTAGATATGCAGCCATGACAGACTAGCGGGCTAGTCTCTGGTGGCTGCGTGTCCTAGTTAGCAGATTTGTTGAGGTCCTGTCTTTTATGTTGAGTTAGATTAACGTCCCGTGTCGCTGGATGTCGTGTCGCGCGCATGTTACCGGTCCCTCCTAGGTTTAGGTTTTAGTTTTAGGTTTAGTCCCTGTTAGGTATTAAGTTTTTTTTCTTTTTATATTGTACACACATTCAACTATGAGTTACGTCTAGTGGAAGATTACTTAGTTTGTAGTGATTTAGGTTAGTTTCGACCCTTCCCCGCTGAATACTACCGGCGCGCTAGGGGTACTGTTGTGGGGATTTCTTTACATATTACTTGCGTAATGTGGGTTCTTCATAACACTACTATTATTATTTTTGCAGAAGGAATAAAAAGCGTAGTTATGCCGCGGGGAAAGAGTACTTAGTTTATAATCTATGATACTATGTTCGTCCTGTTACGTACCGAATGTAGATCAATAACTGTACTGTATATAAGAGATATTTACACATAATAATATATTATGTTAACAGGGGGTTATATTAAGTGTGCCAAGTCTAAATTGGGCTTTTTATAGCTTTTAAGCATTCATTTAGTAAATTAATTGCAAAGTATAGCTAACTTTATTATTTAAGTTTATTGTTTGCATCGATATAGATTTAATCGTCCTCTATATCAGTTGCAATAAGGTTGATTCTCTTTATACTTTTTTTTATACATAATCCTTAATAAAAGCGTTGAGACTGACTTAAAGTATTTTATTTACCTTATGTTCTCATTATTAGACTAGTTACACACAAGCAACTGTAAGGCGACCCTAAGTAAGTATGAGCGTTAGGCACGAGTAACACCTACTTTTTCTATTTTCTTTGCCAGTAAAATTTTAAGTGTACCTAACTACCTAGTTTGGTTAGTACCTAAATAATTCGAAGTAAAAATTAAATACCTCAAAATCATAATTACAATCATTTATTAAAATTTGCGAAACATGTATTCTATACATTCTTGCCTAAATTCATTTTATGCTCAGGTTCAATGAAAACAAACAAAATTCCAGAAATAAGTATTATATATTCATTCGCTTCTGCCCCTATAAACAAGTGGCTATCTCTTCACATTTGCTTGCTACTATCTTGTATATGTTGGTTGGTTCATGCTACATCAAAATATATAGGAAAATGACCATTTGACTTGTGCCACAATATAGTCTTATACATATGAGAGTAGCGAAGCGATTGCTACGTGTCCATAGGGGCTGCTGCGACCCCGCCAGTTAGGTCCCTGCAAATGTACATACAGCACAGGTGACCTAGTACATGAGACGAAAGGTCGGGTTGACAGGCTGTCAACGAGTGTATGACAGCTTCCATAGCGCGCTTTTTGGTACTAGCTTGTTTCATCTAAGTTCAAGATAAACATAATATTAGAATCTCTGTATGATAGCAGTGAAGATAAGTACGAGTATATAGGCTTTTTATATCGTTTAGTAATCAGTAAATATAGTTACATACATACAAGTCACATCAGTACATATTTGTTTCCATTCATTTCTATTCCTTAACTTTGCGTAGAGCGTTGCAACTTATACATAAAAAGAAACATCATGCGAATTATAAAGATTATATTTGTCTAAATATATCTTGTAGATGATGCTACATTGCTACAATATACATAACAGCGAAGTATTTCACATTGCAACTATTAGCAAATTAGCGAATTGTACTAATTTGATATTTACATAGAGTAAAGTTTAGGTTAGTAATCAGGTATATCCAAACTATCAAACCCTTTACTTGATGACTTATCGGACATTACAGTATTCGTTAGGACGGGTGTTTTACATAATAAATATCAAAGGCTTAATTACATTTTAAATATACTAATTTTGCTAGTGTTGTCATGTGGAAGGCTCGAGCTTTGCCTTTTCTTTTTAGAGGCACAGCCTTTTACATCTCGTCGAATTTGCATTGAACTTATATCTGGTCGTATTTGAATGTAATAACTGCTCTAGCCAACTGCCGAGCGTCTGCGAGTGCGTTCGAATTAGATAAAATATTAGATCAAAATATAGTCCTTATGCCAGTCAACAATAGCAATGAGTCAATATTGCTTAATTAAACTACAATACGAGCACTCCTACGCTACTTTCTATTTATTTGATAGGACTGAAAATAAACTGATTGAAATTAAAATTAACCTAATCTGTGAAATGAATCCCACCAAAAACATAAATGTAAAAAAGGAGAGCCAAGTCAAATCTAACCCACTTTAAGATCTCACATTTTGAAATAACAGCAATTGTTATAGGTATCCAATAAAGAGAAGAAATAGAGTTTAATACATGTTCATAATGTTATTTTGTTCCTATAAATACATATTGGGATTTTACCTAGAACTTGGCACTCATTTAGATCTCCATTCTTTTTGCGGCGAAGCCCATAGCCAAGCATAATTTTTGTATTGAACTTGGCCCTCCTTTTTTACATTTATGTTTTTGGTAGGATATCATTACTTTTTGTAAAGAAAACTAGGCAGGTATTGAGATTTAATGTTTTTTCTTGTGTTTCCGCCCGCGTCATAAGTACAACATAAGTTTGCTCGGGAGCGCTTGTGGTACCGCGCGCCGCCGACGACACACCGTTGGCCGGTTGTTTAGCGCGAATTACAAGTTTTATTTTGTATGGGGCACCACTTATTTTTTTATTTAACTTTACGTTTATATTGCAGTTAAATAGCAAATATATATATTGGGATAGTTTCAAATATCTGTTTGTAACGGTTCCAAAGCTACAATAAAAATAAAAATAAATTGTATGGGGACCCCCCTATTTTTTAACTTTTTTATTTTTAGATTTTTCTTACGCTTACACACTATTACCGAGCTAGATTCCAAATTTCATCCTTCTAGATTATCTGGAAGTACTAGGTAAGAAGGTTTAGGTTACTATATGTCAGTCAGTTAGTCAGTCAGACCGTTTGAGCTAGCTTCATGAAATTTGGGCTTCTAGATGTCCTAATAGATATAATTAAACGTAATTTAATGTGTTTACGTTAAATAGGTTTTGAGTTATAGAAGAGTCAAAAGTGGCACCAAGTGGTTCGTGTAATATTACACTCGGCGCTGGCTAGCAGTTCCTTTGCTTGAACTTGGCTTGACACGCTGCTGCGTGTCTAGATACTCCTAGGTGTGACTGAGATGTCGGGGACGTGCTGTAACCCGAGCCATTACATCGCACTCAGTCTCACTCAGATAAAACTTAGCCTAAAGATATACCGGCGACGGTTACAGTCTCAATCAAAAACCACAACTTCTAACCATTAACTATTTCGGAACATTTTTTGGACATAACTATTTCGCTTTTCGTTTCCAGCAGTCTGGCAAGAAAATAAGTTTCGAGGACGGTTCCAAGAACTACAGAACTTTATTGGGCGGCTACAGAAACTCGCTAGGTACATGAAGCATATTTTGTAGTAGCTTTGCAGTCCTATGAGAGTTCTGCGTGCGGTAGAGTGGCCAGGCACGTATAGAAGGTCAAAGGAGGCGTGATTGCCAAAATTGTCCAAGTAAAAAAGTATGAGACCCTCCCAGAATTAGAGTCCCTCCACAGTCGACGTCTGGATACGCGCCTGGAATGCGCCACGTTAGTCTAATAGTTAGGGAAGAATGGTTTGGTGTCGATGGAGTCCTCGTACAGGTACGTGGAGCCGCGCGGGCTCAACGGCTCCGTCCGGAACTTGTCATCGGGCTTCCGATCCCCGTGTCTTACCCGTACCGTCTCTGGAGATTTCTGGAACAACGTTACGAATTCGTTCTTTGGTTTGACTACATTCTAAATACGGTACAAGTAAGAACGTTTTAAGAATAGGGTTGGGTAGGTTTCATTGAGGATCGGATCCTTGAAGATCCTTAAAGAGTGAGTGAAGTCTAATACTCTACCATGCAAGCATACTACACTACCGTGTAGTGCATCCAAGACAATATGGAACTAAAACACCTACATTGTAACTGACAAGCGCTGTGTTAACTATTGAAAAGTAGGTAGCCATTGTGAATGTGGTGTTTGATTTATTTACTTTGCATTCATTTGTTAAGTAAATTATGTAAACATAACTACCCTGTTGGGGCGGTCGAAGTCAAGCGGCCTGCTGGCTGGCAAGGGCCTGATCATCATCTTCGTCTTGGAGAGAGGGAAGTTGGGCCCCTTGAACGATATCCAGTAAACGCTCTGGCCGCGGGATTCGTCGGTTGTAGAACTGAATCGGCCGTTGAGGTTACTGGAACCAGGGGAATATTCACCACATTATGAGCCAAATGTTCCTGAAGGTTAAAGACCAAAACTTGATGGATAAGTTTTACACCACAAATGTCATAACGTCAAAGCCAAATTTTTATTTTCTTGAAATAGGCCACTTATCAGTACACCTCTTCGAAATTGTTGACCGCTACTTTAGCATGTTGATTGTATTATAACGATTCGCGTATTTTATACGAGAAATGATAGTTGTTTCATCAGCAAAATGTGATACCTCTTATCGCACTCCTTGTACCACCAGGCGCCGCCGTGCTCGGTGGCGCAGGAGCCGTCCTTCCACTCGTCGTTGTCCGCGTCGAACGTGGAGAACTTCTGCCCGGCATGGTAGGTCAACGAATCTCCTGGAATATCATCTTAGCTTTAGGGAATCCATACCATAATAGTTCGATGGCTTTCCAGATCCTACGTAAATTTTAGAGAGGGATTCTCGGAAACTTTTTCGTTCTACGCATTGATACTAGGATAATTTCGATAGATCATGAAGCCTTTCATAGGACAACTTTTTTGCCTTTGCATCAGCTAAAGGAAACAATGATAAGTGAAAACTTTAATTCCCAATAAGGAATAATATCTGATAAAAAACCACATACCTTCTTATCCGTTAAGACAAAGTGGTTCATGTTTACCTGCAGTTCCATAGTAAGTCCCGAGGGTGCTGATCCGGAAGCCCTCGTGCTCCGGCCCCACGGTGAACACCGAGTAGCCCGCGTAAGCGTCTTGTCCGTGCTGCGTCTCCACCTCGACCCTCAACTCGTACAGCTTCTGGTTGGTGAGGAAGTGCACCTTCTCTAGACCCAACCAGAACTCACCGGCCAAGTTACCGAACCCGTTCTTGTAATCTAACCAGCCTTTGTAAAAGTCCTGGGATCCATCGTAGCGGTTTTGGATTACCTAAAATAAAGATAAAATAACCATCAATAAAGCTAAGACTAAGCTAAGGCGAAGAAGATGACCTAAAATAAATGACGTTAAATATCTTTACCCTTGCTGATCGATGGTTGTATTGGTGAGATATATTTAATATAAATGAACTACGGCCTCACTTGTAACAATCGACGATTGCGGTTGACTTTTTTCACTGAACATCACCCCTATAAGGGATTTTATTCGAGCCCTCAATGGAGAGAGTGTTTATACTTCTTCTGTTATGTTAAATCTATGAACTGTTATACTGTTCAACTTGTACTGGTTTCTTAAGTTTAAGCGAACACCGCTCATTTTGAATTGAAACTATGTACGTTTACGGATACACTTCGCTTTTATTTTTATTTTTTTATCGGACACTTCGGTAAAATAAAAGCGAAGTGTTCAAAACGAAGTACTTTTCTTAGGACATCCTCAGTATACTTACGGTCCATCCTCCTCCCGAAGTGTTCAAGTCGCACAGGATATAGAAAGCCTCCATGTCTTCTGGCTTGATCTTGTAGATGCCGGACACGTTGAACCCTTGCATCTGAATCTCGAAGCAGTCCGAAGGGTACCTCTCGGAGCGGTCTACACGCCCTCCGGTCCTGTTTGAAACGTCGACGTTGGTATTAAAGAGCCACCTATATTTATTTTGATAACCTCTTGTTCTTAATATATTTAGGCTGTAGGTTAAGTAGGATAGGTAAGGATAGAAAGAAAAAATAAATTTTAATATATTTGTGACACGATTTGCACTCATGCTTTAGAATATAGGTACAACCTATTTATTAAAATACGGACCCAACGCGCGGCGTTTCGAGCGGATTCCGTACTATTCTAACGCGATATAGACCCGTTTCATTTCGTAGAGTACTTTCTAGAGTTTTATCTTTAAATTCGGTCGAGAGACAAGCATTATAGATTTTATAAGCGTGTTTTGCTCCTATATTACAATGGAGTTAAGAGGAGTTAACACGACATTCCTTCAACAATGAATTAATGAATGCTGATTACATCTATAATTGGTGTTGCACACCGTATTTTAATACATGCTACTTACTAAATTATGAATGTTAATATGTAAACAGCGCTGATGTAACAATTTAATTTTAATAAATAAATATACAATATGTCAATAACAATAACTGTAAATGAATCGCACGTATCCGTCTTAATAAATAAACATGCTTTACAAGTATCGCTCTTGTATCACTATATCTGCCGTGTAATTCTAGGACAGATAGAAGTGAAATGGGTCGAGGAACTCACCTACAACCGCATTTCTTGGATTTCTGGTCGTATATCGTCTTTCTGAATTCGTTCAGTATGGAGAGCGAGTCGAAAGAGCCTCCAGAGTCGGACCTGCGAATAACAAGTAAACAACAAGGCTTCAAACTATACTTAGGACGGCTCCATGTGAAACAAAAACAAAAGATTGTTTTTTCGTTCCTAATAAGACGCCATTGCGAATCATGTCGTATTGAGTTTCCTTTAATAATAACAAAAAAATACCAAGTATTTATTAATATTCTGTAACTACGCCACACCCAAAACGAGTATATTGATCGCTTTAGTTACCAAGAATATACCTTGATTTTATTATATAATTATGTCTAGATTAAGGTGCAAATTATAAATCAACACTTAGTTATGTACTTATTTACAATAATTGTTATTAGAAAGCATATAAATATGAAGTGATAAAACAATACAAACACAAATATAGTTAAATATGAATACAAACAAATTGAACCGTGGTCGCGTTTCTCAATAAAAATGTTTACTAATTAGTTGTCAATATTGTGATCACGATTGTATTGGTAATAAATAAACACTATGAACTTTTGTATAAAATGCTCAACAATAGTCTATAATTTTTGTTTGCGTCCCTTCCGCGAACAAACGTTCTAAACTTTAAACACTCATTGATTAATAATCCAACTAGTTAGACTATAAACTATCGACAGTTTGTGAACAGTAATAACCAAACCAATTTTACGGATTGCTATGGACGGATTATGAACCTACGAGAGCTTATTGTACCGTCCACAATCTGTCGACAGTTTATAATATTACTAGTTGGATTTAAAAGCCAACGGCGTTCACAATTTTCCGGTGATAGCCATAACTGAATGCCACTGGCCATCCACACGGGTTTGCATGTTAACACCCTTTTTAACCGTTCGTCTCGTACGTTAACAAATCACGAGCAAAGTAGTTGCAATTTATATTTATATACTGTGTCACAAGTGAACAGAATGACTAATGAACGAATCACGGAAGTACCATAAAGTTAGCATAAAGCATACAAATCAATTGAATGACATATTATTATGATACCACATCATTTTCGAGTTATTGTTTGTACTTTGACAATTAGTGTTATTAACCACAAGATAATGTATCTTACACGAACAATGGATATCGTTTATTCCGTTTCAGAAAACGTACCTTATTGTTGGAAAATCCATTATATAAGTATATTTTAGTATTTACTCAACTAACTTCGAAAAAGAGCTTCTCAATTCGACTGTCCTTTATTAATCAATTTTGAAAATAATTTCGTTGTATGGAAGTTTACGAAACCTTATTATATGGTCCCTTTTTAACAGAACTCGTTAAAAGTTTTTGCTTGCCAAAGTTTTCACTATAATTGTGTCATAATTTGCAGTATTCTCAGAGTAAGAGCGAGTATTATCGCAACAATTCAACAACGCATATTTAGAGTGATGTAGTCAAAGCGTGCTTTGACTCGTCACAAAGTGACTACATCGCAAAATGACAACATTAAACATTTGTCAATTGGTGTTTTGCGTGAATTCTAAATTTATTAAGACACTGACTTTGTCATCATAATGACTAATAACTTTTATTACTCATTTATTCAGTTTGTTTCCAAATAGGTTTTAGCATGAATAGCTGGTTGAACATAAGTTAAGCATTTATCAGTTTATTTCATTTTATTCAATTACTAACACATAGCTGTAATTTAATGAAAAAGTAGTTTATAATTGAAATCGCAATAATTAACTGAGTTTGAAACAATACGTTAGAGCCACGACCTAGATGCCGCCCTGTCTCTATTACGACACCTCAAATCTCCTAATACACAAATAAACTTATTTCGATAAAAGATCTAGAACCATTGAGTTATGTTTATTTATTTTTACATTTAGGAAAATCAACAGCTAATGATTAAGTATCAGAAGAAGAAGAATGATTAAGTATAAACAAAACAGAGTTAATAATTTCTAAGCTAATCCAAGATTACTGCGAATGAGAATTATATTAACAATTACTAGTTATTGCTTAGCAATAATCTGAATAATTTAGTCTCTTCACTGAATACACTTATACTGATTTTTTTTCTGTGAATTTAGTAATTTGGTTGAAGCGATTGCTTGCTCTGAGTATATATTCATTTTCTATATAAAATGAAACATTTTCTTAATCCTTGAGAAGGTAAATTGATTCCAAATTTAGATAACAGTTCATGTCAAACGGTAAGTAATAAAGAGGTGAACTTCGCAATTTTGTTTGTTTTAATTTGTAGGCTAATCTCGGGAATTACTAGTCTAATTACTAGAATTACTAGAATAATTCTGTTTGTAATGTATTAGTCATATTGAAGGGGTAGGTTATTTTCCATCCCGAAATTCCTACGCGAATGGGCGCAACGCGGGAAAACCTGCGGGATGCTGCTAGTAATTTATGTCTAGAACCCATTTTGCTACTGTTATCTTTTGTTTCTGTATGCACCGACCAAGCGAAACTTAATTACTTTTTCAAGCTAAAAACCACCTTCCGACCTTCGGTTTCTATGAGAATTACCAAATTTTTGAAAGCAAATATGGCTCAATTACGTAAGCATACCCTTTTTTATACTGAGTGAAATAATTTTCAAAATCAGCGGAGACATCAAGTAACATATTAATATAAAAACATACACTCGAATTGAGAAATTCCTCCTTCGATTTTTTAAGTCGGTTATATATTTAGAACTATGTAATACATTATAAATACTGTTTATATATTTACAAGCTGTAGTTGTAGCCCGCAGGTTCGCCTGCAGAGGCGAACCTGCGAACAAAAAGAACGTTTCAGTCCTAGTTGTAAATCCATATATGTAGTAACATAATATAGCGGTAAAAAAAATAAAACTGAATTTTTCAAAATCATCCATTAATGTGTTATCTTGAACAAATGAAGCCTAGATTTTTTACAGGAAAAGGATTTTAAAACACTTTACAGCGCCATTAATAAAATCTTAAAGAAATATAAAAACATTGAGCAATAACGGTTTTTATGTGATTTTTGGAAACCATAGATTATTTTTAAATAACATTTTTTTTATAGAAAACTGGCAATTGGAAATTCTCGTCCCGCATTTATAATTACAAATCCTAAGAAATTAAATTATAAAAAGGCATGTCCGTTTTTTTGGCGAATAATATACTGTGCTTGTAGTAAAATATTTGGAAGATTGTTTTGATAATTTTTGACATTGTTACCTTGTAAGTTGAGAAACTTTTGATAATTCAATTTTTATTCAACTGCGGGGAAGCGTGGAAGAGGGTTATATATTTGACCTGAATGTAAATAAGTATGTACGCATGTATGTGTGTGTCTGTTCCTATGTTCCCACGTAACTATTAAACGGATGAATCTATTTTGATAAATGAATGTCGTTAGACTCGTCTCAACGCGACGCGAGTGTCACTTGGAACATGAATATTTAAAAAGTAAACGAAATGGATGCTTGTAGGGCGCATGTTCGGAGCAAATTAGAAAAAAATCAACCCCATTGAGTGGAGAGGGGGAAAGAGGTTTACAAGACGATCACAAAATATTTATCATGGATATATTTTGTAACAATTTCGTCATTCCAAAACACTTTTAAATTACTCAAAGGATCAAAACTTCTAAAAAGAATTAACACGTGTTCGAAATTTTGTTCGTACGAATGGGCATTAAACTTGAACTAAAAAGCTGGAAATTAAAAAAAAACATTTGCATTCAAAATGTAACTATAAAAATATGCTTCCGGAAAAAATTGTGTTAAGTATTGTTGTTTGTTTAGTGCTTTTAGTAAACATTTTTTAAAATCTTGCATGGCAGTCGGGTTTTCAGTTTTTAATAACTATTTTTATCATATACTATTCCCCGCGCTGCGCCCGTTCCCGTGGGAATTTCGGGATAGAAAAAAGCCCATAACCTTCTCGTCGACAACGGTTGACAAACTTTATTTCAGCTTTATTATATTAGTATAATTATACTCTAGCCAAGGAAATAGTGCTGCAACTAGCTTGCATGAGCTGGGCGTGGTTCAGGATGCTTAGGGAGTGAACGGACATACTCAAAGTACCCCCTTCTAGGAAGGGGTGTAGGGGGAGGGGGTGAAAGTTTCCGCTATTGAGTTTTCACTAATATCTTTAAACAGTAGATATAAAATACATAATGAAAGCTTTTAAAAATTTCAACCACTTTTAACAAAATACCTCTTCTTGGAGTTAGTTAGTAATACAGCTACATTTAGGAGGCCCAATCTTCTGCATGTGCCTTTATCACCCACCAAATACAGGCAAAATACTGATATCATTAGAGCCAACGCATAATTCGACGATTTCATTATTATTCTATATAAAGATATGGATTTATTCAATACATAGATTTGAAGTGTTAACCGTCGAATCAGTAATCATTTCTTGTTAACTAACTGTTATTTAGGTAACTTTTGATTGTTGTTGTTATCGTTTTATTTTTTACTAGCAGTGCCCTGCGGTTCGACCCGCGTTGTTGTTGCAATACAAAAATCAGGTTGAAAAATAACACTTTAAATGTGCCATTACAAAAGAGTCATTCAACTCGGAGGGGTAGTTTCTGAGATCAGCGCGTTCGAACAAACAAAGGAAACAAACTCTTCGGCTGTATTATATAAGATAGATTTCTCATTGTAATCTATGTTCGTCATTGTCATCGCTTCGACCTGAATGCCCTTTTTCTTTTAACTATCAGTGGAAACTTGCAGTTAGCCTTCTTCAATGTATTTTGCATTTTCACTTCATTAATAAAATAAAATAATATTTTTTTCGACTTCCTTCCAATTTTTTATTCGATAACTATCGAAAAACAGCCTCTACGTCGTTTGCGTTATTTGGTTTTAATAAAGTTGTATAATAATATGTTATTCAAGTTCATAATCCATCTACTTACCAAATTTCTTCAAAACTTTTTACCGTTGAGTTATCGATAATTTTATCTATGGATTTTATACTAGCCACGCCTCACGGTATTACCTGTTCCTGTGGGAATACCAGGATACAAGTTAGCCTATAACCTTTCTCTTAAATATGCTTATCATTTGTAAAAATAAATTCTAATCCGGCAAGTAGTTTTAGACACGAGCACGTTCAAATAAAAAAAACAAAGCTATAAGAGGATAACTTAGTGGATACCGTTTTAAATATAGATATTAGCGAAACACTGTAAAGCGGGAACTTTCACTCCAACGTTCCTCCTACGGAGGAGGGGGGTTCACTTAGAATGTAGCCCACATAACCCTAATAAGGGCGTAATTTCCTACATTAGGGCGCTAGTGTTGATTAATTTGATGATAAGATTATAATATGGGAGTCAAACTGTCAAGTTATCTTTTCGTGAGTCATTATCGAGGAATATTAAGTGAGTCGTACTTGCTCGTGGAGGCCTTGAGCGGGTACTGCCTGTTCTTGACCTCCGATATGATGGAGACGATGGACTCCACGCCCGCCATAATGCTCTTCATGTGGTTCTCGAGGTACGAGAGGCGGCTGTCGAGCGACGAGTCCTCGCGCATGTACGACCCGTCCGCTGAAACAACAACCTCAGAATACTAACCATAATCTACCAAATACCAATGATACAGATTAAAGCTTCTGTCTACAACCCTGTCTTATCCGTACACCCTACAGCCCGACTTACCCCCCATCCTTGACTTATCACTAGATCGTTCGACATGCTTCTTGATGTAAGTGATGTCGTTCTTCATGTTGTCCAACGACACGTCGAACTTCTCCACGTAGTTCTCCTGCCTGCTGGTGGTGGCCAAGTCGGCGAGCAGCTTGATGATGGTGTTGGTCTTCTCGTGCACCTCGATGTCTAGCCGGTTGAGGCGGAAGTCGATGCTGTCGATCTTGCGCAGGTACTTCCCGCTGGAGGAGATGGTGTCCATGATCTTCTCGACGACGGACTCGTTGTCCGACATGGAGGAGGCGGCGTTGGAGATGCGCGTGTGGTTGTCGCGCCGCTTCGAGGTCATGATGGCCTTCGTCAACTCATCCTCGTACTGGTTCTTCCACAGCGACTTGTCCCCATAGTCGCTCTTGCTGTGCCGCAGCACCTTGGCCGATGCCGCGTCCGCGTAGATCTCGTACACAAACAAAAAGACATGAAGCGACCGGACACTGAGCAACATCACTGTCGGAGTGCTATCGGCTCATAAATTGGAAACAGACTGACTTATGTTTCTCTCTGAGGAATATATTTTGGTTTACAAATACAAATACTTGTTGAGTGAATGAGCGCTGTTCCCACGTTTGTATGGCCGACATCATTCAACAGGTATTCCGTTTTATTTATTGTTCATATTTGTAAACATAGTATTATTTGTATCGTGCAACAGAAATGCATTCTATTGACAATTTATTTTGAATGATGTACCTATGTTTCATACTAATAAACTAGTAAATAGTAAGTAAGTAGTGTGCCGCGGTCATAGCGGAACTACTGTAATAAGTATTCTTATCAGTTATACAACCTTTGGTTCATTAAACCTTGAACGTAAACAAAGGGTGATTTTGATCCCCAATTCCGCACTAGACGGGTGAATCCGTTCGGTGGGGCGTTGCTAGCCTGTGCTAAGTAGTTGCCGACAGATTACCTTCCCCTCGAGGGGTATTCTGTACGTATTCACTAAAAGGGTCTCAAATTTAATGGTTCAGATTACCAATACTAATAATAATTAACAATAGGTTCTTACCTATTGTGATGGATGATCTACCAGACGGCCAATTGTTTCAGTTCTTGAGTTGAGGTCGAAGGCCTAAAGGTTGGCGATAGGACGAATATAGCTATCTTTTATATATCTTCAGTATACCACGTAGCTCATGGCGTAGTTTGACAAAGCGATTGTTAAACAACCTACAGCTTGACCTCTACGTGGATGGATGGCCGATAGCGGCATTTCTATCTGAGTGCTACCGTGCTTCGGAGAGCGCGTAAAGCAAGGATATCACCACCAAAGATACACCAAATATATCTTTTCTCAATAAAGAAATAGAGCTAGGGATGTCTTAAGGGAAGAGAAAAACAAAGACAAAACCATCGTCTTGGCTGTTGCTGAAAACAGCCTAGCTAAACACTTATTTATTACTCTGCGAAACTTCCAAACCTGAAACTAGAACTTACTTTTTCCTTTTCTTTATGTCATACTAGCAGCACTCCGTGGTTTTACCCGCATTGTGGCTTTTCCTGTGGGAATTTCGGGAAAAGTACCCTATAACCTTCCCGTTGAATGTACATTACAAAAAGAATTATCAAATCGGGTTGATAGTTTCTGAGAAGCCCTCACAAAACACAAAGGTAGAAACTGTTCCTCTTCATAATAGGTATCTGAATATCTATTATTATATTATACCTAAAGAGGTTTTAGAAATCGGAGTAAAGGTGACAAGTTTTCCTACAGTGCGATACATAAATCAAAAAGTATATAATATTAAGTAGTATACGAGTAGATGATATTCATCTACTTTTAAATATCGATATTAAATTTATAACGCAAAATACAAATAAAATAATTCATCAAATTGCTCAAGTCCGTACTTTGTTATTGTAAACATAGCGGTCGTTCGACCAGACATGTGTCATAATCTCAATATCAAGTAAAACATTGGAAGTACTTCGTGGTATCATATAGCTGTATTTGTTTGAAAATAGAAACATTGTAGTGATTTATAATTATTACTTACTAGCAGCGCCCCGCGGTATTACCCGCGTTGTGCTCGTTCCCATGGGAATTTCGGGATGAAAAATAGCCTATAACTTTCCCGTTGAATGTGGCTATCTATTATTAAAAGACTTATACAAATCGGACTGGTAATTCCCGAGATTAGCTCGAACATACAAACAAACAAACTTACAAATGTTACCTCTTTATAATATAAGTATATATAGAACCGAGTGTTGTTTACTTAGTATCATATTTACAATGGAAAGAAGCTATTGTTTATCTAGACTCGCTCTTCCGTGTGCTAGACACAATGAATCGAGAAATCGAGACGATCGTGTGACCGTGTGTACACTAAGACCGACCAACACATGTTTCATTCATCGCCATTATGTAGATTCATTGATCGAAGGTTTCATTCACTTGATTAGAAGATGTGAGACTTTGCTTTACAAAAAGTACAAGGAGTAATCGCGTTTCCGACTCACCAATGAGTATATCTTTTAAGTAGGTACTTATTAGAAAAACCGGCCAAGTGCGTTGGAGTCGCGCACGGAGGGTACTTTAAAAAACGGCAAATAATCACCTTTGTTCAATAAGAGAAGCCTTAAAACATTGCTTTAAAAAGTCGTAAAAAACTTCTTAAACAAAGCACCCCCAATTAAAAATTTTGCAATCCATTTTCTTTTGTTATACAGTTACTCAAAAAATAAATAAAAACCTCCCTGATGTACTTTTTTGACGTTTATATATTTTTATTTTGCTTGTCAGGGAGAAGGTGTTGAGAGGGGCGGGGAGGGGAACCGTAATCTCTTTTCCCGGTATCTACGGATACCCTGTTTCGTTATATTTAATACGGCTCCTTTCAATCTTCTCACTGGCCACGCCCATACACCCCTCTTTTTGTACTGGGGGGAATAAAAAAACTCATAGCTCGACTCACGCACTCAGTTTTTACTCTTAATAAATTAGTCAATTGATGTACCCTTGTGAGATATTACAATGTGCTTGCTTACGTACTGTTTTATTTGTCTTATTTCAGTAGAACTTAAGGGGATATTTGTTTTCAGACTAGCTCTTATAATAATAATAATAAATAAGTATTTGAAATATCCCTTATGTAATTCAGTGAGAATATATCTATATTGAATTGTGTTTGTACTTTGCGAATAAGTAATAAATTAATTGACTAATTGTTTCTACTCCAATCAAAAGTTTAATACCGCCTTATACTTAACTTTAACTAAAACACTGTTAATAAGTGTTTTGTCCTTTTTGCTCTTCGGAAAATATCGTATGTCGGAATGAGACAAATCATTTCATAGATAAAATGTTGATGAATAAAGCCCTTTACCAATTTCTAACGTCCAACCCAAGGTCGATGTTTGGTCGAAACCGAAAACAATTTTTGGAAAACAGAACCCGCTTTATTTATAAACGCGGTGTGGCTAAAACATTGTTAGAGCGGTTTCACATTATCCGATCCGATATCGGTGTCGGACGCCGATCCGATATAGGGGTAAGTAAAATGTATGAAATATGTACCTGGCATTTAGGTATTTAGATATATTTATATTGTTCGGCCCGATATCGGATATCGGAGCCGACACCGATATGCTGGCGGCACCATCGGACGCCCGTGAGCCGTCGGACGATAATGTTTGTATGTGTGCTATACGTGTATCTAAATTGTCTCTGTGTGCGTAGAGCCCGATGCGCGGCGGCAAAATGTGTGTCTTGTTTCTTGAAACTGTTTGTGAGATGAATTAGCAAATAATTGAATGTGGATTCACTCATACGAAAGTAATTAAAAAACTTTCTAGGTGCGTTTTGTAGCTTGCTAAAAAGAGTATAAAATGCTCCCTCTGATATCTAGCTTCCTCAATGGGATGTATCGAATACTGTCTGTGGACAGATCTTTTTTAGCGTCTCAAATATAATAGATACAGCAAATAAAGTTTTCTATTACAGTCTGCCATGATGACCTGCCCGCTCTAAGCTATCGAGCAAATGGCCGTATCGGAACGATTTCGTCGGAAATATGTGAAAATAGCACATGGTGTCGGCTATCGGATGTCGGCTATCGTCGTCCGACACCGATATCGGATCGGATAATGTGAAAACGCTCTTACACTGTGTTTTATCTCTTTTGCTCTTTGGAAAATTGCGTATGCCAGAAAGTGACAAACCATTTGAAATTAATAGCTAAAATTTATTATTAAGGCCCAAGGTATTTAATAAATATAGAAATTGAACAATACAAATAGTTGAGATTGAAGGAAGTTATAAAATTATTAAGGAGTCTGTACTCTAAAGAGGTATTTTAACTATAAATATTACTAAGTACAAAAAAGAGTAAACGTTTATTAAAAACTCGTTGCTTAAAACCTCCGACTGCGACACCAGGGTTGGCCACTAACCTACTCCTTTGGCCGAAGTCGCTATTTGTCCGAGGGCGACCGAAGCCATCGGTACAACACTACCACCGGAGGTTTTCATTATATAACTTTTTGTAATAACGCTTAGAAATGAAGAAAAGTTTGTTTTAAAACAGACTTCGTACAATACGATATGTTAGGGTTAGTGTTGAGTTTTGTTTAACACTGACCGGTGGATCCGAGCAAGCTCATTGTTACCGTTCAAGGTTTTCACGTTTCATAAATATTGATCTTTCACGAAAGTGAGATTATAGAAAATACAATGGTATCAGGTTTTCTTGTTTAATTTTAATTTGATTTATTTAACATTTCTCTATTTACTTTACCATTTTATCTTACGAATACTAAAATAATATTAGAAAAAAGAAGACGACAATGACCAACAATAGACCTTACAATGCGCCACTTGTACTACTCTAAAACATAGACATTAACGTTAAAGAAAACCTATTCATTTATTCAAATACATAAATAACAAGTTTCCGAGGCCTTCGCCAGCAGTGGGATTACAGGCTAATACTACTAAGTATACTAAAACTACTACATAAACATCCCCGGGAAGCAAAGCTGGCTGAAATATAAACAATATCACTACATAGTATAAAATAAAGTCGTCTCTTTTTCGTGTCTGTCACACTGTTTGTCTGTCTGTATGCTTAAATCTTTAAAATTACGCAACGGATTTTGATGCGGTTTTTTGTAATAGGTAGAGTGATTCAAGAGGAAGGTTTTTATGTAAAAAAAATCCCGAAATTCCCACGGGAACGGGCACAACGCGGGTAAAACCGCGGGGCGCTGCTAGTTACTAATAAACTTACTTGAAAAACAACAAATTTCAAATAAGGTGCGGGGGCGTTATATTTTCACGCCCAACCTCAATAATTACAACAGTAGAAGTTCCTGCCTGATAATAAAAATATAAACTCAACAAGAAACGTTAAACTAACTAGTTATGATTCACTTGCTATGTCTTGACGCCTTATAATTATTGATATGAAGGGTCGCTACCACAGATCACAAAAACTTAAGTGTCGCTACTCAAGACAATTTAATACAATTTTCCCGACACGGATATGAGTGTAAATTATATATGTTACGCTTATGAACTAAGCGTCCTATGCACTCAGCGAACAGTCGAACGCCCCTCAGGTCGATATGGTTTAAAAATAACAGCAATCGATGCAAATAAATAATAGAGTGGTCTGCCTCGATACAGGCACTGCAGCCTTCACTGTGAAGACTCAATTGCATTTTTATTATTTATAGCAGCGCCCCGCGGTTTTACTCGCGTGGTGTCCATTCCTGTGGAAATTTCGGGATGAAAAATAGCCTATGTTACTCGTGGATAATGTAGCTTTCGAATGGTGAAAGAAATTTTAAAAACGGTCCAGTAGTTTTTGAGCCTATTCATTAGATGCAACCAAACAAACAAAGTTTTCCTCTTTATAATATTAGTTTAGATGATTGTAAGACGACGTTTTACGTCGCATCAGTTCCCAATAAATAATAGATATTTTAAGGTCAAAGCTGCGTTTAGCGGGTGCCCGCGCGGTTTCATACAAAAGGGACCCGTCGCGTGCGCCCGTCGCGTGTGCCCGCTCGGCCCTTAGGGTTGCAGATCAAGCCAACGCAATACAAAAATAAGTCCGAGTAGGTTATTGACTAAGGGCCTTATTCATAAACGCTATTAACAGCACTTCAGCTATCAAATGGTTTCTCCCTTTCCGACATACGCTATTTGCCAAAGAGCGAAAGAGACAAAACACTTTAAAACACTGTTTAAGTTAAATATAATGTACATAAGTCTGGTGTTGTAGTTAAGACCGCTTAAAATGAGAGTATTTCATTGTTCTTTAAACATTGTTTTAAATGTAATCTAATAATAATATATACATTTGATCAACATTCGCGTTTCAAACACACCATACACATCTTTAGAAGACTCTTTTGTCGCGCCGCGCCGCATGTTAGGGATTTGTTTATTTTCGCGTTTCTAAACATGTTGTTATGATCCCGGCACGTGTATTGATATATTAAGAGTGTTTGTGTGTAGGTGAAATTATGAGTAAATATGTTATGAAAATTATTGAGATTGATGGCCGTTACGGGAATAACAACAAAAAAATATAATGCGCGGAAAATGTTGTTGACAATTGGGAAAGAACCTTCGGCTCAAGGGCGTCTGGGATATTAACAGAAATATCGGAAATCTTTGTTTACAATTCAGGTTCGGATTTGCCGTATGCCAGACTTTGGAATTTTCCACTACATTTAATAATTGTTTGAGCTCTAAAAGTATTATTTAACCGACATTACTGGGAGTTCAACTTTCCATTGAAGTATGACTAAAGTGCCCGTTACAAAGCTAAAGCTATGGCTACGCTGGTGACTTGGCTACTGCAAACTTTAAAACCGCTGAAAAATGTGATCGTATTGCACACACTTGAGACTAAGACGCATTCAAGGCCGAAACAAGCCGACGGTCTAAGCCAGCTATTGAGACTTTGAGACATGGACTTTGCTGTAGAAGTTTCTCGTTAAACGCCTCTTCTTTGCATCCTCCCACCCCACCCACTCGGTACCGAGGTACTAATTGGTCTTGAACAGATTAATTCGATTGAAGAGTGCTTTTAAATTATCTTCTTCTAGGTATAGAATTAAATATTATCGGGTTCATTTTTAGGGTTCCGTAGCCAAATGGCAAAAACGGAACCCTTATAGATTCGTCATGTCTGTCTGTCCGTCTGTCCGTATGTCACAGCCTTTTTTCTCCGAAACTATAAGAGCTATGTTGTTGAAACTTAGTGTGTAGATGTATTCTGTGAACCGCATTAATATTTTCACACTAAAATAGAAAAAAAATAAAATTTTAGGGGGGTCTCCCATACTTAGAAATGAAAAAAAAATTTTTTTTTTTCATCAAACCCTTACGTGTGGGGTATTTATGGATAGGTCTTCAAAAATGGTATTGAGGTTTCTAATATCATTTTTTTCTAAACTGAATAGTTTGCGCGAGAGACTCTTCCAAAGTGGTAAAATGTGTGTCCCCCCCCCTGTAACTTCTAAAATAAGAGAATGATAAAACTAAAAAAAATATATGATGTACATAACAATGTAATCTAACACCGAAAATTGGTTTGAACGAGGTCTAGTTAGTAGTTTTTTTTTACGACATAAATCGTAAACAACTTCTTTATTATGTTACTCGCTGCTACGGAACCCTTCATGGGCGAGTCCGACTCGCACTTGGCCGCTTTTTTACATATTTATTACAAACCAAAGTACCACGTGTATCTGTGTGGGTGATGCGAAAAAATATATTCAGCTTTGTATATTGGTTCCACCTACAGATATAATTATTCAGTAGGAACATTTTTGGTTGTCCCACGTTTTTAATACTCACCTGTGTCCGTGGAAATTTCGTATTGAAAAATAGCCTATAACCTTCATCTGAAAAATTTAATCATATACCAAAAGATAACAACAAAGGACAAAATACATTTATACATTTCATAAATGAATAAATGAATAAATTAAAGCACAATTTAAGGTAAATAAATTTTGTACGCAACAAGTGGAGCTAAAACCCCGGTGAGATTAAAGTTCACCTTCAAGTAGCTCGGTAAACTAATAATCTTTCTAGAACACACACTTCGATTCCACCGCCCTCCCTAAGATACGCGTTGAACACGAGGAACATTTTAAAAACCATTTAGGATTCGACCGCGCCATATTTTAAAATTGAGAGATTTCAATAGAATGATGATACCTTTTCAACATTTACCATATTTCTTTCAATCTTCCATATTATTTTGATGGAATGCAAAAGGAAATAATATAACAACTTATTTAGAGCAAGCTCAGCATTGCAAGGGTAAGTTTGATGGCCAAATTAGGCATGTCAAAACTAGTCTTGAGCAACATTATTAAACGTTGAAGCAAATGGAAAATAAATTGAGTATATTTGTAAGTAGTAAAATGGAAAATAAAACTGAATTGTATCCCTCAACGAAGTTTCAATTCAAAACAAGTAGTGTTTTAAACTTAAGAAACCAGTAGAGACACCGTTTTAGGTCATAATAATATAGATTCCTTTGAAAACAGGAATAGAAATTGACTCAAATAGGAGGCATTGAAGCCAAATGATTGAAATTTCGATAAATGAACCATAATAGTCTACTCAATGGATACTCTCACTCAACCGCCTCTCAACCGACGTAAACCGAAAAAAAACGGCTTAAAAAATGATGCCTTGACTGCTTTGATCTAACCTGTTCACGGTGGTCGTTGGAAGAGAAAAGAGGAAGAGGAAAGAGGCCAGTTATTTATTTTTTTAAATTACGAAACACCTACTACGTATACAATATATAGACAAACCAAATTGTATCTTTACTAACTTTCTAACTCTACTAACCTAATCGAACCCGACCGTGGGCCTCAGCTTGGGTAACATTAGGACGTATCATGATAACTCTACTGTGTCGGCGCGAGTTATAACATACTGGACACTGTAAACTAGTCTTAATGTAATTGGTTCTTGTTGTTATTTCTTTTGAAATATTTCACCTAAAAATATTCCATCTAAGGAATCTACCTTTATCTAAGCGAGAAATCGTAGCGTTTGAAAGTAAAACAAAAACATATTTACTGCGCAGTACTGGTGGCTCGTCGGCTTCCCTCATGGTGATCGACCTCTTCAGCGAGTCCACATCCATCTTCAGGTCCGTCAGGGTCTTCTCCACCCCGTCGCCGCTCGGCAGCTTGACGATCCTGATCACTTCGGAGAGGTACTTGAGGATGCTGTTGGATTTCTCGTGGAAATTCGCGTCCAAGTGGTTGATCTTTTTATCGACGCTTTCGATCATCTTGAGGTACTTCTCGGAGTTCATGAGGGTCTCGACGAACTTGACGACGACGGCGTCCCCGACCAGGCCGTTGTGCCTCAGCGTGGACGACATCATCGTGGGGCTCGTCTGGTACATGTCCTTCTCCTTCGCGCTCGTGTCCCTCCTGCCGTGGACCCACCACGCCAGAGAGATCACCAACAGGTTTTTGATATAAAACATTGGGTCGACCGCTACCTCCCAGCTCGAGAACCACTATGCCCGACCAAAACGCAATCGAAACTTATGTTAACATAATGTCTCCCATAACCATAACATTCGATTGTACTCGCACACTTGCAATAATAAGATAATGTTTAAAAAATTGCGATTCTTTTGTTTTCTAAAATTAAAATGTTGCCCGCCCGCGGCTTTGCTCGCTTGATCAATTTCATCTAAATGTGTCTGAATGTCCAAAGACATTTGAGGCCGTTTTGTTCACAAGATCGAATTCTAATCCAAAACTAATAGCGAATCAATATAAAATTGAAAAATGCGAACCTATTTGGGGTAACGCAGTTTAATATATTTTATAAGACTTATATTACTATTATTAGATTGCTCTATCAATTCTAATAATAAGTACTTAGTCTGAGATGGCTTCACTTGTAAATCCTTTTATAATGAGGTAAACAAATTTTCAGAAATATTTCATATCAATGAGATTACTTACAACGAGATACTTTTATATAAATAAATAATAATGTTGAAGATAAATTTAATTGAACAACACAATATCCAATAACAACTTAAGCGTCTTACCTTAGATAGGAATTCTAGGAAGCTAGGATTTTTCTAGACTTATAGAGAAAGCAATTACCTTTTATTTTAACCGACTTCCAAGTCCAAAAAGGAGGTTCTCGATTTGTGTGTATGTATTTTTGCTGTCCAATTAAAATATATATAAGCATACAGACAAACCGACAGGGTAACGATAACTATCGATATTATCAGATATGTGTATAGGGTTATAGATATACTTATATGTATATACTTGAATACTCGTCTCGAGATGTTTAGGAATGCGTAAAATATATTTATTAAACATGTCTCGGAGTTACTGTATGTTTTACAAATGTAGAGCTGCATACTTTATGGCAGACTGAGGCTCGCGTGTTGTGGGCGTCGCGCGCCGGTAAAGATACACTGAAGTTAGTTTACTCCCTACTTTGGTCGAATTTTTTCACCCTCGACACAAAAACAGAGTTATAAGTTTGGCCGCCATGTCTGTGTGTCCTTTTGTGGCACTGAAGCCCAGTATCAGTAATAGTCATAGCCATAAATAATAGTAAGTAAACATAAACTGTGAATACATAAATAAATATCAGTATAGTTATTGATGAATGAATGAATGAATGCCAGGTTTTTATATTTGAAATCTAGTTTTCGAGCAATACTTCCTAGATAGTGTTTTATCAATCTGTAAGGTATCGGGGGTAAGTTATCGAAAGTCAAATATACCCAAATTTGGTATTAAATTATAGGGCTTTACAGACATGGTATCCTGCCTTTTTCGAAAATGGTTTGACAACTAACGTTTCGCTGATACTTTTACAACTAACGATTAGCAAATCTCTATATGATACTAGCTGTGCCCCGCGGTTTCACCCGTTCCCGTGGGAATTTTGAGATTTTTATTCCTTATTTTTCTTATTTAAAGACCTTGTCCTGACAATAAGGAACACATTAAAAAAATAATCATCCATTTGGTGCAGTCGTTCTGAAGTTCAGAAGATTCATTTTTATATTATAGATAAAGATTCATTCATTTGGGACATGTATCATTTGTCTAATCTTGTTATGGGCTATTTTTCATTCCCAAATTCCCACGGGAACGAGCACAACGTGGATAAACCGCGGGTGGCTGCGAGTATCTCATAAAGAACGTAATCGATAATAAGTAAACAAATTTTCGTTTGAAGTTTTTCTCTGAATTCTATATTTCCAATTTCTTTTTGTATTGTATACTCCATTGTTTAAAATATCCCTCAAAATATTTACTTAAACAAAAAGCTGTAAAGAAATTTATCCAACAATCTCCCTCATAGTTTCTTGTAATTTGTTTCATCTCTCAGCCTACCTAAAGCCTGCCTTAAATAATTTTATTTATCAAAATAGTACTACCTATTCACTGATTAGGACTAAAGTGTAGCTAGCTATGCAGCTAGGCTCCCGTACCGTCCGAGAAGAAAGGGCTGGCTGTGACATACAAACACACTGACAAGACGAAACTGTAAGGGTTCCGTTTACGCCATTTGGATACGGAGCCCAAATAAGGAGCCTCATTTTTGATAAATAAACAAGACTATCAGGTTAGGCGGACCTAAACTTAACTTGTATTATGGAATCCAAGTAACGGATAAACAAATACTTTTAAGAATATACCATTGTCACAACTATGACTACACATATTATTGAATCTGGGCGGGAATCAAACCCGCAACACCCGACGCAGTAAGCGCAACCACTGAGACATTGGGTTCGTCGTGATACTTCAAATATGATTTTTTAAATTAAAACCGTACTAGTAATGTTCGTTGAGTAATCCAGACATCGTTATTGATTAATGGTATTTATTTTACAATAACATAGATTAACCAGTAGTACTTAGGGCTTAAAGATGGCGTCTCCACCCCATGAGCGTGGAACTCGCGGGGGCTGTGCATGTGTGGGAGGTGCGCGCGCAGCGGCGGGTTGCAGCGGTACAGTGCGAGCCCATCGCTTTGGCCCGCACAACAATCAAAACAATACAAGACGCGCTAAGGATTATTCTTAATAAATAAATAATTATTAAAAATAGACATGTTAAAATACTCATTTTAGTTTCTTACAATAAGCTTACAAGAATGTAACAAATTAAATGTAATTGGGGCCCCTAGGTCTCCTTAACTAGGATAACCTGTACTATAGGAGACAGACACTAGTACTAAATAACACAATCACACGACTGACATAACGTATGGCTTCTTATCATTACTCATACATAACTCATTATAATTACTCATTAAATACTCACATTGAATAAAGACTACCATGGTAGAAAAAATAAATATTGATCAAAAGTAAACAACAAATAATGGAAGGTGGTTAGGGCCCTGACTGTACTTGTTTGTTATTATCCTATTTTGAGTGAAGGCTGCCTGATCTAGCCGGGTCGCAAACATTGAGAGGTAACCAATCAGAGCGGTGCGCGGCGAGTGCAAGGAGGCGGCCTGTAGTGTGCCGGTGACCACCACCCACGCACACACGCTCCCGCTCCGTTATAAAACAGTCTGTCGGCCCGCGCGCGGCACACTGCTCCCGGCTCCCTACAGTCGAGGCTCGTATCCCGCGGTCGGTGCACGGTGTTACTCAAAGTCTATATTTCGAGTGCTATCTCTAGTTATCATGAGTGCTGAGGACAACGAAGCGGCCTCAATCTGTTCCTCCATGGAACAGATGGAGGAGGGAGGAAGAAACGAGGAAGATATAACGGAATATATCGTCACTACCAGTGAGCATCTACCGCCGGAAGACCAGGATTTTGTGAAGTGGAAAATAGAGACGTTGAAGGAGATCGAGAAGGAGCTCCGCGAGGCAGAGCCGGGCGGCGTGGAGCCGGGTGGCGTGGAGCCGGGCGGCGTGGAGCCGGGCGGCGTGGAGCCTGGCTACGTGGAGCCGGGTGGCGTGGAGCCGGGTGGCGTGGAGCCGGTTGGCGTGGAGCCGGGCGACGTGGAGCCGGGTGGCGTGGAGCCGGGCGGCGTGGAGCCTGGCTACGTGGAGCCGGGTGGCGTGGAGCCGGGCGACGTGGAGCCGGGTGGCGTGGAGCCGGGCGGCGTGGAGCCGGGTGGCGTGGAGCCGGGCGGCGTGGAGCCGGGCGCGGGCAGCGCGACGCCGGCGGACTGGGCGCCCGCGCCGCCCGACTCGTCGCAGGAGCAGGGCGGCCTGCTCGAGTCCGTGCCGCAGCCTGACGTCGTGCCGCCCGAGGCCGAATTGCCGCAAGCGGAGGGCGCCCCACCTGTGCTCGGCTCGGAGGCCAGCGTGCCGCAGGAGGCCGGCGCCGCGGCGCCCGTCCAGCCAACCCCGCTCGACGCGCAAGCACCGCCATCGCCACCGGCCCCTCCCTTGCCGCCTCTGCCACCAGCGCCACTCACCGAGCACCTCGCCGAGGCTGCTGCCGAGGCTGCCGCCGAAGCGGTGATGGATATTCCTTCGCCCGCTCCAACTGGCCCAAAATGTACCGGCGCAATTAAGAAGGTGCCCACCAACAAACAATTGTTAAAGGCGAAAGGAAAACCGAGACGTAGACACCAAAGTGCCGGCATGATGGGTCACGCCGGAAGCAGCCCGGGGGGCCCTGGGGGCCGCGGCGCGGGCCCCGCGACGCGCAGCTCCAGGCCGGCCGCCACGCGCGGCGCGGCCCGCGGCTACGGCGCCGGTTACGGCGCCGGCTACGGCGCCGGCTACGGCGCCGGCTACGGCGCCGGCTCCGCCACCCCTCGCCGCGAATGAGTCCCAGCGCAGACCACGAGCCGCCAAACAGGGTAAAACACAGAAGAGACAGACAAAGAGCACGATTGAAATTAACATAATTTTGCAAATAATATCAGTT